>JAAAKM020073195.1:30456209-30586086 GCA_010016025.2 Alatinidae sp. Z8VKAUB7J3 | reverse complement strand
AATCACATATTGATTACATTTGGACGCAGCGTAACCGCGTCGGCGAACAAGGCGGGCGCCCGTATCCATCAGATGCCGCAATTCCACTACGTCACTGAGTTTGAACACCCTCTGGGGAACAGCGCACCGGCACAGATTTACGCCCCCATGGCCCGTCGCCACATGGAGCTCTACGGAACCACGGTGGAACAGTTTGGCGCCGTCGCGGTGGCGCACCGGGAACATGCGATCCTGAACGACAACGCGATCATGAAAAAACCAATTACGCTGGAGGACCATCGGAATTCCCGGATGATCGCGGATCCCTTCCGTCTGTTCGATTGTTCCCTTGAAAGCGATGGTGGCGCGGCGGTCGTGATCAGCGCCGCCGACCGTGCCGCCGATCTACGCCATCGCAGGGTGTTTATCTCCGGCGTTGCCGCCGGGCACCCTGACTCTCCCGCATCGATCACTCAACGCGCTGACATGACGAGCCTTGGCCTGTCCAAAGCGGCGCCGCGCGCTTTTGAGATGGCGGGGGTCAAGCCGGACGATATCGATGTCGCGGAGATTTATGACTGTTTCACTTACGCGGTGATCCGGCAGTTTGAAGATATGGGCTTCTGCAAGAAAGGTGAAGGTGGACCCTTCGTCGAAGGGAGCCGCATCGGACCGGGCGGCGCGTTGCCAACCAATACTCACGGGGGGCTCCTATCGCAGGCTCATGTCTGGGGGCTTAACCATATCGTCGAACTGACCAAGCAACTGCGCGGAGATGCTGGAAGGGCGCAGGTGCGGGATGCCGAGATCGGGGTTGTCACCGGTTATGGCGATTTAGGTGACGGCGGCCTTGCGATCATGCGGAGAGGATAACGATGTCAGATGCACCGATGAAGCCGGCACCGCCCGAAAGCGAGCTGTCACGTCCATACTGGGAAGCCGCCGCGAAGGGGGAGCTTGTCATTCAGCAATGCGGTAGCTGTGGCGCGCTGCGCCACTATCCGCGCCTGATTTGCGATCAATGTTATAGCGTTACAACTACTAATCTGTGGGTAAAAGCCATCCTACTGAAATGAGTGCTCATCCCAAATCAATCTTGGAAGGGATTTAAACTGTTACAAAAATTATACGCTTAAGAAGAAACACCGTTTTCGAGCAAAATGTCCTTTTTAGATTTTTTTTTTTAACTCTGGTTAGCTACAAAAGGGAGCGTTGCCATCGCAGAATCAGTTTTACTTAGATGACCTAATACAACTAGTTTTTAAAAATTAATTTTGAAAAATACAATTCTTTCTAAAAAGATAATTGTTAAATCCATGTACTGTGGGAAAATCGAAAATAGTTTTAAAATCTATCTTTTCAAATGGACAATCTTGGCTGCTCATAAGACATTAAATTTTCCAGCCAAGAGCACCCTCTACTGTTTTTCCAAGACGGAAGGATCTCTAGAAATATTTCTACGATTTAGAGCAGAAGAAGTAAATGATTGAAACAGTATTTTTCCCTGTATAATATGTTTTTGTATTTATATTTTGGTCTACCAGATTTGGAAAGGGGGGAGCTAGAAACGTGGTACCACATGACACTAGCATATTGGTTTATTATAACTTGATTTAAAAGTTTTTTAAAATATTCAACTTCTTGGACAAGCTTCCTGTAAAGATCTTTTCTATGGACCTTGTGCATATTTTCATTAAAGGCTTTTTGTATTGATATCCTGAATTATAGAAATTAAACCAGTTGAGCTAAAGTTTAATTACAACATATAAGAGGTGGTCAATAGCCCTATGGAGAATGTAGGTCAGTCAACAAACTTGCGTATCTAGAATTTTTAAATTTTAAGTTTAAACTCTTTTTATCTTTTCATTTTGTTTGGCTCTCTTCAACGTTAGAGACTCCAGGACTGAAACTTTTTGGATTTATTTCCAAGAATATCCATTTCAGTTGTCAATTCCGCGGAATCGTATTGTTCTGGTTTTACTCGATTAATAGACACTTGGTAGATGGCTCAATTAATCAAGACAGATAGATCTGGATTTGTATAGCCTAAGTCTCACGATAGGCTGCGCTTTTGTGATGTCCTAAACAGTCAAAACGTCAAAGTTGAAGTCTTAGACAACCATCTCCTCCACCCCAACCCTCTTCTTGAAATTTTTTATCAGCACTTCGAGTCTTCAAGCATGGACGCCCAGAGGTAATTTTCGGTTTTTAGTTTACTGGTAAGGCTTCAAATAAAGAGATTATCAAGTGTATGTTTCTAGAATACAAAAGACTGGGCATTATAAAGAAAAGCCGGATCACTTTGTTAGGGCGCACCTACCCATAACCCAAAGAATATGTTGCGAATAGATGATTAATTAATCTGAATACCAATGCCCACTTGGAAGGGGTGCCTTGGTAGTATACGTAAGGTTCCGTAACACTTTCCCATAAAATAATTTGGACACAATTTTTTTTTTGGCCAAGAATTTCTCTGTCATTGCCAAGGTTGTCAGAGGACAACGCGTCGTTTGTTTGTTCTGTCCATTTGTCAGTTTTTTCATTATTTTTCTTGTCATTGAAATAATTATCATTATTTTCTGTTGTCATCGGATACTCTGTAATTGTTTTTTCTTGTTATCGGATAATCTGTCATCGTTTTTTCTTGTAATCGGACAATTGCCATCGTTTTTTGTTCTTCGCCGAATAGTCATTAATTTTTTTTTTACTTAAAAGAAATTTTTCGAAAGAGAAGTTTTTCTAAAAAAAAGTAAAAGCCATTGAGCTTGAGCAACAGTATGAAAACATAATGCAACAAACCAAAAAAGACAAATGCATACAATACAACAGCTTCTACGTGTGTGTTTGTGATTCCGTTGGGTTGTAAGTGATGAACACCGTTCCTTCATTTTTTTAGTAATTTTTGGAGCCATGGAGTCTTGCGGGGTAACATGGCTTCTGTTTGTTTAAATCTATCATGTAGTTAGTTATTGAATAGATCTATCTATCCATCGATTGAATTTTTTTCTGAACATCCGCTTGTGCTTCAATAGGAAGACAGAACTTGTAAAAAATCTACTCACTTTTACTCCTACTTAAATAATATGCAACTTACATCATTTGTAAAGTTTTTCAAATGCTTTGTTTCTTCGGTTTCAAGTCGTTCTTCTTTTTCATCATGAATATTTGTCTTCTTCTCGGTCTAGTCTCTTACTACAACTGAACCAGGGACTACAACCCAATTTACAGGGAGAGGATCATCTCCTCGAGTTGTGTGCTGAAAATAAAATGCAATAATCACAGAAGATCAGCCGAAATGTTTGTAATTACTACTTTGTCAGTAAAATGCTTTATTTAACACATGAACTTTGTTTACAAGTTCAACTAGTATCATTATTGCTGCTGTTTCCTTTTTTGCCATTTTCCAAATGATTAAAGCCAGTCTCCAGTTGGTATTTTATACAACTTTGCAAAAATACATTTCCTGGAAATAATCAATCATCATTGATCCATTTTTAGAAATGTTGCAGAATTAGAAAATTTTAAATTGCTTTTTATGGCAATCCACAAAATTAAAGTACTATAAAAACAAAATTAAAAGTATTTATATATGGTTAACTGAAGTATTATATTTGTCAACTTTCCAATATACCATTTAGAATTTGAATAAAGCATAAAGATCCTTGGGAGCCATTGCTGGTGCATAGGACGTCAAATCGACATTTTAGTTGCTGGGTGTTTTTACAAAGACAAGTAGCAAGATTGTCACCCAACCTTGCTGCTGCGGAGATCGAACTCTAGACCCATATTGCCAGGAAGAGCATCAATCTACTGTGGTACTACACGGTATAAAAGTACGATTGTAGTACCACAGTGTAGTACCAATGTGGTACTACCCTAAAAAAAGACAAGAAAAGAAAGACAAAGTGCCATTGCTGGCGAATAGAGGGTCGAATCGACGTTTCAGTTGCTGGGTGTTGTTGCAGGTACAAGTAGCAAGCTTGTAGCCCAGCCTTGCTGCGGTGGGGATCGAACCCGAAACCCCTTATTGCCAAGCAGAGGACCAGTTCCCTGCGCTACTACAGGTTTGTAAATTTAAAATTGATGTAAGATCCTACTGACTTCCCAGGGTTGACAAATTGAAAATTAAATACTGTTTAATAGTATGACAAGGGTTGAAAAAGGGGATTCGCCTAGAACCAGTTGATATATAAATGATTACTCCACTAACCAACAAGAAAATATATGCTGATCCAAAGAGTTTGCCGCTCTAGCTATTCCAGAAATTTGAGGTTTTTTTAGGTTGAAGCAGGAATTGTTTAGGGCTCAATGTAAAAAAAAAAAAATGGAATTTTTCTGGGTACTTCCGTACAATCCAGATCACACTCACAAAGTGAAGTTAGGTTAATCATAGAGAAAGTTACCAAAATATGGTGAAAATATAATACTTTAGTAACAAAATTATGTAAACAACAACAAAGAATTATGGAAAGCAGGCCCCTAAATTTAAATGTCTAACCTTACCAAAAGCAGACAGGGGTGGTCGATTGTGCCGTCTATCCCGCCCTGTTCGCCCATACGATCTCGCTGCAGGAGGTGACCAAATACGCCTCCTACCTCTATCCGGTTGCCGGTGTTCCCTATGTGCTTGGCGCGTCCCAAGGCGCTTGGGATGGATTGAGCGATGCGGAACGGGATGCGATCACGACGGCTGCTGGCCGTGTTTGGGAACGTACGAACGAGTATTCCCAAGCGGAAGAGAATGAGCAGGCCGCGCGGGCCAAGCTCACCGAGCAAGGTATCGAGTTCCTGGACGACTTCTCAGATGACGACCGCAGCGCTTTTCTTGCTGCTGCCTCGAGCACCTGGGAGGAGCTGGCCAACGAAGCCGGCGGCGATGCTCCGGCCTACCGTCAGCGCATACTCGCCGTGCTCGGGCGTTAGGCTTGGGTGACGATCAACAACCGATAGAACGCAAAGCCACCCTTCAACACATTGAGGGGTGGTTGAATCGGATATTTGTTGCGATGGCGGTTCTGGCAGCTTGCGCCGGAGCCGCCATCGTTGCGTTGATCGGCGCTAGCGTGGCGATGCGCTATTTCGCCTTTACCCCGTTTCGGTTTACCGAAGAACTCGTCGGGTTGTTGATGACGGCGGCATTCTTTCTCGCATTGCCTTTGGTAACACTGAGGGCTGAGCATGTACGCGTCCTCATTCTGGTGAATTCCCTGTCCGACAGAACAGGCCGGTTAGTCGCTCTCCTCGCCAGCCTTTTTGGCGTGGCCTTCTGCGTCTGGTTTTTCCTGCTTTGCCTGCCGTGGCTGGAATTTGCACTCGATCGCAATATCAAAACCGAGGTGGGCCGCCTGCTAATGTACCCCTGGATGGCGCTGGTGCCGCTGTCGATGATTCTCACTGCGATCGCCTTCCTGATGCGCGGTGTGATCGCGGAGCCCCAGCGCAACGACCGACGCTCTAACAAGGGCGACTGAGAAATCATATGGGTGCGTTCTGGGGTGTCCTTCTTGGCGGGCTGACCGTCCTGGCCGGTTCGGGCTTGGCATTGGGCGCTGCCTTGGGTCTCACCGGTCTTCTCATTCTGGAATTCGTCGCCGGCGGATCCACCTTCGTCGCGGTCGATGCGGTTTGGAATGTCCTGAACTCGTTCACGCTCAGCGCCATTCCCCTGTTTGTCATCCTTGGCGAGATTATGTTGCGCAGCGGTGTCAGCGAGAAGATTTACACGGCTCTCTCGCCGTTGTTTCAGCGCGTTTCCGGTGGGCTTCTACACACCAACATTGCGGTCTGCACGCTGTTCGGCGCTGTCAGCGGGTCAAGCCTGTCCACGGCCGCGGCCGTTGGGTCGGTTGCCTATCCGGAAATGACGGCGCGCGGTTATGATCGCAAAACGGTGGTGGCATCGTTGGCGGGTGGCGGGACGCTCGGTCTGCTGATTCCGCCCAGTTTGTCCCTGTTGATCTACGGTGCCCTGACCGAGACATCGATCGGGCGGCTGTTCTTGGCTGGCCTGCTACCGGGTTTGCTCTTCGCCGCGTTGTTCATGGGCTATATTTACGTTCGTTGCCGCGCTCGTCCCGACCTGGCGCCGCAGGGGGCGATGAAGTCAGGCGCAAGCGTCATCCTTCTGAACCTGATCAGCCTTTGGCCATTCGTCCTGCTCATTCTGGCAATCATGGGCAGCATCGCTTTCGGCATCGCCACCCCGACCGAAGCCGCCGGAATCGGCGTTCTCGCAACGATCATCGTCCATCTGGGGGGCTAAAGGGAGAGGAAAAATTAGGTATTTATAACTTACGAGTGGGTGATCGGATCTTAATGAATTTCATATTTAGAAGGAGATCGTGACTCAGACCTCTTATTTTAAATCCTGACCGGCATTAAGCCTCTGAATTTCCTTTTAAATCAGTCTATTAATTCTTAGAATTTTGTTAGAGCTCATGCCATATGAGCTCTTGGCTCTTCCTACCTCGTCACAAGTGCCATGTGAGCTCTTAGCTCTTGTTTTAAAACAAACTCATATGATTACTTACTATTGAAACTTTAAGCTTTGAGTTCGAATTCAAAGCACGCTTGTCCGATTAACTCAATAATGAGACAGGTAAGAAAGAGACATCCTTAGAATCAAAATTTCATCGTGAATCAAAAAATAAATTTGTTTGTGTTAGAAAGGAGCTTTAACACCCCTCCCAATATGCAAGTATACACTCTGAGTTGCATATATGCCCCAAATTTTTCTGTTGATCACTCGTTTTTGTTCCAATTGATCTAACAGTTTGTCGAAATAAGGGAAAATTCATTGCATCCACATAATTAAGGGTGCATACTTCAAAATTAGGAGAAGAAGGAAGACTAAAGATAATTCTCGACGTAACCGAAAGTATATTTCTACTCCATATGAAAGTCCCTTATTTTAAATATATGTCTATTTTTTAGCTGCCTCATTAGTAAATTAATCCAAAAACTTATAAAAACCGAAACTTTGAAAAGTTTAATCTTTTGGTAAAAACATATCATTTGGTATATATTAGATTTCCTTTTTAGGCTGATTTCCTCCATAAAATACTTACCCTGTCAACAAATCCCGTAGAAAATACCCCGCATACAAATTTGAGCAGCCAAAACGGATTTCTTTGATCTTCCGAATAAAATTTTGAAAATTTCGGTGAACAAGGTATTTCAGATGAAAAAAAAATTATGAAAACTGGTTGAAAATTCTTGAAGAAAGAACGATTTTGCTTTTTTAGAGCCAAGTATCCTTTCGCAGTCCACAGCTTCGACAGCATTTTAAAGCGGCGTCCACGTTTCCTCAAGAGTGATTGATAAGCACCAAAAATCAAGCTTATTTAACCTGATAGGACTTCCCTAATCTAGCCTTTGCTTTGTGCAGATTGTATCTGAAGTTGAAATATATCTTTAAAATGAAACAGCTTTGATTAATTATTACGTGCCCAATTAATTTCAGCTTTGACCCTATAAAAATAAAGATTAACAACTTCGATTACTCAGTTTTCTCTGATACTTCGACCACCTTGAATAAAGACAACTGAAACTGTAAAAGTGCTAATGATTTTCCCCTTTTCTCCCCATATTTAATCACAGGAGCTGACGCTTGCGAGTTTCCCATATTCTTTGGTCTTGGATACTAGATAAACATTTCTTTTAAAAAGGTTTGGATCTATCTCATTCGAAAAATAATCGTTCGCCAAAGCTCGATATTAGTAAAATTTAATTGTATACGGACTCAACCCAAACGTGAAGCTCAAAGAAGATGAAACGAATGCTTTCAATTTAGTGATGGAACAAGGAATAGAGGAATAATAGCATACCAAGTCTGTTTAAAAAAGACTCATATTTGGTAACAAAATTGTTATTACAATGCTAGCAGCTTTACACATACTTATGTGGATCGAAGTACGACCTTGCTATGTAATAGCACCAGCAATTTTTCCACTTTTCACATGCTCCCTGAAACTCGTCTAGTGTGCCCTCAAAGTCGCTCAGATAAATTTTCGGCACGAGAAGATGGCAAGCCCCGTGAAGAAGCAAGTTCATGGAGGGGAGGTATAGGTGCCGCAGATGAGGTCTCATCTTGGCGTTCAGATAGACGAGGAGAAGACCGCGAGCGTCCTACCGAACATTACGGAGCTCGCGAACGTCGACTGGATGCCTTTCCAGAACGTAATCGTTATGGAGATCGCGGTGGTCGTTTTGGAGATCGTCCTCAAGAAGGTCGACCGGATACCTTTCCAGAACGTGATCGTTATGAAGCTCGTGGTGGTCGTTTTGGAGATCGTCCTCAAGAAAGTCGTGGCTTTGAGTCTAGAGACTTTGGACGCAAAGACCGTGAATTTGATCGGCGTGAACCGGAAAGAAGAAATCTAGATTCCAGACAACGTGGTATGCGTGAACCAGATAGAAGAGATCGTGGTATGCGTGACCTAGAAAGAAGAGATCGCGACATGTAAGTTTTTTTGTATGTCCATTTATTTTAATTTTTTTCTAAGGGGGAAGTTTTAAGTTTGGGAATTCGCTGCCTAGACATAATTCAGCATTTTCAAACATTGACGGAGAAAGCTGACGAAAACTCAGTAAATTCACTACAGATGGCACTTAGCATAAGGAAAAAAAGCAAACGTTTTCGTCGTCACACGCTTATTTATTTTTTTGTAAGAAGTCTAAAGTTGGACCAAGTTTATACGGGAATAAATTATAAGTACTGTGTCCATTCTTTAACAAATTGAATAAAGAAAAAAGCTCTAGGTATCTCCGCATATTTGCATAATCACGGCAGATTTGACATCAGCATCATCAATATTAAACACTACAATAATTATAACGTAAGAAAAGTAAACGCAAGGCACAAGAGAAAATAGTTAGGACTTTTATAAAACACAATGAATTCACAAACCAAGCCAAGAGAAAAGACATATTATCAAAAATTTAAATTTTCCGCATAAACCATAATGCCTTTGCTCGAAAACACTCATTTAGATATGAAGACTTCAGCTGCGTGTGGCTGGTCCTTAACCATTGAAGTTCCGATTATCTTAGTAGCCTGTGGCTCTCTTTTTGGGGATTTGATCTTGTGACAGATGGAAGAGTTCAAATTGTTTAAGAATTTGAACTTAAAGACAGCACATGTCAGCTACTAGCTCTGAAGGTAAAAGTCTGATTAAAAACTAAACCTTAGATCAGCAGTTTATTTTTATATAATCCCCCTGGAAGTAATGAATCACAGCTGACAGAGGTAAAATTGGTAATTGTGCAGAAAAGGTCCGACCCACAAAAAGAAGACAGAAATCTTCGCCACAATTTTATTCACCGCTCCTGTTTCCCTTAACATAAATTTTGAGAGTCGAAACATAATACAACAAACATAGCTTAAAACTTAAGCTGTAGGAGTTTTTAGTCGAAGCTGCGTTTCAAGATTTCAATATTTAGCTTTTCTACTTCGTTCTTTATACTTTTACCATACTTTCATTCCATGACATTAGACCTCTCACTTTCCGAAATTCGAACTTCGTCTTTTTTGTCGATCCCATGATGGGTGTCAAAAGGAAATACTTGTAGCAAGAGTCGACAGATAAACATGCTGCAAATTATTTCGCAGCGTTTTTGCAATCGATTTCCACTGATTTTTCGCTAATGATTTCCCATTAGACATACCGAAATTTTTCACTCAGTCTGAAGAGTCGTCTAAAGGTTTTCTACGAGACATTTTGGTAAGAAAAAAAAACAGAATTCTATGCAAACAAATCTACCCACAGGTTGACCCTTCCTGGTAAAATTGAAAAATAGCTGCCAAAACATATACTTTTACTGATTTAAAGGTCTACAGAACTCCAGCATCTAACCGTAGTTGATGAGTGGAAAATAAACAAGGATGAGGGCTTATAAGCCAACGTTATCTACTTGGATCTTAAGAAAGCCTTTGACAAGGTTCTCCACAACTGAGTACTAGCCAAGTAAAGAGTTGCGCTAGGTACTAAGAGCGAGGAAATGACTAACATCATTCCCTGGATCTAAAGTTTTTTGACCGGGAGAAAATAAGTAGTGCCAGTGAATAGGGGAAAAAGTGAAACCAAATCGATGCAATCATTGGCGTGCCAGAAGAATCTGTACTAAGGCCTCTCTTTTTAACATCTACACAAACGGCCTTGTAGATGCCGTTGATTGCAGTGTCTTGTTATCCGTCGGCGACACGAAGCTATTGCGGATTATTTCCACATTTGAAAATCAATATAGAGCATTCTTAAGAAGGATTTGAGATAGTTGAGAGGTGGGTGGCAACTTGGTTGATGGAAATTAATAATAGGATGTCCTACCACGCACAAATTGGCCCCACAAGAATAAACACAACTTATGAACTTTTTGTAAAAACTCTTAACACCTAGTCTTGAAGAGCGTGACTTTTGAGCCTTGAAGACTCAAGCTCAGTTTCTTCAGCCACTGCGAGGTATTAATTAAGAAAACGCTGATGATCAGTCAGGATCTTTCGTAGATCATTCAAGTTCCTCGATAAGGAATTACAAGGTCTACGGTAAGAACATTGACTCGGTTGAACGCATATATCATTATTGTCCTCGTTTTCTTCCTTTCTTTGTGATTTTATGTTTCAATGAATATAACGCAGTATGAAAAAATTCTGTCCAAATTTTATCCCAACTCCCTAATGAAAAACGGCTACGGAGCCTCCAATTTGGAACTTTGTAATGGAGTATCTTATGATGACATCGCACCCTCCGACATGCTACAGTTTAGTACATCAAGTCTACGGGGCCACAACTCCAAGGTAGACGTTTTTTCAACTCGCCAAAAGAAGGAATTTCTTCAACCAAAGCCATTCCAAGGGCTGGACAGTGACGCCCGAGGAAAAATTAATTACAGTATCCCCATTACGATTCAAATATGAATAAGTTTGCCAAATCAAAGTAAAAGACTGGATCAAAGCTGGCAAATTATCCAGCCGCGCTAGCCTCCAAGACACGGCTCGGTCTTCAACTGGGTCATCAGCAAACGGGATAGTCTGCCAATATTAATAGTAAATAGACTACATCTGAATTCATCTAAAATAAACCTTGATAATTTTATGGACATTGACATACTTTCTAGTTTCTTTTTTCGTAGACAATTGTAACAGGTTTGCGCCTGTTCTTTTTATTAGGTAAGTTTATCTGACTGGTTAGTTCTGCCTAGTTAAAATAGACGGTAAATGTTTAGTTTTCAGTTTAGAGCATTTAAATGCTAATTTTTGAAGCGCATCCATTTTTTAGCTTTCTAAAATCCCCCTTCAACAAACTAAAAATGCGTAAAGTGGGCAGGGTTTTGAAGCCGAGGGAAATGTTGGGGTTGTACAATATGAATGAAATTATATTTCAAATATTATTTCCAGTCATCACTGGTAATTTCTGTATAGTAGGATGTCGGAAGATAATCAAAAAAATTACGCATCCATTAATGAACTAAATCAACCACAAAATCACTAAAATCTGGTGATTTTTCCTCACCGGGTGGCAACCCTGGTAATCAGTGTTTGCCTGGAAATGAAGCTTTGAGATGAGGGTGAATAAAATGTAATCAATACCCATGGAACGTGAGGATTGTGAGACAAGAAGGAACCTCAAGTTTTTACCACCGTTTGGTGGGAAAAGAAAAGTGATTATTCAGGCTTTGCAGAACAACTATGGGGCTCATGCTCCGAGGAAATTTTGCGTTTATGAAAGATTTCAGGATGGTCGAGGCTGTCGAAGATGATGGGGTTTGTGGAAGAAAATGTTTGGAAACTTCGATGCTCTTAAGAGCCTAGTCGACCAATATAGGAGGTACACAGTTTATTAGATACCTCAGTTTATGGGCATATCTGGTGATTCAGCTCGTTCAGTTCTGGATGACGATTTAGGCCTCAGTTTACTTTTGATGCGATGTTTACCAAAAGCGTCATGTCCTGATCAGTCAAATCTTAGAAGTGAATTATCAGCTGATGTTTCGACCGAGACTGAAGCAAACAATGAACAACGCTTTCCACGTGGATCATTTGACTCAATCAAATTCAAATTTCAGAAGTATTTCGACAAGATTATGGCAACCGTTTTCTAGGACTGAAGGAGTTGTGCTTGTTAATTTTTTAAAAGATTGAAAAAACATGACTAAAGCCTATTATATAGAAGTTTTGAGGACATCGATAGCCGAATTGGCTAAAAACTGTCCAGGACCGCGCTATCATGGAATCCATATGGAATCCTTTATCATCAAGACAACGCCCCGGTCCATTCTTCATGCGTTGCCAAAGAAGTTTTGAGAGAATTTTCGTGGGAATTGGAGTTACATTCACTTTTAGTCCTGACCCAGCCTCGTCTTACCAAACCCAGAGATTAGTTGAAAGTAATAATTTTAATAGCACCGATGAAACAAAACAAGCTGCAAAACATGACTCATACAGCAGTTGCGAGATTTCTTTAGAAATGGAGCAAACGGAAAAACGACCATGGAGACAACCAGCAACCAACAAATGGAGAAATTAATCTATTGTGTTTGAAACATCAATAAAGAACTTGAAGTTTTCTCGTATTTTTTGAATTCCATTTGATTTTCGAGTAAAGAAATGGCTATGATTACAATATCGGCTTCTTTATAATACATGTTTGTCTAAGTTTTGCGGTGTTTATGAGTTCTTTACGTGGTAATCTTTTTTTTTAGCGGAGTTATTTAGCAAAGTTATTTTGGTTGCAAAGGTGTATTTTTTTCAATTTTAAGGAATATGACCTCAAGATGGAGATAACATTGCATCGAATGACTACTCAGACTATACCACAAAGGGTGAAGAGACAGGCCGGATGTCCTGGATTAGGTGAATAAAGGCGAAAATCCTTAGTGATTTCTTAGGAGGATGTCAAAAGCAGTAGCGTTATTGAGAATAGGATGGAGGACGAGTTGCTCTTGTGTCAGTCTCAGTTGGCTTTAAGCTCTGGCCAGTTGGTAGTACCATAACTCCTTAACTTGACCTTAGTTTGTACCTTAACTTCTGATAGGTTAATTACTCATATATTCAATTAGAAAATTGAATTTACAAATTGAAGAGACACAGCGAGAAATACACTTAACAAGAAAGAAAGGAAGGGAACTAGAAGAAAAAAGATTGGAGGGGAACAAACAAAGTCATGACGCTCATTACCGATTATGTGGCCTCATTATCCGATCTCCTCATTGAGGGTTCCGAAGTTCTAATTGAACATCAAGTCTATTTCGCCCTAAACTCCGATAATCAGAAGTCAATGTTTGGGTGGTCAAAAGAATGTCCAATTGACTACCCAAGTTCTTTCTCTAATTAGCTATATTGGGTGGGTGAAAATGGTTAACGTAATTTTGTTTTATCCATTAATCTGTCAATTTCTTCAACCACGATCCAAGGGTCTGTGTTATCAAACAAGTGTGACGCATATTGCATGACGACAACATGAGTATCAGGGGAGAGTTCTTGTAGTTTTTGCTGTGAACGATTCCACGACGCGTCGTAAGCATCGACGTCTTCATAACTCATACCTGTTTGTCGAATTGTGAAATGTGGCATTCCACGGGGCATGACTACAATGGGAATGGTTTTTTGTAAGGTGTAGATATCTGATTGACTAGAGGCTTCTTCAAAGTCTTCGAATGAGTGCTTGTATTTTTCCCACTCAATAATATCCAGCATAATTTGCCATCCATCTTCAGACATGGATTGTCGCATGTCTTGATACCAAGACTCATGGGCTGCATCGACAAACATGATTGCCTCTACCTTGTCAGGGTTTTTATTAGCAAATGCTCTAGCGACGAACCCTCCGAATGAGTGTGCCACCAATACCACTTTTTTAATTTTTGTTTTTTCGACAAATATTGTGAGCTCCTGAGCAAGCTCTGACATGGTTCTTACTCTTCTATTGGGGAATGTGCTTTCACCGGTGCCAGCTCGATCATAACGGCATAAGCGATAGCCCTTGGGGTTAGCACGTTTGAATGTATTCTTATACGTTCCGTGTGAGTCTAAGCCCATCCCTGCTACAAGCAATGCAACCCTATCCCCTTGTCCTTTACACACATAAGCTATTTCATTTTCATTTATCTCAACGAATTGTGTTTCACCCGGCTTCGCTCCTAGCGGAACCGGTAACATCAATGCCAATAACGAATACTGCATACAAAAATCTCCAAAATTTTGCTTAATCTTTTAATAAATCGGCAAGATAATAATTGGGGGGCGATAACCAAGCTTGATTTTGCGGTGACAAAAAGTGACAGATAGTGACAAGCACCCCATTTGTTGGGTTTTGAGCCAAAGTAATTGGATTCGATAATGTACTATTTGATATTATGCTGCGCATCAACAATAACTGATTCCTAAAGTGGAAAATTCCACCAATCAAATTCTTCGCAGTGGTTCACTCCACTTAAATCTATCCAAGTCTTTGCTTTACATCGCTGAAGAGAGAGTTGAGCTGTCTCGTCAGAGTCTAGGATTGTTGGTTCTTTTACTGGAACGCGCTCCGCAGGCGGTCAGCCATGATGAATTGATACTGGCCATTTGGGGACATGCTAATGTCAGTGATGAAAGCTTGAAGCAGCGCATTAAACGTCTGCGAAGCGATGTGGGTATTTTGAAAGACAATATCGTTAATGAACGCGGTTTTGGTTATCGTTGGCGTGATCCTGTTTATAGGGAGCATGAGACAGAGTCTGTACAAATTGAGCCGGTCCCAGGTGCAACCCAAACAAATGGACTGCGTTCTCAAAAAACACTTATGTGGGTCCTTTCTTTATGTATAAGTGTCGTATTAATAGCCATTTGGTGGTTTTTCTTCAAATCAGAAGATGTGGCTAAACCCACTAGTCGTAGCACTCAAGAATCTATCATCGTTGGTAATTATTGCGATCAAGCGGATAAATACTTCAATCGCTTCGTGCATCCTCGCCTAAACTCAAAAGACCCTAAAGAAGAAAAAAAGGATACTGAAATCGTGTACCTTGATTAGCGAAATTGTGCCTTGGATTAATCATATTTTTTTGCAATAGCGTTTATAATAGCTGTTCTAGCATAAGAACAGCTAAGGTTTTAACGTAAATTTCTGTGTTCAGCTGGACTCGAGGACTTTACTTTTAGGAACATCTATTAATATTACAAGGATTACAGTGTAATTTTCATAACGAAACTTAATCTGTTTGAAAAAAAGTTACGTGGCTGCTGCGTCTTTACTGACAACGACTTTTGCGTGCATTTGATAAAGTTCCTTACTCTGCATCTTCTGGTTGCAGCGAAAATGTTTCCAGAATGAATATTTTTGTTGTGTCTAAGAAAAAACTTGCTTGAAGCTTGTGGAATACTTGTCTAAAAGAAAATTATTGAAATGTACTTTTGGAATTAAAAAAAAAGATTGTTTCTGTACTAAAGTGGTGTTCAAACAAATCAGTCTGCGAATAGTTTAGTTCTCCTATTGTACTAGCTGTACATACTGTTGCAACAATCATTAGGGTTACCAATAGCTGTTTTCTTGTAACTCTGAACATCGCTGCTGTTAATGCTCTGTTTAGCGCAAGAACAAGCTGTTTATAAACCATTTTTAGAAAGGAATTGTGTTAGTAAGATTTTTCGAAACAAACCTGTTATCTCTGTTTGAATCTTTTTATATCGCTAATGGATTTAATCTTTCAAAGCATATTAACTTGTAATTTATAAAACTGCAAGGGTATAATGGAATGGGTCAATTAAAAATTCTAACCATCGTCATTGATATTAACACTGGACGAGTGGTTAGTGTGCTCGACTTGCCGTGTCTGTAAAGGCAGGGGTTCGAGCCCTGGTATCGCTGATCGTTTGCTTTGTAACGGAGTGAGTGAGGTGACTCTATAAATTCAGCCAGAGACGACCCAGCTCCAAGCGGTTACCTATAGAAATCTGAGGGGAAAACGAGAGAAACTTTGAATGATTTACCCCCAACCACGCTTTTTACTCCTGGCCGAAGGCGGAAAATCAGAAGATACTGCGCTACGCAAGCCATTGACAGCATACAAAAAAGTCTTGAGTTTTCATTAGTATTTTTATGTGAACCATTCTTGAGTTTTCTATCAAAATTCGATATCCCAGGACCACCAGGTTGAGATTTTATATTCTTCCTTCTATGTTTTAAGCAAAATTCTCTCATGTGAATACAAAAATAATGCAAATTTTGTTCATATAATGGTCCAATCTTGCCGTACAGAATATTTAAATAACCCTTCATGTTGTTCGTCATTTAAACAACAATTAATGGTCACATATCCCAAACCTAAAAGACACTGACGGCCCTAAAAGAGGCCCTTGAAACCGTGTGCGTTTATTATCAAAATTGTGTTTTTTCTTCTTTTTTACACAAGTGTTTACGCAGTTTTTTTTACACAAGTGTTTGTAGTACTGTTCTGGGATAAGAACGGCTAATATATTTAGCGCAATTTTTCCGTGTTTAGCCGGACTCATTGACTTTACTTTGAGACGCAGCTATTAATATTATGTCTTTTCGAATTAAATATGGTTTTATAGCATGGTTTATCGTAACGATGGCTGCTACGCTCTTTTTGAGAATGGCTTTTATTATCCCTTTCGTCAAGCTCCGTACCCTAGATTTTCCGATAGCAACAAAAACATCAGAATCAGAGTCATTTACTTACTTGCCAATAAAGCAAAGCAAGTTATCGGGTAGCAGGCAGTTTATTCCTTTGTACTTCCACTTTCTATCTTCTCGCTTTGACAGGGCATCCAAATCTATTAATTGTTCCCAGTTTGGTTTGCCTTCTGAGTATGAATCGATACTCGTTCTTCTCAGCTCGCCAAATGGTTTTTCGGCACTTTTATGTACGTTATAAACAAAGTTGCCGGCAATTGTTGGGTATGGGAGAGTACCACCGACTTCCCTGTGTTTTAGCGTCGTGGCGTAAAACTCCTTAAACAATTTATGTTCAATTAGCTCTTTTTCAGTTCTTTGATTTTGATTTTTAATCCAATGATTTACAGATTTGTTTTGATTTTCAAGCCATTGAAACGGATCACTTTTTATCGCTTCATTGGACAGACTGTGAAAGGAAATAAAAGAGAAGAAAAGGAAGGCAACCGGCAAGAAACCCCTCTTTAAGGTACAGCACCCATCATTTGCTCGTTTGTTAATCGTAGAAATAAACATATCGAACTGGGCATCGACCATTTTCATTGGATGAATATCCGATTTTTATTTCCTTTTGAGCCATTCGGGCTGCTAACAACATGCTTACCCATTGTTTCCCGTGTTCGCTACTAACGTTGAACTCGAATTGCCAACCGCTAGAGGCGTCACATTGAGGCGTTGCCCCCTCTTTTTGCAATCTGATCAATGACAAGTTTGATTCATTTAGGTAGAAACCTTTTACCGTGCCAGTGAATTCAATAGCATAGGCACTTGTGCTAAACACAGCAATGATGCTAGTAAGTAGTTTCCACACTGACACTCTCATGATTTTCCCTGCTTTTATAATGTTGTTGAGCTATTGACGGTAATTGGCTTTTAGTTATTAAGGGGGATGAATTTTACCTTATTTAAATACATTTACTAGGGTGTCGGTATAAGTGAAACTCGGCATCTCTAGTAATCCCTCAGCAGTACAAGGGAGGGATGCTGTTGATCCTGTTTCGACCCGAATGAATCGCTCAATAAATGTTACCGTTGGCGGCACTGTAAAAGAAACATTTGGTGACTCGTCAGGAAATTGATTATTAATTCTTGACCAATTTTGTTATACACGGGAGAAAAGCTTTGCGAAGTTCAGTGCAGCCACAAAAAAAAGAAAGCACAATCTACGAGTAAAACAGGAAAAAAACTCAATAAAAGGGAAATCGAAAAAGGAGAAAGAACTGATCACTTAATTGACACCATTAGAAACACGTTCTTGAAAGAGGACATAACCTGACATGATTGTCTAGTATCAAGAAAAAAAAAAAACAGCCAAAAACTAACACTATACATGTAACAACCGAGAACAGGTAATTTTGAGATTAATAAGACCAATTTTTGAACCCATAAAAAAGAACACGCTGTTAGAAAAAGTCAATATGTTATCAATCTATGTTCATTAGAGAGATAACCCATCCTAAAAGGGCTTTGAGCAATTTGAATTTATAACCCTGACCTGGAAGTTCTCCTGCCATAATAATTCTAAAGTCCAACTTATCAATAATGCGCAGTCAAAATATAATCATTGTTAAAATATCGGGATTAAACATAATATAAAGAAAGACTTACTGAAATAACTATATCAAAATAACATAGCATGTAAAAGATCTGCAAAGAAAGACATCCCTCTATCTTTTAATAATAATGATAATTATTACTTTTTTAGTTTAAATCACAAGTTTTGGTGTTATTTAGCCGCGTGTGTATCCTGGTATGGACACTTTTTTTAGATTATTTAAATGTGTTTCTTGGAGACAAATAGAAAGTGAGGGAAATTAAAAGATTTGAATTCTGCCTTCTTTTTTGCGTAGGACACTAACCAGTTATTGCTACAGCAACTAAAAGCTTAATGCATCAGTAAACCACCTAAGGCCAACGCGTACACGCCTCTTCCACCTAGAATCTACTCTGTAAGCAAAAATTTTATAGACACGTTTGTCCTTACTATTGCACCTGAATTTTGAGAATGTTTTCGAGAGTATTTTTCATTAAATCGAAAAAAAAGACTAAAAGCTGAGTCAAGTGAGTAAAAACAAATTATAATCATCAAATAAATAAATAAATGATTGGTTTTATCTCTTAAAAGCTCACTGCAGCAACAGCCTGCCAGATGCTGATACAGCTCGTGCTCTATCTATTCAAACCCTCATTCAATCCTAATTTCCACCATATGAGTTCAGAATGCTACTGCTACAATTAAAACTTACTGCAGCACAATCCCGCTTGAAGCCAACACTGCTCATGTTCTACCTTTATCTGTTCAAATCTTCACTCAAGCTCAACATCCGCCATACTGTGTAAGTTCTAAATACAACTGCAGCACCAACACGGCTGAGGCCAACACGGCTTTTGCTCTATCTTTTTCTATTCGAAGCCTCACTCAACCCTAACCTCCCCGTTTTATATGAGCTCGGAATATTGCTGCTATAACAAACAACTCACTGCAGCATCAATCCACCTCCGGCCAACACTGCTCCTGCTCTACCTCCAATCGTTCAAAGCTTCAATAAACCTTCGCTATACTGTATAAGCACTGAGTTTTACTGCTAATACTAACAAATAACTGCAGCACCAACACGGGTGATGCCAACACTGCTCCTGCTCTACCTCTGTTCTCACTCAACCTTAACCTTTGCCACTGCCCATTTTTGAAATAACATCAGCCAAAAATCTACAAGATTCTAATGGGTTCCTTCTTGGGTTGCACATTCAGAAGATGAAGAAGACTAAAATGAAAACTAGACCTACGTTGCCCGGGAAACGTGAAGTGTTGCGGCAACCTTTGTCCGGCTTCGCCGTCAAAAGTGTTGCGAGAGCAACACTTTGGTCTTGTTTCTTCGCTATCGATCATTAATCACATGATCAAAGGCTATTCCTCGGCGTTGAAAAAACAACAACAAAATTTTACCGAAAGAAGGGACTAAATTGACTTTGCAGCCAGTTGAACTTTATCCTTTTCAATCGTAGACCTCGTGACAGATGAAAACTCGGAACAATATCTTATATAATCTAGTTGGTATTGTAAAGCTATCCCTAACTTTTCAGGATCAAAATACCATAGCTGACATTCCATTAATTATTACGAAAGTATCTCATTGTTTTATATTCTCGTTTGTGCTTGTTTCTTCACTATCAGTTCAATGATAAAGTTGTCAGCCTATCGGAGTTTTTAAAACGGTATGTTCAAACAAGAACGCAATCAGTCATCACATGACCAAAAGCTATTCCTCGACGTTGAAAAAAACAACAACTACAAAATAATATCGAAACAAGGGACTAAATTGACTTTGCAGCCAATTGAACTTTATCCTTTCAATCGTAGAAATCGTGACGGATAAAAACTTGGAACGATATCTAATATAACCTAGTTGGTATTATAAAGCTATCTGTAACTTTTCAGGATTAAAATACCATAGGTGACACTAATTATTACGAAACTACCTCAAATATGAAATGATACATTAATGAAATATTAAAGAAAACCAAGTGATATATTAAAGAAAACCGATCTGTTTCTATGGATACTCGAATTACGAAGGCCTATCTTAATTTTGACAAGATATTTGAAGACAGGGCGTAATTTCGTCAAAATCTCCGGGGGAAGTTGGGGCCCGATTTTCAAGTCAAGCGAAAATGGCAAAATGAAAAACAAATATGCTACAGAATACTGATCTGTTTCTGTGGATACTTGAATTATGGAGGCCTATCTTAGTTTTGACAAAAGTTTTGAAAACACAAAATTTCAGCGGGGGGGGGGGGGTAGTTGCCCCCTACCCTATAGCAAACCATGCCC
The DNA here is from genome assembly GCA_010016025.2 of Alatinidae sp. Z8VKAUB7J3. Classification (NCBI taxonomy): domain Eukaryota; kingdom Metazoa; phylum Cnidaria; class Cubozoa; order Carybdeida; family Alatinidae; species Alatinidae sp. Z8VKAUB7J3. The sequence goes on along the minus strand of JAAAKM020073195.1, from coordinate 30,565,605 downwards.
CTAAATGACATTAAGTGTTGTCTCAGGTTAAACTATTAAAGACCGTAAAAGTCCAGATAAATGAAACTTGCAGGGGAAGCATAAACCATAGTCATAGAAAAGAGAAAAAAGGTGAAAAAAGAGAAAAGAGAAAAAAGGTACTAAATGAACAAGGTGAAATCAGACCTTAGATGCTTACAGAGGGGACGGCCTTTGGTTCAGCCCCTCCTCATAAGTTCAAAATATTTGAGATTTTCTGAAAAAGGCAAATTATATTAAAAATATTATATTGTTGATAAAATTTTCCTATTTGGCATTCATTCTCCCTCTCTCTAGTGCATGTGCCTTTCAAGCAACACTGGAATCATAGAAGAATAGAGAAGACAGGATAAGACTATTAGGATATTTCCTTAGGAGACTAGAACAAGAAATATTCAAAATTATTTCCAGTAAATATGCTGGAGGGTCAAGGCTGGTGATGATGCGTGCAAGCAGTTCACGTGCTTAATAGACGCAGAAGGCTTTTTGTCCATTAAACAGGACATGCTGTATTCCATAAACTGAATAATGCAAACGATATCAGATTGCTTGGTAACCATATAGAGGATAGGATTTTTGGTCTCGATAGCATCTCGGCAAAATTTAGATGGCATTGAATGAAATAAAGGTAAATCATGGTTCATGATAGTTGGTTCAGTTGCGGAATAGCGGACTGAAATATTCAAGCTAGAAGTTTCGAATTTCTTTCAATGGAACGGAGCCTCAAATGGACCTTTCTTCAATGAGGGAATAAGCGGCCCAAATTGCAAAGCCCTTGTGAAACTTAAGCCCCATCGCGATCCTGCCGCAAAAAAAATTTTCGCAGGTAGCTGGCAAAACTGATCTTTTTGGCAAAGCAGGAGATAAGGATGTACAGTACTGACTGGCGAAAGTACCCTGCAATAAGGGCCAAACCAAAGCACATAACCAAAGTGAAGTGTATATTCGAGGCATAAGGACTAAATCGTTTCAACCAGAGCAAAGCTCAGTTCATATTCACGGAAGTATATGGTCTCAAATAGGGTAGACCTTTTGCTTCTTCCAAAGAGCTGGCAAGGCTTCCACTGCCACGAATTTTCAGGGTTTCTTTGAATTTCCCTCAATAAAACTGCTATACACCGAAATCTCCCTGAAAATGAATTTTCATAAATACACAAATATCAACACGAAATACAGATTCTTAATTTTCGTTAAGATTAGTTTTCGGGGTGAATTTGGTAGACTCCATTTTTCAACGGGGAAAATCCCCCATACTACCTTTTGTTGACCAAAATTATTCCGAAAACTTACTTCTTGTTTACGGAATGACGAACAGAGGTTTATCAAACAGTTCGTGGTAACGAACTGTAGTAAGGAGCGACCCGGCTCTTGACGCAAAATTGCTTAGCCATAAACGCCCAGCACCAATAGAGTGACGATCATATGGCAGTGTTTATTTTTATATGATTAATGGTTTGGAAGATTAGGACTAGTAGAGGCCGTAAAGATACAGTTACGAAATATCTTCAGAGAATTTCGATCCCTCAAGGGAATGTCAAGAATCACTTTTGACAATGCTTCAGTAAATACAGGAGAGACAATTAAGAATAGAAGCATTAATATGACATAGGAGCACTGTGACATTCCGCAGCGGTCCATCATATGATGTGCGAGCAATTCACTTGACCTATGTTCATCCTAAGCAGCTTACAAACAACCAGAAAGCCTTGAAAAACTTGACAAAGACACGGTAAACTACATTAGCTTCAGTTCCGAATGGTTGCTAGAGCTCCGCGAATTCAAAGAATTCATCTAGGTTGCCCAGAAGAAATTATGTCAGTTTTGGCTACCAGATGGATGACGGTGGATAGTAAAGTTGTGAGGAATCTGTATCAGTGACTGGACCTTTTATTATTCTTCGTAGATCAAGTAGCCTGACATGGCAATGACCGAATAACAGAACTAAAGCCAACGAGCTTTACGCCCACATCTGTGATCCATTTACCAAGGCCTTTTTATATTTTCTAGTATTCATTTTCAAAAAAGATAAGTGCACTAAAAGTGAATTTCCGGAGTTTTGCAGTGTGGATCCACACCGTTCTGAGAGATGTTCAGACTACTGTCGAAGTATCATAAGACACTTAATGAAAAACGATACCATGAACAGGGCCACTGATATTTTCAACGCAATCCTCGTACTTGACAAGTATTTTTAATACCAGAGTTTTCATTTAGGGCCAAATACTAAAAAGCACCTTATCTACGTTGAGAATAGACTCAACTCGTTTATAAATTGCTAATGAATTCATAAAAAAGATGAATCAATTCAAGAACTGCCGTCTCTTGTATTTTAGAAAGATTCGGCGTCAAAAACAACTCTCTGAAGCTGCTAGAAGCATTGCCTAGTTGTGGCTCTGAGTTGAAAGTTAAGGCATCTAGCTCCTCTACTTGCCAGAATCAATTCTTCTATGTGAAACGGAGACGGAAATTAAAGAAATGGCAGATTTAATCGAATCAGAGTATGCTGATCGCTGTGGTGACCGGAAGGGTTTGTTCCGACAGAAGTACTGTGAAATTAGTGAGTCTGATCTGTAACGAAAAGAAAAATGAAGTCAGCAAAAAACGAAGCTGGATTATCTTTATTCGGAAATCTGGGTGACATTATCCATGGCTGTCACTTGTTCCCTAAAACTGGAGAAGGTCCCTAAAACAGTTCGCAAGTCCTTAAAAGTCCTCTTTTCCAAGATTAAACCGTGTCAATACTTCAGCCAAGAAGTTGTTTTATTCTATTAATAACATTTAGTGTCTTGAAGACTGCAGAAGAATTTCAGGACTACAGCGTTCAATTCTTATTGATAATGATTGACAAAAAGGTTTGACACCCTTTTCCTTTGGATTCACTTAAGCTGTGGGCTTCTTTGTTTTTGTTGTTTTAAATATGTAATGCAGGAGCCTCGATATAATTACTCAGCTTGCTTTTAATGCATTAATAATTTTGCCAAAGCAGCCATTGATGTTTGTCTCTAATTCTTATATGATTATTATAGCAGCAGCTGCAACCTACTAAAGAAGGATCTTCAATCCATAGTAACTGAAAATTAAAAGAAAAATTAATGCTATAAACACTAATAACATTAATAATGATATTCCAATAATAAAAAAATTCATTATATTTATAATTTTTAAATGAACTAATTAAGTAAAAAAAAATACTGGTCACGAGGACCATGTGCTGCTTACTGCTGATAGATGGCACTGGCTGAAAGCAGGTCTTCTACGATCACGTGTGGAAACCGAAAAAAATAATTGTTCATGGAAAACAGAAGGTAAAAAAGTTCTGTTGTTTTCTTTGAAACCTCAGTATCTTATTAATATTTTCACAGTTTTCCAGTGTTTTATTTAATCCTAATTATAAATATAAAAAGGCTATAGGGTCTAAGAAATTATTCAATCAGATTAACATAACGACGTCGCTTAGACGTTTTCGCTTTACAAGACGCACCGCATTGACTTGGATTTTTGCTCTATGTTCGTTTCTATACTATTATATTAGTTTATTGTATACTTCTATTTACTATCTTCCCTGAATCTCTCCCGTTCTTCTGAATCTGTTTACTTTTTTCTTTCAACTTTGTAGATCTTCCAGAGAGACGATATTCGCAAAATAAATAACAATAATTAAAATTTTGTATAATTATGGCGATTACAGGTAATAATGATTACAATAATTACAAGTAGAATTGTTTACTTGGAAAACAAACCTGTGCCTCTTCGTCCTGTTCTCCGTCTTTTTCATATTTCTTAGTCGACTGGGTAGGTTCAAGAATCTTACATTCTTGGCAACATGATTTTGGGTCGGGTTGGTACCAATAACTCTTGGGATATTGGGGCTTGGGGCATGTCAATCCAGTGCAGTCAATCTTCAAGTGTTCCAGTCTATGAAAATAGATAGAATGAATTCTTTTAGATCTCAGGTATTTTTTATAGAGGTTAGTCGACCAAATCAGCCTTTAGTGTGGCTGAATACAAGAGAAAGGAAAACAAATTTTCCCTTTCGTCTTTTAGTAATTTGAATTTAAGTGTTTCTATTAATATATTATCATCGCAAAGTTAGTAAAACTGGACGAAAACCTAAAAATTATTATAATCTTTTCTATGGTTCATTAAGCAGTTGAAACACAGGAATTTATATTTGGGAGAAGGGGGAAGACAAATTCAACGAAACAGGCAGATTTTGTGAACAAAGTACTAGTTGAGAGAAAGCAGGAACTATAAAAAAGAAAGGTCCTAGAGTGCCGGGACAAAAATTGTAGCTGACACATGAAGTCCCCAGAGTAAACAAATAGATCTAATTATGCATACAAAACTCTTCTACAGGTAGCAGAAGGATCTAGCGTACTCTACAAAAGTCTGTCCTGCTCTTTTCCCAAAGCTCTTCCCTTTATTACCCTCGTAAGTTGAGCATTATACTTTATCATATGATACCTATAAAGGTACAAATTTAAGCATTATGGCGTTATGACGTAAGTATAAGTCTATCGCGTAAGTATAAAAATTCTGCCACTTCAAGCCTACAACTATGATTTTACGAATTTCGATTTGAGCATAGTTTAAACAATTCAATTCGAAAACTTCTGATGGAGTAAACTCAGTAGATTCGATTACAAAATACGATGCCATTTCATCCACATGGTGATTGGGGAATTCTCTGGACAATTATTCTTTTGTCTTTAGGAAAAATTCACACCTAAGGCGGGTCAACGCCTTAAAAATCACTTTACGAGTCTGATCGTCGGCTGACCGTCTCATTAGCAAGTTTTCCCAGCACAACAGAGAACTTCCGAAACAATTTTGGAGAAAAACGGAACGTTAGAAATCCAGTGCAAGGGTCCCGAACGATAGAGACTAAAAAGGCCCAACACAGCGAGGGTTGCGACGCAAAGTTTGTCCAGCAAGGACCAGCCATGTTCATGCCCATGGAAAATATCCAGTGATTCCGGAGTATAAAGCAAGTTAATGATGAAACCGGTAGCGATGGCCACTAAAAAAGCGGTGGCGGCCAGTTTCAAACCACTTCTCGGACCAAAAGCCTTATTGACGGTCAAAACCGTAGCCACGTTGGTCGCTGGCCCGGCAAAAAGGAAGACCACCACGGCCCCGACCGAAAAGCCGTGTTGTAAGAGTATCAGGGCAATGGGCACCGAAGCGGATGCGCATACATAGAAAGGAACACCCAATAACCCGAGCAAGATCACATCCCATTGACCGACCAGGTTCCCGAACTCAGAGACCGGCCATAAGGTTTGGGCCAAGGCGGCAACGACCAATCCAAAAAAAACGAAAGGGAAAATGTCATCCACCAAATCCACAGCGGCAAAGCGCCACCAGGCTTTTGGGCGATCTTCGGATTCTTTTTCTGACGCACAGCAGGAATGCTGTTCATGGGTGTCGTCCACGGGCTGCCCCAAAAAGCGCACCGCAATAAGGGCAATCACAATGGGTAAAACCATGGCGATCAGAAGTCGGACCGTCGAGAACTTCCAACCCAACAATTTCACGGAGAGTAAAAAGGAATCAATGCCAAGCTCGGGCGTTGCTATCAGGAATGCCACCAAACATGCCGGGGGGACGCCCTTCCGTGACAAACTCAAAAACAGCGGCAACACCCCACAGGAACAGATTGGCAAAGGCAATCCAAACAGCATCCCTTTGACACTTTGGCCCAGAGGCTTGCCCCGCCGCAGCCATTGGATTGGAGACTGAGGCATGTAAGCATGCAGAATGCCCGAAATAAGCAAGCCGAGCAACAAATAGGGTGAAGTTTCCCCAATCAAGGTCACCAAAGCATTGGAAAAGACGGCGATCCGATCGGTTGCAGCAGGATCATCTCCTGACTCATGAGCATGGCCGTGAAGCGCAGATTCATGGGAATCAGCGAGCACTTCGCTGGATAGTTGAACTTGGGTTAATGTGAGCAGGACGATGCCGAGTACAAAGGCAAAGAACTCCCATTTACGATCTTTGGGTCGATGGGCATGGTGATCGAGAAAATTATGGGTCACCAAGTGCAGAAAGGCACCAGCCATGAAAGCATAACCGATATCAATAGCATGGCTCGACAATAAGGGCCCCAAGGATTTTGAAAACACGGCACCGAGTAAGGTTGCCAAGCCCATGCAGCCGATTCGGATCCAAGCTTGAAGGGTATTCTTCCTGCGCTGATACAGCCAGACGACGACCGCGGCGACAGGTACATGATGACCAATGACAATGAACGCCAACTGGGCATCGGCCGTGAACGAAGCCGAAGCGATGGCCAGCCCAACGCCATCGGCAAGCTGATGAAGAACCAAGCCGATCCACAACATTTCAGCCGTAAAAAAACGGCCGGCCTTTTGTGCTTCTCCTTTGGAATTCAAGATCAACCGTTCCGGCAACACCATGAACAGGAAACCCAGGAACATGACCAACAAGCTCAGCGGCCCAATCTTGGCATAGGCTTCGGGTAAAAGATGGAGGAGCAGCATCCCACCCAGGAAACTGGCGGTCAAGCCTTTCAAAGCCGCAATGCCCCATCCTCTGTTTTTTAAAAGCAAGCCCGCCAGCATAAAGGCCTACATTTGAAATTTTAACTTCCGCGGGTATTGAATTTCCTAACCTCAGGAGTCTGTTCCTAAGCATCGACGCCCTGGCCCGACTTGAGCAGGCGGGCGGCCATCTTGAGCTGCGCGCCGAGACGGCCCGCACTGGCGGGGTACTTGACCTCCTTGCCGGCGGCCTTCTGGCCGAGGATCTCCTCGAGCTTGCGCAGCGAGTCGATCGTGGTGCGGCCGTTCTGGGTGAGCTCGTCCGCGTCGGGACGCTCGCCCTTCATGCCCGCGCCCTCCATGGACGGCGGCTTCTTGTAGAGCTTGTCGAAGAGCTCGAGGACGTCGCTGTCCTTGTCCTTCTTGCGGCCGCCCGCGCGGCTCGGTGCCACCGCCAGGGCCGGGAAGTCACCGCGCATGGAGCGCGGCAGACGGCTCTGGAGCGCCAGCGCGCGGAACTCGGCATCCCCACCGGCGGTCGCCGTGAGGTAGCGGTTGAGCCAGCCGGAGCGCACGGAGCTGTTGGCCATGCGGCCCTGCTCCATGTAGTCCTGCATCGCGAAGTGGCTACGCGAAGGCGAGTTCACGCCGCAGTTCACGATCGGCGCGACCATGCCGGCATCCCACAGCGGCTTGAGCGCCGCGAGGCCCGGGTTCAGGCCGAACGTGCCGTCGAGATCGATGGCGCCGTTCTCCTTGTCCGGCGGGGGCACCGCGATGTTCGGGCGCATGTCGTAGTAGTGCCCGTCCGTGTAGGGGACGAGCGTGTTGAGCATGTCGTTGCCGCCACGCAGGTAGATCACGACGACCGCCGGCTTGACGGCGATCTCCTTCTCCGGACCTGCGAACGCGTTCTTGGCGAGCGAGCCGTAGACGGACATGCCGGCGAGGCCGGCGGCGCCTGCGACGAGGACTTCGCGACGAGTGGTGGACATGGGCGGTCTCCGAATCTGCGGGCGGGCAGCTACTGACGCTGGAACTCGGGCGAGCCGAGCAACAGGGTCGTGAGGATGTTGAATTCCTTCTTGAGCTCCGCGATCCGCATCTTGCGGAAGTTGCGGCGCACGTCGTTCACACGACGGCGGAAGGGCGCCATCGTGAGCGAGCCGGGGCGCTCCCCGGCGAAGATCGCGTCCTGCAGCAGGTACTCCCAGACCTCGGGCTTCTGGCGCAGGTTCTCGTAGAGCGCGCTGCCGTCGACGCGGACGCCGGGCAGGCGGTTGTTGAGCAGGTCGTAGGCGAACTGCCAGCGGACGGCGAGCACACCCGTGTCCATCCAGTCCACGGCGGCATCGCTGTAGCCGGTCGGGTCCTCCTGGCGGAGCACGGGCTGGCCCATGTCGCCGAGGCGCTGCATCACGCCGCCGGCATCCGTCATGTCCGCGCCGGTGACGCGGATCGCGCTGACCGCGAACTCGAGGGGCGTCTTGGCCTTCGTGAGCACGCTCGGCTTCGCGTAGAAGTCCTCGTGCATGAGGATCGCCTTGGTGACGGCCTTGAGGTCGCCCTTGGTCTTGCCCCAGACCTTGATGACGTCCTTCAGGAGCTTCTCGCTCGGCTCGTCGGCCTGGAGGAAGCGGGCCAGCTTGCCGACGACGTACTGTCGCGTGAGCTTGTGCTTGGCGAGGTACTTGACCGCGGCCTCGCCTTCGCCGACGTCGTCGCCCTTGACGGACTTGCCCATCACGCGCTTCGTGCCGCGCGCGTGGTAGTTCTTCCGGAAGGCGAAGTTGCCGTCCTGGATGGACCAGCCGCGACACGCCGCTGCCACCAGACCCCGGTCGCCACGGTCGGCAGATCGGGGGTGAGCACGCGCTCCAGTTCCTCCAGGGACGGCGCCATGAGCGCAAGCCAGCGGCGCGTCGACGCGTCGATGGTTTCGCCACGCATGTACGCGCGTTCGAGTTCGATCGAGCTGCCGTTCGGAAGTCCCTCCGGGTCGGGCTCGCGTGACCAGGCGAGGTAGGCGTCGAGCGCGTCGATCGAGCCGGGCCGGTCCAGCACCGGCTGCAGCAGCAGGTAGTCCTCGAACGTGGTGCCACGCCCTTCGGCCGCGTGACGCGCGAGCAGGGCCTCGAGGTCCTCTCGCTCGGTGCCGGAGCCGGCGGTCAGCCACGCCCAGCCGGCGAAAGCGATCCCGGCGAGCACGACCGCGCCCCACCCCAGAACCCGCAGCACCGTCCGACGTCGCACGCCCATCGCGTACAGTCTGGTGTGGATCGGGAGGCCGACATGCGAATTCGCACGTTGCTGTTCACGGCGGTGGTGCTCACCGCCCTCGCGCCGCTGCACGCCGACGATCGTCCGGTGCTGCAGGAGACGCTCCAGGACAACCTGCTGAAGGGCGCCTGGATCTACGACGACGCCGATGCGGGCTTCGCGGAGGCAGCCAAGACCGGCAAGCCGCTGCTGATCTCGTTCCGCTGCGTGCCATGACTGGGCTGCGAGAGCATCGACGGCCAGTTGGTCGCCCGTGACGATCCGGAACTGAAGCAGCTCCTCTCCAAGTTCGTGACCGTGCGCTGCGTGCAGATGGGCGGGGTCGACCTCGACCTGTTCCAGTTCGATCCCATGCTGTCGTGGTCGGTCTTCTTCCTGAATGCGGATCGGACGATCTACGGCCGCTTCGGAAGCGCCCATCACGACGCCAAGCGCAGCAAGAAGGACTCGAACACGAACCACACAATGCCCGGTCTGCTCTCGGCGATGCGCCTCGCCCTCTCCCTCCACGAGAACTACACCAAGCTGCCCGACGAGTGGCGGCCGCGGCTGTCGGGCAAGACGGGCACGCCCTGGCCCTGGCGCCATGCCGAGAGGACGCCCGCGGCGAAGACGTACGGGCGACTGAAGCGCATCAAGGGACGCGACACGAAGGGGTGCGTGCACTGCCACGAGGTTCAGCGGCTGATGATCGACAGCTACTTCATGACGAAGAAGCCGGTCACGGACCGCATGCTCTGGATGTACCCCCATCCGGAGTGGCTCGGCATCACCCTCAGCACGTGGAAGCAGCCCTACATCCAGGAGGTGCGCCCCGGCAGTCTCGCCGCGAAGCAGGGCTTCAAGCCGGGCGACACCATCATCTCGTTGGGTAGCCAGCCGCTGGTCTCGCCCGCAGACCTCACCTGGGTCCTCCACCAGACGCCCGACGAAGGCGGCGAGCTGGAGGCATCGATCGCGCGCTCCGGCAAGCCGATGAAGTTGACGCTCACGCTGCCCAGGAACTGGCGGCGTATCCACGGCGACTTCGCCTGGCGCTACCGCATCGCGGGCTACGCCATGTGGCTCTGGGCGGGCGCCACGCTGCTCGACCACGAGGACGGCGTGCGCATCGGCGCCCATCCCCCGTGGTGGTTCAAGAAGTTCAACGCCTCGGCAAAGAAGGCGCTGAAGCCGCGCGACGTGATCGTGGCGGTGGACGGGGAGGCGACCCACGACGGCGCGCGGCCGTGGACGCGCAGCACGTACCTCGCCTACCTCATGCGCGAGAAGTGGGTTTTATGCTTCACTCCAGAACGCGGGTGCGGGCGTGGTCGGTTCCTATTTGGGATCTCAGTTGGCCGGCCTGGTCTTCGACGGCAACCCGGTCAACTCCGCGATCGGTGGCGCGGTGGGGTCGGCTGTCGTCAGCACCGCGGTATCCGGTGTGATCGCGATAGCTGGTATTGCCACGGGGCCGTTCGCGCCGCTTGTGGCGTTTGGCGCAGCATTCGCGGGGTCATTCCTCGGCACGGCGATCGGGGGGTTGATTGGGCCGAACACATCCGTGGGTCCGGTGGCGGTCTCTCGGGTTAGGTTCGACAACGACTTCTCCGCGGATGAGGCAACCAGCGACAACAACGGCAGCCGGGAAACCGCCAGCGCAATGTCGGAGACCGCGGCTGACATGCTCAACGCTCTGGTGCGGACGGTCGGCGGTCGGGTTGCCAACGACAGCGGCAGGATCGCCGGCGCCGATGCTATACCGCTCATCTATTACGGGCATAACAATGAACGGTATTTCGCGACGGAGGATGGATCGAATCCCTTTGTTCACGACTAATTCACGTCCGTGGGAGACGCGATCGAGAGCGGGGTCCTACACACGATCAGACGGGTCGATATCGAGGGCGGCGATGTCTATATCAAGAATGCGATCAGGAACTCCGATGCAACCTCGATGGAGGCGTTGGGCGACGATATCGCCATCGCGGGCGAGTACGCGTCCTACAAGGACAATCCGATCCTGTTCGATTATCTTCTCGGTGAATCAGGCGACTCTGGGCTCGCGCAAGCCTGGGCGGACACAGTTGACCGTGCCGAGGAATTGTATTTGGATGTATTGGATCCGACTGAGATCGGTCCGCTTCGCATTGACGCCAATGAGGTCACGATTGGCGGGGCGAGTGGTGAAGATCTCGTTGGTGGAAGCGGTGATGACATCCTGATCGGCAGCGGCGGCGACGACGAGCTCTACGGCGGTCAGGACAACGACTTTTACCTCTACTCCCGCGGCGCCGGCAGGGACATCATCAGGGATTTTCACGAGGATGAGGGGCAGGCTTTCGATGCTGGCGGCGACACGATCCTGTTCCGCGAGGGCATTGAGTTTTCGGATATCGGACTCCAATCTTCTGGCGACAATGACCTCGATATCCTTATTTCCGAGCAGAACAACCCGAACCAGGTTTCGGACAGGCTGTTTCTGCGCAACTGGAAGGACCCATTCGAGAGGATCGAAAGCTTGCGCTTTGCCGACGGCAGCGCTTACCGGTTGATCGAGAACGGCAATGGCGTCAGCTACAACCAGTTCGAGCAGGTGGCCGACACAGCGCTGAAGCTCGCGCAGATTCAGGCGGGCCTTGCCGAGGGCGAGGCGGTCACTGACCACGGGTTCTACGTCGTCGACTGGGCCGGCGACGGGCTGCAGATGATCGGTCTCGAGGACTCCCCGGTACAGTTCGATATCGACAACGACACCTTTCTCGAGCAGACCTCCTGGATCGGGGCGACCGACGGTTTCCTCGTGCTCGACCGCGCGGTAGAGGATGCGGAGAATCCGGAGAATAATCGCGATCTCGACGGTCTGATCAACGACGCATCGGAGCTGTTTGCGAGAGCTGCCACTGAGGGCAGCGCGGCGGCGCCGCTGCTGTCACTGGACACCAACAACGACAGGGTCTTCAACAACCAAGATACGGAGTTCAAGAACGCCCGAATCTGGGTCGACTCGAACTATGACGGACAGACCTACCAACTGAGCTAGGTGACCTCCGATGTTAACACACTTCTATTTCTCTAGTCGCTGCATTAGCTCCCAATCATCCACCGGTGGACATCCAGCTCTACGCAATCGATGATACTTTCTAACTTTAATGGGCCTTAGATTGATGACGGGCCGGATGGCAGTCCTTCCTTGGTCAAGTCACATGGCGCAGAGAGGCTGGTCTCCAATTGCGTCGATTTCTATAGTGTTCTATTCAAAACTATTCTATTATTCTAAGAGTATTAGGATATAATAGTAGGAAAGCACTCCAGAAACAATAAAATGTGTTTTCTTCTTCATTGTTTAATAATCCCAATGAGAATGAGTGTCTTGCCTGTTTAAGTGAGCTTTGCAATTATAAAATTTGTTTCCGAAGTGTGCTTTTTCATCATAATTTAATTTAACAAGGAAAAAGGAGTCGTCACTAAGGCTATGGAACGTGTTCGATCTTGAAGTTAGGGCAAGTGTTACACGTTTCACAAGCCACTAGAGAGGTATTGAATAGATTTCATAAGGTTTTGCATGTTTTACAAGCCCATAGAGTGGTACTGTAAAGATTTCATATAATTGTTGCGCATTTTACAAGCCGCTAGAGAGCCATTGCGCTGAGGAAATAACCTTTTAGTCTCAGCAATTGCAACTACTAATTCTTGATCAAGGACGTAAAATGAATTTGAGGAAAGTGATGCACATTTTACCAACCACAACAGAAGTAGTTTCTCCAACCTATATGTAATCTTGGGTTCATTTTGCCTTAAGTAAATGTCCCTACTCGCTTTATTTGCTAGGACAATCAAGTCAACTCTGCTAGTAGTCTGCTCTAAAGCAGGTACCAAGAGTTGTATTTCCAAGCATTACCAAATTGTAATGTTACTTTCTAATTTTTCTTCTCCAAGTAGATGCGGTAAATTAGATAATTTTTTTAATGTTATCCAGTATAGTAAGGGGATCTCAAAACGTTTGTTACCAAATAGTGTAAACATGTGATTGGAAACACGAAAACTTTTTTACCTGACCTAATAATATGGTGTAATTGTATAAAGTTAGAAACACTAGGACAATATTTTCGTCCACCCTTAGTAGCTTGATTCAAGCAAAGGTTGTTCTTCAATATGGTAGGCCATCAATTACAACTTTATAACAGGAAAGTTTAAGCAAAATTTATTCATTTGAGCAAATCTAAAATTTTAAATACGCCGAAATTACAACATTTCTTAGTACAATGCAAATTTTCAGTGTTTGTGCAGAGGTCAACTGCTTTTGTTGCCTCTGCTATGAAAACTTTCAAATTAAAGTCGAGCCTTTAAAGAATAGAGAGATGATATTAGTTTCAAACATGCAATGTTACTAAGTACTGACATACTTACCGTCGACATCGTTTTTGTTTCGAGAATCCTTCTCCACGAGTTCTGCTATATAACGGAAAGCAGTATCTTTGATTATCAATTCATTGAAACTACAGTGGTCCCCATAGATATATATTTATATCTATACCTATCTATATATAAATATATACTGTAACGTTAAAGCATCGGTGAAGTTAAATTCAATTACAACGATTGTAACGTATCTGACGAAGCTTGATAATAAAGCCTGAAGAACGCATTAAGCGTGAAACGTAAAGTAGCTTAGTCTTTCCATTGACTCATATATATATATATATATATATATATATATTCTCAGCAGACACATTGCAATTCTACATAATTCTCAAAGAGTGGAGTACTTACAGACCCCTTCTATATCTATATGGAAGCGCCAGATATGGAGTTTGTCTTCTTGGGACCGTCTTTCTACGGAAATCGTTGTTGAGTCAATGTATAAAAGTACTTTCGCAGTTTTTCTTCAAAAACTGTATATGCTCTTTTTGCTGAAACCTTTGTTCTAGAAATTAAAGACTGCGTCCTATTATAGACCTCCTCTAATTATAGACCCCCTTTTTGGTCCCCTCAATTAATAATAGACGGGTCTATAATTAGAGGAAATACGGTAAACAATGTTGAGATTCTTAAATGGAGAGAATACGTTTTTTTTCTTTTTATAGATCTTGCGTTAAGGAAGGAAGTAACGCAATCCAGCGTTGACCATAACGGGTGGCCAGAGCGTGCAGTTGATGGAAATTATAACTTCAACTGGAACGAGAAGTCTTGCACTGCTACAAAGAACGAAAACAATCCATGGTGGCGGGTTGACTTAGGCAAAGAGTACATTGTTACAGGTACGCCAAAAAGCCGTCCTTCAATGCTTTTTTTACACTTGTAGATAACGTTTTCTTAAGCCCACCCTTTATCCAAATTCAATCATATTTTTCCTACGTTTCGGTGTCATCTTGACGCCATTCTCAAGGTGAATAATGAATCACTATATAACGATAATTTATAACTTTGGTATACAATATACAAGTCTAAACAAAAACTTTGGCTCGTATGGAGTCCGTTTGAACATTCAAGTTAGGCTTCAGCAAGCGAATGTACAACATTTCTTTCACCAAACATTCGAATTTGTTGCTACAACTAGCCAGCACTTGAAAATGTTCAATTAGACGATCTGGAATTCTGATTCGATTGTTTAGTGAGAGATTCATATTCACCTTGAGAATAGCGTCAAGATAACAGCGAAACGTCGGAAAAATATGATTGTATTATTATTCACTTGTCTTTGCGTTAGCAAATCTTTATTAATAAAGTATTTATCCAAATTCTTCGTCAATTCTACAAAACTCTCTCATTACTTGTATCAACTCTCTACTGAGCAAATTAATAAAACTTTTTCTTAGCTAAGGGAAGATCAGCACAGCTACAGCGATTCATCGACAAAATCGGCTCGGTGTCAAGGGTTGATGTCCCATGCTGGTTTTTTATAAGAAAAATTCCCGATGGTGTGAAAAAATCATCCATCGGCCAATCCAAGCCAAGATTAAAGAAGTTGGAATGGAAGAACAGGATTCGGACTTGATATGGTTCTTGATTCTAATCAGTGAACCGGAATGCCAACAACCTAAGGCGTGGTTTACCAAAAATGAGACGAAGGAATGTTTCTGTTTGAGTATAATAACAGTGGTTAACCTTAGTCGTGTTGGAGGGATTCCCTCCCAATCTACCCTTTAGACTTTCGTAATTTTGAAGTTAAAAATGATGTTTTAGACGAACAATGGCATGGGAAATGTATGCTTAATTTACCTGTCTCTTTTTTCGTTATTAAATATACTTGCTTTTTAATATTTAATTGTGCGTAAAAAAATTCTATGTTAAAACAAACAACATTTTGCATAAATTTTACTTCGACAAAAGGTATTTGAAAAATTAACAACCAGATTCTGCCCCCACCGGTCTGGGTACGGCTAATATTTCGATGTCGTCCAAGATTTAATAGTGTTTTCTCAAAAAGTCTTTCTCAAAAAGTGTCTTGAAATAAATTTAAAGTTTCAGCCAGTGGGGCCGGTGAAACAAGTGAATGCGATAGAGAGGCTGGTCTCCAATTGCGTTGAGCTGGATGTCGATGTCCACCGGTGGATGATTGGGAGCTAATGTGGTGACTACAGAAATAGGAGTATGTTAACATCGGAGGTCATCTAGCTCAGTTAGTAGAGCGCACGCCGCAAAAGCGTGGATCACGGGTTCGATCCCCGGTGGTGACATATTTTCTACTTCTCCAGTGTTCTTTCCAAAAGAAACAACTGCATGACACGATGACACTATCAAGGCACGCATTTCCAATCATGTAGTCTGAAAGTACGTGCTGGACATTTGGCAGTGAAATAAAAGGGAAACTCGAATACAAAGAAACTTGATCATTATGACGTGTACTCTAGATTTCGCCGGCAGAAAAGAAAAACAAAAATGCAATTCTTCATATGACAATTCTAGCAGACAGTTAACAAAAAACACTATAGCTTTAGAATTATTCAGGTTATGGTGACATAAGATTTTACTAGTACTACGACCTTCCGTCATGACATCAATTGACAATTCTCCCTGTCAACAATGAATAAAAGTACGTCACTCGAATACATACCTTTCTGTCCCAATGTTTCGAAACAATGGCATCAGTCTGATAGCAGATTAACAAGAAAATATCCTCTCCTTTTAATTGGAAATACTTTTCTAACAGTTTCATGATTTCAGTTTTCAACGTCGGCTCTATGTTGACTTGAGCACAGAAAGGTCGAACCACATCTAAGACATCCTCTTGGCTGATATAATTGGAATCCTTTTGAACGTCCGCCTGCACAGCCTTTATTACACTTTCTATTCTCTGCAGAACTGAGACTGTTTCACTAAACAAGGAGCGGGAAAGCGTGTTCCTGGTAGTGGTTAAAGAATAATCAAATTTGTACAATATTTCTTGTGCTACATACACAAATGACGAAAACATAGGTTAAGGCGAGGTAAGATCCAAAATGTTACGTAACAATACGTGTGATTGGTACTAGCTTTCGTACAATGCGTTACAAGAAGTAATGGTAGTGAAAAGGAGCGGATGTGAAGGTTACATAATTTTTGGATGGACCCTAACAGACTAGAAATCCACTACATGAGCAATTTATTAACATCTGAGCATTTTATTACATTCACTTGACTCAAAAGTTCGTCTGACTAAATGGCGATCAAAACGTTAAGGGAAATTAAATAATTGGCCTGAGTGTTAATTTCTAAGACTGAGTTAACTCACTAAATCGTTTCCACAATGTTATAGATACGTTTGCACCATTTAAACTTGGTACAATGCCAAGGGAGTACACAAGTGTACACAACTACATTGCATGAGAGGGGCAGAGAGGCCTTAGTTTCCTTTGAGGATTTCTCATATCCAAAATCCCTCCTAAAATCCCTCCTCCCTCCCTCCAGATATTAGTACCTGTATATTATACGCAGTTCTAAGTTCTAATTTACGATGTGAAAATAGCAACCGCAACACCAACAGTGGAAACAGCAAAGTGCGAGCTCTGTTGCATAAAAATCCAATATCTATATCTTGCTCTAAATAAATATCAGAGCATCAATTTTAAGCATCAAAATATTAAAAAAACCTAGTCGGGTTTTTTGACCCTTAAGATTGCAAACAATTAAAACTTTGATGGCAACAATTTTGCTTCTTTTTTTCCTGCTGCTACTGCTGCTGCATATGATGATGATGATGATGATGATGATGATGATGATGATGATGATGATGATGATGATGATGATGATGATGATGATGTAGGAATGGTAGTAAAGTGACTCTTGTGAAATTTTCCAGTAACGACAATCTATTTCTTGAAATACGTCCAGTAATCACCAGTAAAAACAATGAGTGACACACGTTTCTTCACATGCCGACAACACGATATGCAAACCAAGCCTCTCTTTCAAACGCATGTGAACGAGACTTTTCTTTTTCGAGATGGTCTATTAACCGCTCCATATTTTGTGTATCGGGGAAGCAATCCATTCCTTAGGAGGAATTCTTTATAAACGATATCTTGCTGCTACTTAGTTTGCTTTATAGCAACTCGCTCAAATTGTCTAAAAGGTCGCTTGTCGTCTAAGGGAACTTACACACCGAAGTGGCATATGCGACGTGGCATGTGACGTGGCATGTCACTTAGGAATGAACCTATATAAAAGTATTAAACTTTTCACATCGAAGTGACACATCAAACGGACCAAACCATTTTTCAAAATCATGCCATGTCGCACAGTTGCTTCTCGGCCAATCAGGATAGTTTTTCTTCACATCACATTATCAGCTTGACATGTAAGGACTAGGGTAAAGGCTCGCTTATCATTTTCTGTTTGTTTGGACAAAGCCGATGGAGGACCCTGGTTTGGAAGGGTACTTTACTGTCAACACTTTCATGGAAACATGGGCAAGTCCAGTGTGTTTGGTTAGGCCGTCGATTATTGACTCAAGTTAAAATTCTCCAGTTAGACAAACGAATGCAGAAACACTATTGTCTCTTTCCACGATGCACATTCTTTTTATGCATTGCAGTTTCTGTTTAAATAGATGATATTATATAATTTACTCAGTTGATATATGTTTTTAATTCAGGTTAGGTCTGCTCACGAAATATCGCTCGGCGTTCAAACGGTCTCGGCCACTTTACGATCCGATACACAACTGCAAAATGGTGCAATGACATAGCGACTTCCAAGCAGACGTAGGTTATAATACATCGTTTTCACCTTTTCAAAACATGGAATCTTCTACTTAAAATGCAAAAACCTGTACATGCCTTTTTACGTATTAGCGAACTTCATAAGAGCTACTTTTTGTGGCAAACTTCAAGAAGGCAAACGGGTCTATTTTCAACATACATTCTAACTGCTGTTTTGATTAAAATAAATCTATAAATACAAAGCGTCAACATAAAGAAAGTATGCCAAAAACGTGTGCTGATGATTTGTTAATATTATGATTTGCTTATATTGCCAGATAAGCTGATACAGAAGCATTAAACCTCTGGGGGCTATAACATTTAGGGACGATAGTAAATCAAACACGGTAAGATGTTTCCGGCACGCCAAAGAAAGGGACGAAAGTGGTATTTCAAAGACAATTCCACTCAGTGACACTTCCAAGATCTTGAAAACAAGCCCGTAATTCGCGTTATTGTAACATGAAATCTTTTGGCACGAATGTAGGCACCTTGGATGCGCGCGCAATACAACGTACAAAGTGGGAAAGATAATTTGACATTGGGAGCAGAGAGATACGAACAATGTTTTAAAAGACAAAATAATATAATAAGACAAACGAAGCCTGTAACAAGCCATGCTACAATGTTGAGGCATTTGGGACCAAAACTGATATTCGAAAATGGGAATGTAAGCCATATGAGGACACAATGCTAAGATACCGCTTGACGCGTAGGACATGACCTCGAAGATTAAAAGTTGCCTTCTCATCTCGCACAACGCATTATGATAGAGGTTTTTTTGACATTTCCCAGCTCATCATCATCATTATCATCATCATCATCATCAACAGCATCATCATTATCATCGTCATCATCATCATCTTCATCATCATCATTATCATAGTCATCATCATCGTCATTATCATCATCATCATCATCATCATCATTATCATCATCGTTATCATCGTCATCATCATCGTCATCATCATCATCATCATCACTTTGCAAATAACTTCTCAACAGGGAACCGTTCTGTCTCTACACAGACTGCTCCAAACTTCCCTGTCCTGCGCCAACCACCGCGTAACGTTCTAACACTCTTAAGCCATGTAATGCTCTTCAACGTATCAATTTAATGCGCCTACTGTCGTGCGGAGAGGAAGCACGCAAGTTAGGATCAAGGAAGGTATGAAATCACAATTATATTCATCCAACCACACTCCACAACGATTCTACACAAAACTTCATTGTACAGGATATTTATACACATATCCACAGGGAACTGAGGGCTCATGTTACAGCATGTAGATTACGAAACCTACTCTGTTCCTTTCTTTCTCTTGTCATAGACAGCCCAAGTTAAAAAGCCTTTCCTTAACTCTTTTTGATGTTGAGAATACCTACAATGTTAAGCTTACATTTGCAAAATAGGAATGTGTCACCTATTTTCTCACTTGTCCGGGCGTTAGATCGCTTTGCAACTTAACTAACTGCTCCAAACTTCCCTAATATGCGCCAACCGTGTTCTCATTGATGACAGATGCTTTCCATAATCCGTAAGAGGCGGTCCTACTGTGCAATTGAGCCTGGTTCATAGCATGCTCCTCTGCCCGGTAGCACAAACCGAGGAGTGTCGCCTTTGGACGCCCCAGCAGCCCTTTATTTATCAGTTAGCCCGTTTGGTGCTTTCTCTATTCATTTAGGGTAGGTTCAATGTCGGACCCACTGCTCATAAGGGGTCTTTGATTGAGAGATTGCCAACCGTGGGACGTTTAACAATCTAACCATATTATGTCTTTCATGTTATCAGTTCAACGCATTTACCATGTTCTTTTCTTTCTCTTGGCGTAGATAGCCCAGGTTTAAAGGTCTTTCATTGATTCTTATCACCGTTGCCCTACAATGTCAAGCTTAAACTTACAAAAAAAGGTATGTGTCACCTATTTTGTGACTAACCCAGTATATGTATATATACATATATACATATCCAAAAGAAAAAAACGAAATCAAAGCACCAAAAACAAAAGTTATAATATAAAACAACCCCCTCCCTCCTAAACAATACGAAACCCCCAAAAACCATAAGAAGTAAAAAAATTAGCAAAGATTCCTCTGAACAGACGACGCATCGAAATTCAGATCGTCTATTTAGTGCAATCCTTAAATTCTATACCACAAAATAATTTATTTAAATATTTTAGAAGAGAATTGATAAAATTAGTAAAGTGGTGTTTAAATGTTTGATAAAAAAGCCTTTCTTCACGCTGTTCACTTGGATGCTTTATTTGAATTGAACAGAATTGATATACCTTTTCCTTAATATCAAAAGGGAAAATATATCGTGTCTAATTAATAAGGGGTTTATTTGTTCAAAAATTGAATAAAATGTTGTGCATTGAATGTTGTTTGTTTCCAAATGTTTCCTCTTTGTTTCCTTAATGAATATAAGTAGATCTATGTAAGTATATATATATATATATATATATATAGATAGATATATAATTCTCAAAGAGTGGAGCATTACCACAATAGCTTGCAATTAAACGGCGCTGACTTAAAAAGATAATCCTTATTGGTCACTTTCAAACTATTTAACATTAATAGAAACGATTTACTTTCGGTTGCTATTCCTCCTATCGCACTCAAACTCAAATTTATAAATAAATTTATAAATTTATAATTATAATTATAATTATAGAAACAACTAATTTCTACATGGCAGTGGTCCGTAATGACGCGAATATAATCATCTATTCGCCAAACATCAACTCCTAAAAAGAAACAAATACCTCAGGTTATGAAGACTAAAACACTATTAAATAGTATGACTCTGCCATAGGGCAACACCTGCTTGAAAGCACAGACTGTGCGAAAATGTACGCTGACGATTTCTTCCGCATTAACCCTACCTAGCACGGGCATTTGATGACTTAAGCCAGCACGCGGAAGAGGAGGGGGAGGGGGGCTAGTAGGCCCGCGGCTGTTTTAACATGTATAACGTCTATAAACCGTTGTTTTATGCTTTGATATTCAGGTTGTAAATACTTTGAAGTTGAATTAAAGGGTTTATATTGTGAAATTATTGGTAAAATATGTGTTTTTACTAGTATCATAAGGTAAGGTAGTCATGTCAAAAAATGTTTACCGGATGTAAGTCTGATTGAAATAGAATGGAAGTTGCTACGCTTTATTTCTTAAATTAAAAGCAGCAAGAGTTACCCCAAACTCTGTTTTGAGCAATAGAATAGTATTTGATTCTAAATATTTGAGAAACATAAGTATTCGTGACAAATGTCGGAACCAATAGTAAAGATGAGAAGTCTCAACGATCGTAGCTAAACCACTTGAAAGAAAAGATGTCGATTATGTGCCACGATAAGCATTCTTTGAACAGTAACATGTGGTTATACTTGTTTTAAGTGCCACTTAACCCCGTTTATATATTTGGAACCGTTCTCTGTGGTTTCTAGATACAAATTTGTCAAAAAGTTAGGATTGGAAATATGACGTCATCAAAATCGATAATTACCCACTGATTAATGCTAATTAGCTTTTAATTAGCACTAATTGGCTTGAAATACATTAAAAACTTAATTTTAGATCATTCTACAAAATATTTGTAAAATTCATCAAAAACATCTCGAGTTATAGCCATTTGAAATTTTCCACCATATATGGTCAACTTTTTTATTAGGATCACGTGACCAGACCACAGGCGTGACGGCCAACTTTTTCTTACCAAAAGTTTGTCAGATAAAAGTTAGGTAAAGTCAGAAAGCTTCAGCAACTTAGAAGAAGCCATTCGAAAGTTATGAAACAATATTCACAGCCACGGGCCTACTAAAATCCTAACCGTTTTTTGGTAAACCAGATTAGAAAGCACAATACCAGGATTCCTGAAAATAGAGAATTAATCAACTTTCAATTTTGTACTTGTACTTGAGTTACTATCACTCCTTGTTATATCTACACGTGAACAAATTCAATCCCTTGCGTTCAGTCTGCTAAGAAATGGGTGAGCAAAAACACTTGCTCACTTACTGGTTTGTTTTCTTCGCGAAGTGTCAACTTCGTAACTACCTTCTTTGGGTAGAACTAAGTAAGTGGCGCCCATAGATTAAATAATAGCTTCGCTAGATTGAGAACTAGGCCCAATTCCATTGTTCTTGAGCGAGTCAATCAGGAGGGCCAAAATGGCAGGCGACTACAGTCGTCATCTGTCAGCAATTTGTAAACATTGTGTGGCTTCGCACAGCTGTGGACACGTCGAAGAGCAACATGCCCAAGCATTGTCTGACACTCCTCAGAGTACTAACTTCAGAATGACGGAAATGAAGTGTGTGAAAGAGTATACCCAACTACATTTTTGGAAAGGCCAGGTCTGCATTTCATTTGGGCGTACTGGAGTCAGTCCACATAAAAGCAAGAAAACTTAAGAATTGGTTTTCTTACTAGGACTATTCAATTAATCTTGTTTTTTAGTGGATGCTGATTGGCTAATAAACACAAGCAATTCAGGCAGGCCGCTTTCTGATTGGTTCCTTCAAAATACAGTCGGGTATACTCTTTCACACATTCCATTTCGGTTATTCTGACGTTAGTACTCTGAGGAGTGTCAGACGAAAGAAGCTTTTCAGTGCACAATGTTTTCGTTATTTCATGCAATATTTTTGTTTTGTACGACAAACAAACTATTTAAATAATAAAAGGCAAATTTTACGTTCTCTAAAATATATAGCTACATCTTAGATTTTTTCAATTTAAATATTGCACCTATCAGCGTCCATTACAACAAGATTAATTCCAAACAACTGAACATCATAACTATTAGTCATACTGAATCCGTCACGTATCTTTGTAAACGAGTACTGACTATTCTAAGCTAGAGTTAGTCGATGCTGGGACTAGATAAGTGAAGGTTTCGTTGTAACCCAAGAAGCAACCAAGTGTCGTGGTTACTAGCAGGATTTCTCTGGTGCTATGGGTTTCTCATGGTTAGTGCATAAGAGGCGGGTCATAGCCAAGCTACCCTCTTGACTTTAATACACTGGCTGATGCAGCATTCAAGTTGCTTAAATAACATCTACTTGTACAAGGATATCAGACAATAAGTACCACAAATTGTTAGTGCCGGTACTACATACCTTTTGGACAATCCTAACGGTCCAATTTTTGGCAACTCTGAAAGGGCCTTGAGAATTTAAGACAGAACTACCGCCGCCACTAAACTTTCCAGTTTTAAATCAGATTTGGATGAATTGAAACTTTGATTCCTGAGACAAATAGGGATGAAGTCCCACACTCCCCTGCCTCCCGTTTTTGGAATATTATCAAATTTGGATGTTAGGTGTTGGGATAATAATTACCAACATTTTAAGCACTGTTCTTACCTGTCATGTGCTTTACTGGACTTGAATACAAAGGGAAATGAAAATGCATCGCTCACAAAGCTGGCCCTCTACGAGAGGATGGGCGATTGGGATTTCCAAAATATCAAATGGCGGGGCAGATCATCATTTTCTGGAAATAATTCTGAATCTCTTCAATTTTGTATTATGTTTTGTTACATCTGAAAGTGGCAATGTATAGTCTACATTCTAATTAATAGTATAAGTTGCAATGAATTTCCAATGAATGGCACCCAACAAGAGGTCTGACGTTTTTGGTTTCCGGTGCATTATGATGTACTAAATTGAAAAATGTAAATGCCGATAAGAATGTCAGGTGGAGTGGAATACGCTAGTGAATTCCCTGTGGGGGCGACGCCCTCTTGCCCTCCCCCCTTACCTTCGTGAGCGAAATACATGTGACTAGGAGGTTTGGTGTTTGATAGAATTTTCCTCTTTGACTGTTGAGAGGCCTCTTAAACTTCATTTTATTTGAAATAGCAAACTGAAGAAACAGAGATTATGCGGCCCTTATGGTAAGACAATTTCTGAGGTTCACTTAGGTGTACTTTTCGTCTGATTATGTAATGGAGTTGGACTTCACGATCGTACTTTTCACAAAAGTATGTAAAAGTTTCCAAAAAAAGATTGAAAGTTATCAGCTGCATATTTTGGTGGTGGGATTGTGGAAAAGGTGGTGGCGGGAATTCTGTCTCTGAATGAGGCGGTGGGGGGTACGTGGAAAAGTACCCAAATTAACACCGTTCAGATCCTTCCATTAAGGCCAGAGTTTGGTGAATTCTAGCTAGGGTGCCGCATCCCATTAAAAAGTTCTACGAAACTTTCTAAACGAGTTATCTATTTCCTCCACATGAGTATGACTGTTGAGAAATTTAAATCCTTTCGCTTGAACTATGAAAGGCCTTAGGATTTTGGTCCATCAAAACTTATGTATTTTAAAGGCTCCTGCACATAGGTTCCTGGAAGAGGATTGCAAAGTTACGATGCATGGTTTTGTTGCTCCTCCCATAATTGACTTTACACGTGCATTTTTTGAAAGCAACTTGGTTGTATGAGGGCAACTTCGAAGGGATCAATTGCAACACTCCGTAAGCTGGTTTGCATGGATTTTTCTTTAGCGTACTTCCCCAATCGCACAGACCCACTATGTAACCATACTTTGTACATTATAAAGTTAACCAAAACACACAGTCTAGTCATTAGTTGGATTTTAAAGTCATCTTCTGGGGATCCTTAGTAGGCGATCATGCCCGGCCGGAGGGGTGTCCCCTTGGATCCACTTCTGTCTACCCCCTCCCCCCTTTGTGTGTCGGCTGCCACTGCCACCAAAAGGAAATCAAATCTACCTGAAGCTCTACCCAACCGGTGACGGTTTTTAAAAACTGTGAGAAAAGAAGCTATATAATGATGTTGTGTAAAAAGTGGCCAAGACAAAGGAAAACAAAAACAAAAAAAACCCAAAGAAAGCAGCAGTTCAGAAAATTATTGCGGTCAATGCGTGATGATATTGAGTTATTATTCAGTAGCCACGCAAGCTAACTAAAATAGTTTGAAGGTGCCCCCCGTCGTTCAAGCACACGCTCAACATATTAGCATGCTACCATCGCAAGAAACGAGCTCAACTGATGTACCATTTCTTAGGAGTGATACAAGATGTTGCTTCGCAGTATGGCTTTGGGAGTTTCAACCATTTTGGTATTGCTTTGTCTTGCCAAAGTAGAGGCGGCATCAACAGTTGATATTCTAGCTACCAATCTTCAGGTAAGTGCAAAGCGAAATGTTCAGAATAGCAAAACACGGGGAGACGTACATCGCATTAAAGACTATCCTTAGAACGACAATAGGTCCAATTGGTGGGTTGATCGTAATCTCTTTGATAAGGCTACACAAATGACATCTTTCATAGGAAGTGACCGTCAAAAATATATTTAGATCATATACCCCTTTCGTTATTAACATACAGCACCAAGAAAAGTCTAAAGCTGAGTTTAATTTTAGCTCTTTCTAAGAAGTAAATTTATTTCATCCTAACTTAATGACTATCACTCTACATTGTGCCCACCTCTCTCGTCTTTTTCAAATCTCCTCTTTACAATGACAATGTTACTACGACAAACAGTACTTTCTCCTCCGTTTGGCTGTGCTTCAACTGTTAAGTTGTGCGTAATGAGGATCTAAATGACTGGATTAATTCTCCTAAACGGAAGTCAGTAGGAAATGATTGTTTGGTTGTTGCAGGTCTTTCGTAGGTTCAGAATGCTACAAACAGGCATAATTTGGAGGAAGTTTAGAAGTAAAACTCTTCTCCTGGAATCCTACTAGTAGCGCTGAGTATAAAATTCAAAATATAAGAATCATAATGTCATAATCAAAGATGACGTCATCAACATTCTACTGAATACCAGTGTTCGCAGACCTGAAAGATGTTGTATTGACCTCAGAATGATTGTGATGAAGGACATTTTCTTAGCAATTTAAGCGCAAATCGATTCTCCTGAACAGCTTTTTGACAAATCAGCCTAGTAAATATTAAATGTAATAACATGCATATGTAGCTTGCGATAGAATGGAAAAGAGATATACTAAAGAGAATTACAAGAAGTTTTGCAATCACTTTTATCTTAATATTTCGTATCTTCACAAAGATACATATTCATGAGAGAGTCTCTAATGAATATGAGTCTCTCTCATGAATATGTATCTTAGTGAAGAAACGAATTATTGAAATAAAGATAATTGCAAAACTTCTTGTAATTCTCTTTAGTATTAAACTTGTTGCCCAATCTAATGTATTCAAAAAAAATATACATGTGTGATGGAGGTCAAAGCGAGAGCTTTGTTTCTGTTTTCTAATTTAGTTGAATTTCGGATAAATGCAGTCGTCAATATTTAAATGAGGAAGCGATGCTGTTTCAAGAAAGGGGGACTTTCTTCTAAAATTAATAAAAACCGAACCGAAGGTTTCCAAAGTCTCGGTCAAGCGAGAGGTCCAAGAATTTTATTAGAATTTTATGTGAAAGTACCTTGAGATCTTAAAAATCTGGAATAACAAAATCAGTAGTCCTGTTCACAAAAAGAGCAAGCGATGTTTTCTGATAACGTGTTCTATCTACTATAGTTAAATGTTATATATGCGTTCAATTTGCATTGTTCCATTTTCTATGGTCTCGTCTACCCATTAAAGTAGTAGGGAGAACGCCAGCTATATTTTCTATTAAGCAGGGATGAGCGTCTGCGAAAGTTTGAAAAATACCCGGTTAACATAAAGGAGGAACTTACAGTCATCATTAGAATTGTTCATCAAATGTGATCAAAATAGAACAAAAGCTGCATGGCAGTTATTACAGGACATCCACTTCCATTACTGGTCCTAGTTTGTATATCCTCCCTTCCCAGGGGTATTATGTCGCTCCGATATCCTACTGTAATGAGTGCCCTTTTCTCGCACGGCAGTTCTGGTGGAACTCGCAGGCAGCGCCTAAGTAAATCCACGGAACAAGAATCACTGATGTGGATGATTGGGAGCTAATTTGGCGACTAGAAAAATAAAAAGTGTGTTAGCATCGGAGGTCACCTAGCTCAATTGGTAAAGAGCACGCCACGAAAGCGTGGGTCCCGGGTTCTACCCCCGGTGGTGACATGCTTTTCCATTTGTCTAGTGTTCTTTTCAAAACTAACATTTCAAATCCTCTCTTCTCAATGATACTTTCTAACTTTGATGGGCTTTGGATTGATGAGGGGCCGGATGGCAGTTTTTCCTTGGTCAAGTCAAATGGCATAGGGAGGCTGGTCTCCGATTGCGTTGAACTGGATGTCGATATCCACCGATGGATGATTGGGGGTTAATGTGGCGACTAGAGAATAAAAGTATGTTAACATCGGAGGTCACCAAGCTCAGTTGGTAGAGTGCACGCCGCGAAAGCGAGGGTCACGGGTTCGATCCCCGGTGGTAACATATTTTCTATTGCTCTAGTTTTCTTTTCAAAACTAACATTTTAAATCCTCTCTTCTCGATGATACTTTCTAACTTTAATAGGCTTTGGATTGATGACGTGCTGGAGGGCAGTTCTTCCTTGGTCGAGTCACATGGCACAGAGAGTGCCTTAGCTGCTGAGGAGGAGCGTTTGAAACTGCTGGAAGAAAACGCTTCCTCCTGAAGGAAAGAGCCAAAGACCTTATAGCGGATGCTCCACACGACAGTGTCCTGTCTGCCAAAGACACTTCAAGGCCACAATTAGCCTTGTTAGCAATCAAGGACCCACGTAGAATAAGATCACGCATTCGACATGAGAATGGTATTGTGATCATCATAACTCACGATGGACCAACAACAACATAAACCGAGTTATTATTTTCATCGATGCTTCGATCTACACAGGATAGTGTTCCTTTCTTTCCCATTTCTTAAATGATGAATACTTGTGTTTTGGTCTTTTTTAAAGGAAATGGCCAGACTAAGTCGCTTGAAGGTGTTGCTGATAATGCCTTTTTATTTTTCTGCTTTGGTTATCGATTAACAGAACATCACAAAGTCATCGACATACAATATCCAAGAGAAAAAATCAAAACTATGTTATGGCGGTTTATTTGCTTTCTGTTAGAGTATAAATGTTGAATATTGCATTCATACTCAACCCCTAAAATGTATTTGAAGATACTTTAAGGACATAATCAAAGTAGTAATTGAAAATACATAGTGGTTCACATCCATCTTGTCGGCATCTCATGAGGACATCGAATCCTGCTTTCATCCCAGCTGGTAATGCTGTAGTACCTTCATACAACATTTTAAATATTGCTATTAGACCTTTGGCTCCTGTCTTTAAGTTCAGTAACTTAAACATGAGATCTCAGAGCACATGATAATATACTGTAGGGGATTTATACAGTGTACACACTATATTCGGTGTGCCTCTATATTTTTCTATCGTAGACTCCAAAACAAAAATAGCATCAGCAGTTGACCATTTCTGTCGGAACCCGTACTGAGGTTCCCTAATATGCTTTTCATAAACTTTCAGCTAACAATTTATAAAACGTTTTGATAAATTCGGCAGACGTTGGCTCCCTTGAATAGCCGTCTATTATTTGCTTTAAGCTTTTGTACCCCTTGTCGAAAGAGCATGTCATTATTTAATGTAACCATGTAGTTGATATTTAAATCATAGTCCATGTCAACAAAATGATAATAGCATTCATCAGACTCCTAAAACTTTTTAAGAGAACCTCAATCTCTTTTTCCTTTGGGACACTTTCATTGGTGTCTACTGTTTTATCGGCAGACAAAAACGGAACTCTTGTGGTCTTTTAAGTTATTATGGTGTTAATAAATTTCATTCAGCAAAATGGTTAGAAAAATGGATTTTCAGCTTCTCAATTTATATGACTATAATAAGACTGCATTTGACTGTAATGATCACTCATCAGTTGTATTAGAAACCCTTCAAGCTGTTGATTCAATTCTCTTGTCACCCGTTGTTTTAACTCTTTTTTATTCCTAAGAACATTGTAATCTATTCGCGATTTTGGGTTCCGGGGGTTTTATTCGACTGATGTGCTGGCGTAGTATTTTTGTTAATGACGAAAAGCTGAAGTTCATTACTGGTAATCTGTTGACTGTGTCAGATAATAATGGCGATGGACCAGAATCTGCTCGACATCGAGCGACAAATCTGGAAACCCAAGGTGTAGCAATGATACAGTTTAATCGTTTCCATTTTCCACTTACTGTATGTAACCACGCTCTATGATGCATTCTTTTTTGCATTTAAGTATGAAATTGATTAATTTCGTTGTATTTTGTGGACACAAGACCAAAAATCATTCTCCGCTTTTACGACTGTTTTGAAAATGATCGGAGGGGTACTGCTGGACAGACCCAAAATTCTCAACAAGTTTTGTCCAGAATTGTAGTTCCACCATTTTCTCTATGAAAAGCGGCCAATTTGCAAGCAGTTTCGGTTTAATGATATATTCGGAAAGAAACACAGTTGTGACTGAGGAATCATTGCATGAAGTCATGAAGTGTAGATATTACAATATCATGTCTAAATTCGTTTCATTGGAATGAGGCTGCTGCAGACGGGCATCACAACCCTTTTCCGATGACTTTTTATCCTAGCGTATAAGTTAAAGAGTATAGCAATCGACAATAACTTCTGGTGGTTGTCTTTTACGACATGAACGTTAGTAAAATATTGATATTATGTAGCGAACGGCATACCACTCATAGAAATCCCATATGCTGCTCTAAAAAGCCTGGTAGAAATGTTGAAACTCCGGAGAAAAATTGGAAATCCTAGTTAACTTGAAAGGATAAATTATAGAGGGGAAGCGATATCAAAAGTCAGTGCGACCGTGAGCCTGGGTTCACATGCGATGGTTTGCTCCTGAACCTATAGATCGCAATCAGGCAGAACGTACCCAAAGGAGAATTTGTGTTTGTAAACATATGTAAAATATATTTTATTTGGCGGGGTGAGTAGGAAGGGTGGAAAAAATATAGGAGAGTTAGCGAACCCATTGTGTAAGAAAACAAACAAGAACGAATCAAATAGCCTACCACTGAAATCAGGTACCAATCCTTTATAAAATGCTCAGAGTCCTTTGGAAAGTTTTTTGATGTAATCATTACTGAGGCGAGTCAGACCACGAAGTATTTTGCTGCTTCGTAGACAACTTCGACACCCCAATTCCTCTTTTTGAATGCAAGCACAGTAGCTGATTTTACTCGATGTATGATATAAAAGTCGTTTAAATACATATATATATATATATGCAAACATTATGGTAAATACGACATCATTACGTTGTAGTTAAAGACGTCAGCAAAGAAAGTACTATTCAGTCGACGTTTTGTCTCATTTCATGACATCCTCATGTATCTTGCTCACTTGTTACAAGGCTAAAAATGTTTATGAAAATATCTGTCCAAAGCAATTCCTGATATTCCTTAATACCCCGAGATGCTTTCCAATGAAAGGACACGTTAGTTTCTTTGTTGGCGTTTTACCTACATATATACCGTACCGATGTTATCCTAATGTAAGGGTGCAAAAATCCAATACCTCACTTAAGGTCAGAGTTTTATCCAAAGTATTCAATATTTTTGGGTCTACCTCGCGGACCATTTTATTGGAATTTGTACACTTACCGTATATGTCAATTTTGCTAGCATTGGGACAACCCCATGGTCAGTGATTACAGCTAAGTTTTCTTCGTCTTTGGCAATATTGGCTATCGCAGCACAGACACTGGCCAAGACCTGCAGTGGCAAAAGGAAACATTTCTAATTTCACACATTTAGGTCAAGCACGGAGGCCACCTCGTCATACATCGACTTGAGTTAAGCGAGAATTGTAAAAGTAACATGATCGAACTACTTAAGACTAGTCGCTTCATAGACCAGTGGTACGTAATCTTCAGCTTCAGCTTACTATACCTGTTTGTTTCTTTTTATAGGTGTTATCTACTACACATTTGCAAATCATGCAATATGTGTATCAGTGTCTCACATGTATACATTATGGATTCAACCTCATATTTATTATGACGTCTTCTGCTGATCCTTTTTTCCTAGAAAATATGTCCGCTATTACCAGGTGCCCACTATGTAGCATGTCCGCTATAGACAGGTTCGACTGTATATAAAGAAGAGTGTAAAACCTAGCTTCATATTCTGAAAATCTGAATATTTCCTCCTAGATACCAGTGATAGCAGCCTAATCCGCTTTAGAATATTTTCTCTCAGACCAAACTCTTTGTACCAATGCATGTCTCTAGCTCGACTGTTCCAGAAATAGATAATAAAAAACAATTTGGAAAGTGGTATCACATGCCAAACAACTTTCACTGACCAAATTTTGTAGACCTGCGATATAAGTCGATATTAAGTGTCATTTATGTGTGTCGTAGCTAGTTGATCGGTCCCTCATCAATGTTTTAGGTTTGAATGTTAATATCTAGAAAAACTACCTCCATAATGTCACTATAAGAATTATTCTGTAAAAAACAGAATTGAAGAGAAATTCGGAACAAAGACTATAGACAACCGTAAGCTGAGCGTCATAAGGCATTGACTAATTGATTGTTCTCCTCTTGCACATAGATAGTATTTCATTTCTGTGAAAGTTAATAACAACAACAAAAATAGAATTAATTACCAAATATATCCCAATTTCGTATTAGATTTGAATACAAAAAGTTACCTTTATTTAAATTACAAACTTCATTTTCTCATTGACAATTTTTGTATTATTATTATACGATAGAAAAAGGAAGGTACCTCGCATAGGAATTATGCATTATTGAAACTTTCCCTCTTTGTAATTTGAAGTTATTCCTGTAGCTATAATTGTTGCTTACGTAGCCATCTCAAAAGAGTGTTTGCCCCTCCCCAGATTGTATTCGACGTAATTTCGATGTTTGCTGCATTTTACATTAGTTTAGGAGCTGACATCTGATGCATTCGATAGTGATAATGGATCTGTGTCGATACGACGTTCTTTCAACGTCTCAAATACGACTTCGTGTCAACTTGCAGAGAAACATGCAGCAAACAAGCAAAGTTGATATAACCAGGGTCTCTGTTAAGTAGTAAACCCATCGACGGATTTTGAATAACTTCAACAAAATGTCGGTTAGAAGTAGATCCGCAATCAAAATTCCGGTTGGGTCAATGATTCCAAGTCAAATTCCTGACGAGACATTTCTTAGTTCCAAGGGACATCGAAAAAATTATTGTAGCTACCTGGTAACAAAGTATAATAACTAAGTACTGCTTATGATGTACGGACTATCACAAGAATATACCGAGAAATTATTACCAATATAACTCTAAAAAGATTATGCGTAAAAGACATTATTAAATGTACTGCGGGCGTATCAAGGGCGTAGTTGGGTGCTTACGATTCATTCCTTTGATTTAAATATTCCCTTTTTGGATCTTTATGTTTACTCTACATAAAGGTATTTAGCAAAAATGAAAGAGGTCTCTTCTTCCCAATGCCCCAATTTTTGTGGAATAAGCTTACCTACTTTAACAGTTACAATGTTCTACGGCCTAAGTAGAAAGGAAAAAACAAAATGTTTAGACCCTATCATTTTTATTGACCTCTTTTGTCAGTAAACGTCTATAATCTACTGACTGGCTCCACCCCTTGATACGATGAACATATCACCTAACATACAAAGCAAGGGCTCCCTTAATCACCAAAACCCTATTTCGCTATGCTCCATCAGTAAGCAAGTAAATACGAAACGTGTCACGATTTTTTTATTAGCAGGGAGGGGTTACCAGGTATCACCTTAGCAGGGCGAAAATTAAAGGGACGAAAATTAAAGGGAGCGAAAATTATAGGGAGGCGAAATTTGAAAGGAATAAGGTACTCAATTCAAAGCGCCGCTTCAAATTCATTTTGCATTGTTGTACATCCAAGTCATACGGTTTGGTTAGGCATTACAGGAATAGTACTCTAAATCATCTAAAGCCCTAAATGTACTTGACTTCCGTCCGTTTAATGTCATCATAGGCCACTTGAGCCTATTTACATAAAAGCTTAATAAAAAACCAACAAGGACCTTCATGAAATAACCGGATGTAGCATTTTAAACAACGGAAATGACCGTTTAGGACCTGAAGTCATCTTAATGGTACCCTTCCGTAAAGCGGCCCACAGACACGCAATAATATTGACAATAACGATAATAATAAAGCTCCATATTGTCAATTTTTTTATTGTCTCTGCGCAATGATTAAAATATTATTTATTGATTATCTGTCGGTATTTTGCAGCATGCTATCGTTTCGCAGCAAATGATCATCTAATCTTGAATATCCAATGGGGAAACAAGGCAACTAAAATAGACTTACTTGATTTACAAGAGTGACTTCCTTCACATTTAAAATACAAAGGTAAGAGTTAAGTACAAGAACCAACATTTTCGTTTTGTTACTTCGTCCGTGACGAAGGGCATTAGTGAGTTGAGGCAGTATTGTAAATGAAAGTGAATCGCATGGTTGGGATGGGGGTGGGAGGCATAAAATATTATCAATAAGCGTTGGGCAGTATTATTGCCAATATTATTGAGTGTCTGTGGGCCGCTTAAGAAATAATTTAGGGCAACTCCTATATTCTTTCCTTAAATATAATGTTAGGAAGTTGTAAAATGATAGAACTGTGAAACTGTGTATTTAAAAGAAGAGAAACGTCGGGACATACGCAAGCATTGATCACGAAATTTCTTCCTTAAAAGCGTTCATTACGATTATCAAGCAAATTTCTTACATATTCCATACGTTGTGTCTTATGACCGTTTAGAAACTTAGTAAAAAGCTGTTAAATAGACTTTTCTTACAAGTAGCCAACTTACTATGTTCACCTACAGTTTTACCAAACGGACTTATATTTTTTGAGTTTTGAATAGAACACTAGAGAAATAGAAAAGCATGTCACCACCGGGGATCGAACCTGATGATATTTTTCGAGTTCAGAATTACATTTTGAGTTCAGATTAAGGACGAATTTGTTGATGACGGTAATGAAATCGATCATCCGTTTGCAAGTTGACGTTATTTAGTCTCGTAGAATGGAATTTCCTTAATATCAATAGAATTCCCTTATAAATCCCCCTTATCCTGTTTGTAATTTCTTCTCGATAAATATCCATTTAAGTTAGCCCTCTCCCGAAGCCCTGTGTTATAACTTTGCCCTTCAGAATATGGTCTGTAAATAGCTGTAGCGTTCTCTACGTGTAAACTGTACTCGGTTAAAGAGTAAGCTGAGAAGCTTAACCCGGGTATTTAACAAGGTTACTTTGTTACATTGATGACAATTTACTCCTTATAATGCACTTAAAATTAATTTTTAGCTTAACGATAGCCCAAGCCCAAAGAGGATAATCTAAAATGCTATACCTTTTCAAGAGGTTGTGAGAATTAACTACATTGACGTAAAAGACAAATGGCAAAACTTTTTATAAAAATTAATCTTGAGCAGAATATGGCCCAAGCAATACTGATATGGAAAGACCACGGCATACGTAAAGCAGTTGAGTTTCCTGTATTATTATGTGTTTCTTCATCTATTTGACTTTGTTAAAATTATAGTATACCCGACCCCATATCTCACTGCTTATATGAGACCTGCTAGTGCATGTTCATCCCCTGTAAGTTTTGGTTTTTTGTTAATATTGCACCCAATGCCAGTACATAGTGTGACTGATACCCCCTTTGTCCTCCTGCCCCTACTAAGGTACTTCTTTGTTGTTGGTTGTTTTCGTTTTAATATTTGATGGATTTCTGCTAGCTAATAGGTTTCCTTTGGTGAGCTTTTGTCAATCAGGTTCTTGTTTATCGATCATTGTCACTTACCTCGTTCTTACCATGATGAAGAAGAGCTTTGTAATGTACCTGTTTGCAACATCTGTGACGTAGACAGGTCTGTAATGTCACCCCATTAGAATACGTTCAAGGCCTACACTTCATCGACAGCTATAGTGAAAGAGTTCGAACGTTCCATAGAAGTCAAAAAAAATTCGAAACTTTCATGACTCAAATAAACATCAACGAAGACCTTACGAGAGGAAATAAACTCATATGAATTGAAATCTATCACGGAAAGACAAAAGACGCTAACTTATTTGTGGTGAGAACTATCATTGAAAAAAGACAACACATTTCCTTGTACATATGATGACGAAAAAGATACTCGCGAAAAAATTTTGATATCTAGCAGAAATGAGTATCAAAGAGCAAGATACCGTCTAATTTGAGATAGTGACATGGTAAAGATCAGCTGTATTACGACTAAGTTAGCAAACAAACGATTGGTACTCATAAAGTGGACTTTTCTTGGCAACAAACAGCAATTTGCAGGAGCACAAATGCGTAAGCACACGCAAACGAACATAGAAAACACCGTCCCTCACGAATAACAAACAAAAGACAACAGATACAAGCTTTTTACATATTGTATTTCAAGCTCTTGGCAATTTCAAAAAAGTTTAAAAGTCACAGGTCTTAGGATAAAATCTTTTGCCATTCGTTATTTCTAAGGTACAAAAGGGCCCCGAGACGATACCAATCAATGCTGCCCTAGATCTCCGAGGTTTGATGACTCAAAGACATCTTACTTTAATAGCATACAAAAGGCAAAATTTGATGTATAAAAGGTATTGGCATGAACAAGTTCTTCAGTTGATGGAAACACACACATTACACACATAGCGCAGATATCAAGCAGTTATTGGCAACCTTCAACTGGTATTATCCAACGAGACCTGTGTCATGGGCACTACATGTGGTATGTCAAACAAAAACTTGCCGTCGTTCTTGTTTGTACTTTTTAACTTAAATTTGTTAGTATTTGCCTATGTGTTTGCATTTGTGTTCATATGTGAATAAGTTTGTTATCCAGGTGCACATGGGCATGTAAGCAGAGCTGGCATGAACGATGAGTATATGGATGAGTGCCTGAGTTAATGGTTGAAAACTAGTTCAGATTTATGTGACGAGGCTTGACACATTGTACCTCCCTTAGTAAGGATTGCAACGTGGCTCAAATGCACGGTGCTTCTGTTGGATCTTAATGTATTTGATTCCTTTCTGATGTCATAAGTTGACCGATGGGGAATTACATCCTGATCCTGTGGCAAGGACAGCTAGGCAACTATTTACTAGACACAGGCAGCTTGAATTATTTTTCGGAATTAAAAAAAATCAGCGAAAGGATCTTTTTGAATGCATATGTATTAACCCATTGCTTTTACTTTGCAAAAGATTAAGGTGAACACACGCACACACACACGCACACACACATACACATGTGCACGCACGCA
Source organism: Alatinidae sp. Z8VKAUB7J3 (assembly GCA_010016025.2). Classification (NCBI taxonomy): domain Eukaryota; kingdom Metazoa; phylum Cnidaria; class Cubozoa; order Carybdeida; family Alatinidae; species Alatinidae sp. Z8VKAUB7J3. The sequence goes on along the minus strand of JAAAKM020073195.1, from coordinate 30,529,410 downwards.
CTCACAGACACACAGACACACGAACACAGACACACACACACACGAACACAGACACACACACGCACACACACGCGCGCACACACACACACACACACATACACACACACACACACACACACACACACACACAGAGCCAACACCTAAGTAAAAGAAGTAGTAGTAGTAGTAAAATAAGAGTCGCATAATGTTTTGCAGTTTATCGTAGGTGTGCATTTGGAAAGAGTCCACTTATCTTTATAAAAATGTCTATTTATAGCCGTGTACGTATTGTGCGTTTTTTCTAAAGCAGTTGTGTAATTCTATCAATGGGAATTATTTCCATTTTCAAAAAAAAAATGCGAGGCGCGGAAAATACAAGCTTACCTCGATCCCCGAAAATATTGGCTACCTTTAAAAGATTTATCATGTTATGGGAGATGTCCTTACCCTGTTCTGTTCACAAGATGTGATGTTCAATCATAAAGCTCTTTAAATGATGGGTTAATTGCTAACAGAACGGTTTACTACTTAAAGGCGTGGTAAACCTGTGTGTGTGTGTGTGTGTGTGTGTGTGTGTGTGTGTGTGTGTGTGTGTGCACGAATAAAGGCGTATTAATTGCGAGTTAGAACATTTACGTTGAAAGAATGACGTTATTTTCAGACTTTGATGGTTTCGAAGCTTTGGTTTGCAATGGATACTAAGGAAGCGTATTGATAATTAGCTAGTGTTATGCACCATCATGGTACTGCATGTGGTAAGCTTTATTGTTCTGGGTAGATAGCTGATCTTTTTTGTTATTAGAGGTTAGTTTGGAAGAATAATGAAAACAAGATCTTACTGGATAGAAGCTGATTGGTTTCCGCACACTATAGTAATCGTTTATACGTGTGTTAATTTTTGTGGCAGCAGAAATATTTAAACATTTAGCTCTGACGCGTTGCGGAAAACACTAGAACGCATGCGCAAAGGCTTTATAAGTATTAACAACATATTGGACATATTGGACGTCTAGGCCAACACATCGAGCGCTTTGATGCTTGGGTCAATGAATTCGCAACTTTGTCAAGTATCAGAGAACCTTATAGCTAACTGCAGAAACAAGTTGACAATACCTGTTGCTGTTTGTGTTGCCTATACTTCTTGTATGTTATAATGACATTACGAAAGCCACAACACCTCTTGCTGTACGAGCTAACGTGTTCTATTACTATTTCTGAAGTTATGTTATATAAATATGATTTTCTTCCCGTAGTTCAAGTCACACAAGTGAACCAATATACACAGCAACAAGGAAATCTAGGGCCACCACCATCCCCACTGAATCAGAGCGGCTTTAATCCCGCTAATTCACCAGGACCAGACATAAGCTATATCTCGTCCACAAGAGGCCCAGCCCCACACGATTTGTCTGTATATGGTGGCAGCAGTTCATCGCAGCCAGCCTTCGCTCACGGGATGGCGCAGGTAAGAGGTCATCTTGCTTCGAATTTTGTTATTTCATCGTGAGTCATCTTTATTGATTTGCTTGATGGCGTTGGCGTTGGCGTTGTGTCTTTACTTTTCGTATTTGCATAGGTTGCAATGTTCTCATGGTTTTTGTGAAATGTAAGAGATTAGGGGGCTCTTTGGTGCGGGGGAGGGGGTATTGTTTTGGTGAATGTGTTTGCTTTTTGACCGTTTTTACAATCTTAACTTTTTCTTTAGTTGTTTGAAGGTGGCCTTTTAAGAGGCTCGAAGAAATACGGAGAAGCGCATGAGAGATATTAGCAATAACACTGTCATTGAGCAGGAGGATGAGGAGAACACTTTTTAAAGCTTTAAAGGCATGCAGTAGACTACCATGACTTGGAATAACTGACTCTTGTTTGTGTTTTATTACTCTACCCTTCGTAAGTAGGAGTTGATTCTAAACACTGATTCCTGACTCCATTTTTTTACAGTTTTCGTCCAGGCCCCCCGTCTATTACATTTTTTGGTCATTTCCACCATCCCCGTTTATTACGTTTTTGGGATTTTCCACCCCCTGTTTATTCCACCCCCCTTCTATTGGGCACCCAAGAGTAAGACCTCTCCTGACTCAAGGAGCCTTTTGCTATCTGTAATGTGCTTCTATTTTCAGTAATATTCTAAGCAGTCGATTCTTTTGTTCCTCTTCCCTCTTTACTAACTCCAGGCTTTCGAAAGACAACTCTAAATTTTGAACTTTGAGCACGACCAGCCTTTGCGTCTGAGTTCGGCGACTTTTCTCCGGGAGCTGAAGGCGGAGACCGTGTGACTTTTCGTCGGCTCAACGTTGTTCGATTTTGTATAATGTTTTCATTTTCCACAGTTCCTCGCTTCCTAAACACTACGCTAAATGTCGAAGTTGGGGTAACAGCAGCATTGGCAATGGTTCGACAGTCCAACGGCGCTTTTGAAGTACCTGAAATTGTAGGTATTGCCTCTACGTTGATACCTTGTGCCTCTGTTGTGTGCAGTACGCTTCCATCTGCTACCGTGCCATGTCTTCTAGATGCGTCTCCTGCTAACCTTACACGCTTAGGAGAATTGCCTAGTCCTGCTCCCTTCTTGGATGGACCACCAGCTCTCGTTAACCTTCGAGGTGAATCACCTACCCCTTTCAGCTCCTTTGGAGTAGGCCCCACCCCCTTTACCTCTTTCAGCGCATAGCCTATGATATTTGAATCTCCTTTTTGTGTTGCTCTTTTTTGAAAGACCACTTTAAATTTTGAAGATGGCGTATGGTTCTTCGCTGCAGTATTTGATGATTCTCTTCCAGGACAATGAGTTTTAGTTAACCTACCAACTTCACCATGTGTCCCTGATTTCTGTATCACTTTTCCACCATATGAATTTTCACGTTTATCAACCGATTCAACAAAGTTGTCTCCATGATTTAGATTGACATGTTTGTTAAAAACTATTCTGAACTTAGAAGGCCGAGCAACATCGGACTCACTAAGAGATACCGAAGAATCCCCTCTACGTTTCGCTGCCGAACTCGGGGCTCTGAAGTGTCCCTTTGCTAATGTAGGTCTCGGTTGTTTCCCCATTGGTTCACGTCTTGATGTGCCAGCTGAGGCAGAAGATAAATCCAAGTCATTGTCGCTGTTGGCACTTGTGGGCTCAACCAACGAAGGGGGCAGTGATGCTGGATAATGACAACGTCCCTTGTGTTCCTCGGTAAATACATCTACAAAAAGAATCGTGCATTTCGTATCACAAGGTATTTCATTCCAGGGTTAAAGATAGATAGGGTAAGGCCAGGAATGGAATGGACTACGAGGAACATATCTTGTTTCGACCATATGTTTGCAGACATCTTTCCGTCGTATTTTGACCACATTATTAAATTTATGAATACTTGAAGCAGAAAAGAAATATTTGTCAGGATTTTGATAAGGAAGAGAATGTATCGTCTCTCGGTAAATACATCTACAAAAGGAATTGAAATGTAGCTTTCATAAATCAAAAGTCAACGAGTGATGCCATGATACATCGTTCGTCCATGCAATCAACTGAGTCGACCAAGTCGGTGCATTTAACATTATCTGAGATCGCCCTGGTAGAGCACATTGGCTCGACCAATGAAAGTATCAGAACTCCAACATATCAATGTCAGCTACTTCATTATCATCAATTTATCAAGACCTGGCCCGAAAGTTAGATACTAAACGGAATAGCTGTCAAAGTATCCAAAGTATCAAATCATACGCCATTTTATTTATATTTAGATCCTGGCAAGGAGGTAGAAAAATATTTAAAACATTATGGCGATGATGTTGGAGATGTTAATGAAAGTAAGTAAAATTCGTTTCATTTTTCACGTTAAAGGAAGCCTTCTTTCCGTCTTATTTGTCGCATACCAAACCAGATAGAAAAAAGAGATGATAAGAAGAAGAAAAACGACAACAACAAAAAGAGACTGCTGACCCTAAAAGAGACTCTAACACAAGAACTGACTTTGGTTAACGGTTCCTTTTCCTCCTTCTGGTTCTTTTTCTTGTTCTTGTTCTTCTTCCTCTACCTGCTACCACGCTCGTGTAGTGTCGCTGGCAAATCAGTGGTTTTGTCCTGCCAGCTTTATGACTTTTGTGATTTTATGGCCGGATTGTATTAAGCCAATCCTCCTGCACTTTGGTCTTCATCTGCATCGTCTTCATCTTATCTACTTTCCCAATGGGTTCACTTCCAGCATCGTTCTACCAAGGTCGTATGCATCGATCTTCTTTCCACGACTAAGCCAACTCAGCCGTATGTCGTGCGGCGAGACGCACACAAGTTAGGACCAAGGAAGATATCAAAATTATAAATATATTCATGTAACCACATTTCACAACGATTCTCACAAACATAACTCTACAGGATATTTATACACAAGTTCATAGGGAACTGAGGGGCTCACGTTACAGAATGTAGATTACGACACCGTATCCTCTGTGCTTTTCTCTGATGCGCACTTGTAATCCTGCAGGGAATCCTCATGTCCCAGATTGTAATTTCATGTTACAACATGCCATCTGCATATCTTCATTTCTTTAACTAGTTTCTTCACTTGTCAAACACAAAGGTTTAATGGCATATAGTAAGACTGGATGATTGTCTCATTACCTTTTCCTTGACGTCATTTAGTTACCACTTTCGTAAGCTTCTACCTTTTAAAAAACGTCTTTGAAATTACTCAAAATTCGTTGGCGGAAGGGAGGACGTGGTATGCCATTTATTTTTGTAAAATTCATAGGTTTGAACTGGTTGTCTAAAGTTCTACATAGTAGCTTACCCGAAGGAAAATTGCTGTGTATAAGTGCTGATGAACGGCATCGGTGTAGGCAGTTAAGCAAAAGATCGTCGGATTAGAGCACGGGGTCACAAATGGCCTATAACAATACCTAAACTGCGTGGGTAAAAATGTGTGTGTTGCAGTACAGCTGACATAGGTCTTTGCTTTCTTCTCTGTTTGATACCCAAAATTGAGGGACTTTGGCCTTGGACGCCCAAGCTGTCCTGTATTAGTTGGCTTGATTGGTGGTTTTTCTGTCTATTAGGGTAGTTTCAAAATCGGGCCCACTGCTAATCAGGGATTCATTAAGAGACTGACAAACATATTCATCCGCTCAGGCTGTACCCACGTGCCTAGTACTCTCTTAGCTTAGTCCTTTTGAACTTGCGGTTATGAAGATAAGGAACACGTTGCTAACAGGAGAAAAAAGGCGGCAAATATGACTGCAATCTTCATTTTCATTTATTGCAATTCTAAACAGCTCAAAGAATGAAACTCTTGGGTATCAATCCCCTTTCATTAGCTCTCAATAGCCCTCAGCCTGTCAGTGCAATACAATCTCAAAATATAGCTAATTGCAAACAATGTATGCCCTGTTCCTCTGTCGGAACAAATAGAGGAGAATGTAGCAGATCCGTGCCTTAAATTGATAAAGTTTTAATGTTAAGTCTATGGTCCAGTAATTTTTGTTTCCCCCCCTTAGTAGATTGCAATTTGTTTTTATTGCTTTTTGTATTCTGTGTTATCATTTAAAGTATCAGAAAAATTTTTGCGACCAACCTTTTTTAATGGCAAGGAAATGGAATCTACTCTTAAGGGGTATTACCTCTGTATGTTTGCTTTCATGTTAGTTCTTCTCATACTAGGAGATGTTTCCTGTACATTTTTCCACAACGACAACTTCCATTTTGAGGGCCTTATATAATGCAGAACAAGCATAACCATCAACTCACCTCTTGGTATTAAATAGGTAGATGCCCGTCTTGCGTCTAATGATGTGTTGGTGAATTTGTTCCCGTCCAGTAACCACTACCATAGAGAAAGACGGGCTTTCAGTTGCAAAAAACAGCTATACTCCCAAAAGATCTTGATTCCAAGGGACCGATTTGCGACATGAAGATAGATCAAGTGTATATTTTCTTACACAAATGACAGATATAGAAACAAAGCATATTATCAGAGACCCTGAAAAGCATTTGAATTTTCAAAATTACTTAATTCAGTGTTCTATTTATCAATAAAATATAAAATTTTCTCTCTGACCAGTTGATACGGAGCATGAAATAACGTGAGCTATCAAGGATTAATCTTGCCGTTTTCAGTAGCACAGATCTATAACTGGATGCACTTATAGAAAAAATTAATTTCCAGTTACAAGTAAACAAAACAGCTTTTATTGATGACAGATTCTTGCCATGGCCCGCGAGATGCGTTCTCACTGGGTGGTTTAGCATTCCTCACGGCTAAAAGATGGGCGTTGCCCTTGGGCTCCCTAGCTGCATTTATTGATTAGTTAGCCTATTTGGTGGTTTTACTGTTTACTTAGGGAAGTTTGAACTTTGGCCCACTCCTCGTCAGGTACCTTTGATTGAGAGATTGCTTATATTAATATATCGTTTTTAACTTCTTTCTGCTGATACTTTTTAAATGTTTTCCAGCTGTAAATAAATCCTCTACTAGACATTTCTCCTTGTTAATTATCACCAAAAAAGAACTATATGGAAATCTTAGGAAAGCCTCAGAACTCGTTAGCTTTCGAAGACTTAAACTAGCAGGTCATTGCTGGCGAAGCAACGAAGTAGCTTCTGACTTAGTCACATGGAAACCAACCTACGGCAACAGAAGTCAAGGAAAGCCTCGTCTCGACTACACTACACTGCTCACCAAAGATACGGGACTTAGCCCCCAAGAACTCGAGACGATAATGACAAACAGAGACATGTGGAAAACCTACATTTTGGATTTGGGTGCGCCCGACTGATGATGATGATGAATTTCATGAAAGGGCAATAAAAATTGTCATTTGTGTATATTATTTAGCTTTCGGTCGTAAAAAGGGAAGGAGTGGGCGGGTTATTAGAGGGCAGCGTTTAGAAGAAAGAAGTGTTGATCCCAAGCATTACGGTATTCTCTTTTAAGGGAACAGCTTGTAAATTCTCGAGTGTCTGTATTCTTCTCGTCAGTTATAATGTACGAAGGCCTCACGTTTCCTCAGAGGCGGATCGAACTTTCAGAAGATGATTCACAAGGAGTAAAAAAACTATATTATTAGGTCGTAATCCTCTTTTGAAAACTGGCAATCAATAACTTTATAAAATCAGGTCTTGAACTGATTTGCTAGCTCGTCCAAAACTAAAGCATTGTAAATCAAGTTTCTGCAACTGACCACTGGCTTTTCCGATTCCTTTAAAATTTAAAAAACACCTTGAAGTAATTGTGATGTTTTGACACCTATTTGGAAAAAGCTGTAACGGTATTTACTGACAATTTATCTAAATTATTGTAATCTTTTACTCCAAAGCATCTTGACATTTCGCAGTGGTTTTGAGAAAATTGCAAGAACTTGTCGGTGAGCCACTGTACGGCAACGAGGCTACTTCATGCAAACGAGGGCACTTCCTTATTGATGTGGATGTCATTTGCCATCCGTTGAATAATGACAACAAACTTGCCACGTGGATGTTTACACAATCGCATAACACTTGAATTTGCGTTTTAACACAGAAACTGAAGTTGAAGAAGGCCGGTTTTAAATTATTTTTAACACTAAGGTGCCATTGGTAATTGTGTGGAAAGGGGTTAATCGTATTGATATGCATATCTTGCTGTGAATGTGACAATAACTGTCACAATCAATTTCAATGTTGATAAAGCTGAAAAGTGATTACGGAAAAAAATGAGATTTGGCAAATATTGGGGTGCATGGCCCTCTCTGCCCCTTGTTCCCTCGTCCCTGAAGAGCACGAGTTTATTCGAGCAGACAGTGACAAAAAGAATAAGTTGAATTGTGCACAAGGTTAAAAAACGTATCTGATGATAATCAGCGTATTCAAGTAACTGGAACGTGGCAAAAAAAGCTTATACGGACCAAGTCACAATAAATACGATACGTCATTGGATACGATAAGATGCGATAGTTATGTAAAAGTAGTAGCTAAAGTTGCGAGAAATACGTCAACAGGGGTCATAGAATTACTAGTAAAGTTATTTGCACTCGTATGTACATAATATACAACAATGACTGCGAAGGTACTTTCCAGATACCCCCAACACCATTGTTCAAAACTGCACTAAAAAAGTATAACCCCACCACCTTATCCAGATACCCCTCGCCACTATTGTCTAGGGGGGTATCTGGAAAAGTAGCGAAAGCTAATGTGTAGGTAATCCAAATGAGTTAATAGATGCAGAATGATGCCTAAACTTGAGACGAAACAAGCTGGACCGCAATAACAAACGGTAGTGCGATGTGAATAAGATAGATCTACAATACACAAATTCTAGAGCAGCTAGAGCTAGGTCAAAAGGGGCAACGTGAGGGTAACGGGGGTAACATACTGTGCATAGAGTGACAGGGTCACAGTTGTTCTCCTATAAGGCCGTTGTTCCGGAAATGTTGCATGGTCGGCCTCCCGTGGCCTCCTTCTCCAGAACTGTCTCTGTAGGACACATAGGCGCACAAAGGGGCTGAGGGGGGCTGCAACCCCCAGTTTAAAATGTTATATTTTTCGGGAAAAATTTTTTTTAGGGCCCTTGTATAATTCCTTAATAAAAAATAAAAATGAAAAAAAATAAAGTCCTACAAGCCCTCTGAATTAGCGTCGACATTCCTGCCGAACTGAAGTGCTTTTAGTCTATTCATGTCCCAATAATTTTCGGGCTCGCCGACAACCGAGTTGGGCAACCAAGTTGTCGTGAAAGTTGTCCTGAAAGTTGCTCGTGTGTGCCCGGCTTTAGTGTTATGAACTACACTTCTTTTCGTGCAGTGGTAAAATCGAAGTGAAATATTCACAAGCCAAGAAGCTTCAAACATGCAAAGCAGTTTAAGGTCAGGCGGATTTTTATCGGAAAATTGTTTTTTTGGTAACGTCAGTGACATTTTCGGCATGGGAAGGAAAAGTTTCTTTTAGGGAATCTAGCGTTGTTTTCAATTTGGCTTTTAAACAGATGATGAGGACACAGTAAACCAAAGTTTCATAAGATTTCACATCGCCTATGTTGGTGCAGAGAGAGGTCCAACAGACTTACAAGAGTATGTATGCTTTCTGTACACACTGCTCATGAATTTGTGAGGGCCTTTCATAACCGAAACATTAACAGCTGGGAGTTATCAAGCTCCTTATTAAAGATGATATTTCAGGCCTGGTAAAAGTTGTTCAATTTTGTGAAAATGGGTTACACTCAGACCCAGTTTTAAAAAGAAAAAAGGATGTAGCCTGTATAAAGTAAGTGAGCAAGCAAACGCATCTGGGGCGGATAAAATTGTTGGATTTTACGGAAGCCAACCTTGCTTACCCCGCTGATGTTTTCAAACATCTCACTGTTAAGGCTTTTATACAGCTGGTAAAAGTCAGTTAGTTGTGGATACAATTTTAAGGATAAAGGTGGATTACGGGATGTAACATTTCTGAAACCGTTTGAATCATTCAACGATTTCATACTGAGCGAACTAACCATAGAAAGAATTAGTCAGTCCTTTATTGCGCGATATGAGAGACCATAGATATCTGGAAGGTGTAATCCAGAGGACCTCATCCAATCGGAAATGTTATATGGTAAGCGACGTTTATCACGACCTGGCAATCGCTTTTGGATATCCTGAGCAACTTGGCTATACCGTAAAATGCCGATTAAGCGCCCAGGACTCAAATAAGCGCCCGTGCTCAAATAAGCGCCCAGTTTGAGAAAAATATTTCTCACAAGCACCCAGGTCCGAATAAGCGCCCAGGTCTGAACAGCGAAGACGTGGATGCAGCACCTCCAGAGTTTACGCTTTTAGATGATGATGCGGAGGACGATGATGTATTGATTGATTGATTGAACGTTATGTTTCAATTTACTCTATAGAAAGATCATGTATGTTTAATTATCTGTTTTTCCTTTCCTTAATAAGCGCCCAGGTCCGAATAAGCGGCCACCCAAAAACGTTTGTTTTTAAATAAGCGCCCAGGGCGCTTAATCGGTCATTAAGGGTATATCTGTTCTTTTTAAAAGTAGTTTCTGAAATTTAATTGAATCTTGTAGTACGTTACACGTTATATGGACGTAACCTCTGTGGCTAAGAATATTCAGTGCTGCCCTTTAGTAAAAGCAAAATATGATTTATGAGTAATTGTGAATAAAAGGGGTGTCTGAAAACTTGTATTAATAAAATATGGCGCCTTTAGTTCCGTATTTGATGATTGTAAGTTCCACTCATTTAATTTTGACTCTGACGTGTCGTCTGTTAACTCCGCGAGAGTCTGTAGTGACCAGTGGCCGGCAATAATTTACAGGGACGTAACCCAAAGTAGATTCTATATCCAGATACTTTTTGTGTTACATACCACGTATTGCTGCTGTATACCTGTATGTACGAAAAGCGAAACTTAGCCAAAGCCTCAGCTGTGTTGCGTCTTAAGTTGTTAAACTCACCAATACGGGGCTTTTACTTCATTATCATAGCCAAGTCGATCCGTTACAAGCGTGGCTTGCTTTATACCATGTTAGATAGGCCTACAAAATATCTACCGACTGGCAAAGATCTATAGAAAAAATTTAATGTCTTAGGACGTATTTCAAGATTTAAAGTACCCACATCACCTAAATGATAGGGCCATAAAGCATTTTATTGATGTTAAAGTGTTGCCAAAAAGGATACGCACTCCACATCAGTGCAGAAAAACACTTTTTGTATTGTGTTGTCATTTAAGGGTCAAGTCTCGGCGAGAGTTGTCAAAAGACAATTCGTATAGGCAATCTCAGTGCTAGAGTTGGGGCTGCTATTGCACCTATATTAGTGAACCGTAAATGACACGACATTCTTAAGAATAAGGACCCCAAGCCACCTTTTATCAACCAACAATGTGTTGCATACAATTTCCAATGTGATCTGTGCGATGCAGAATATGGAGGTTATACACGCAAGCATCACTTCGAGCTAGTGGAGAGACACATAAGGAAATCGCCCTCCATTTATAGACATTAAGGTGAGAAGCATAACTTCAGAGTTCGAGATCGCTTGATCGAACATTTTCAAGTGCTAGCTAGGTGCAGCAGTAAATTTGATTGTTTAGTAAAAGAGATGCTGCACATTCACATGCTTAAGCCTGACGTAAATGTTCAAACGGATTCCACGCGAGCAAAAGTTTTTGTTTCTATTTTCTTCATAGTGTAGAAGCATTATTGATCATCTCTGCACAGTAGTTCATCATCTGCCTTGAAGATGGCGTCCAGTTGACACCAAAACGTCTGGAAAATACGTTGTTATTATTTTTGCTTGTCTTTGCGTCAGGAAATCTCTATTAGTAAAATATAGCAAAAAAAAAGGAAGTACCTTTTTGCCCTATAAGCACTGTGTTGTTATGCCACATTTCAAGCTTTGTTTTCAGTTGCTGCTTGTCTTCTTGAGACAGGCAAGGATCCATGGCAACTAGTTTCCATAGCTTGACATGTTCATCAAGAAGACGTACACTCGTATATTTTGCATTATCCGTAGATGGCAGCGTGCCATTCCTGTGGCTAGCATGCCTGCCACGCCCATTATTCATCAGAATGTCTTCATTTTCAGACGACAGCCACCACATTACCAACTGGTGCATTGTCAAGGATTCGTCGGTAAAAGCTTTTAAGATTCGCGTTGAATTTATAGAAATCTCCATGATCCCCTAATTTTGTTCGGAGCCTCTGGCTCTCCAAGTTTCAACTTTGTTGATGCTTAATATATAAACTCAATTTCCTTTTTTGTTATATTCTAGTACAAAATTTGTACAGATTTCTTTTGTGTAATATACCCTGAATTTTGCACATTGCAAATGCTTTACGCGACATGTCTTAATTTTAACTAGGATTTCATAATTTTTGTTTGTAATTGATATTGTACAGGCTTTAATTTTTTAATTTCATTTATTTATTTATTTATTTATTTAATCATTTATTTATTCATTTATTTATTTATTTATTCATTTTTTTTATTTATTTATTTATTTGTTTATTGCTGTGGCGTCGTCAGGTGGGGATGGGGTGGCTTTGGGCCTTCGGCCCCGCCACTTTTTGCCAAGAAATTTTTCTCTGTCAAAGAAACCAAACGAAACATTGAAATATGAATTGACGAAAAGAGAAGCCCATGTAAAATTGTCATTTTTAAAAGATGCAAAATATGATGATGATGACGATGATGATGACGATGATGATGATGATGATGATGATGATGATGATGATGATGATGATGATGATAATGATGATGATGATGACGATGATGATGATGATGATGATGATGATGATGATGATGATGATTATAACGATAGACGCAGACTATGATGGATATGTTAACTTTGGTGGTGGTGACTTTGATGACGACGAATATTACGCTAATTATGGGGACTCTTGCTTCGAGGAAGACGTTGACATTGACGACGATGATGATGATGCTGTAACGATGATGATAGAGATTACTCTAATAATGAGGATGGTGAAGATGATGATGATGATAATACTAACATAAAGTACACTTACCTCCCCTATCACCAGTGTCTCCAGGTGGGCCTTGCTCGCCATTGGCAATTGCCTCATATCTGCACACTGCTGAGGTTCCCAAACCAAAGCCAACGGGTCTCCAGTTTCCTTCTTGTCCCAGACCACCATCGCCTCCAGTTCCACCTTGATAGGGAAATGGGTAGATGATGGTAAGCATTGTGCTGGAATTTATAATAGCAGTATCACAAAATTAAATAATGGGCAGTAATTCATAATAATGTAAAGCAAATAAATGTACAATGGATAGATCAAGATTGTTTTTAATCTCGCTGCTATACGTAAAAAGAGAGAGAGGCAGAACAATAACGCCAGTATTGGAGTACTACAAGGCTTTCATCCATTAAGTCTTCTCATTCACATCTATTTCTTTGTAGTGCTGTCAGTTATGGAAAGAAACGGGTATCTGCATGGGAATGATTGTCTCCAATTGTCTAACGTTGCTTAAAGGTCTTGTAAGTGATTTAGGACTGCTCGGAAGTGCTTTAATAACAGAATATAACATAATCTTGTTGGAATAATATTAACAGAGAGCCTGAGCAACAATAGTAGTAATTGAGTACTCCAGGGGTTTATACCATTTCATCTTCTCATTCATATTTATGTTTGGTGCTGTCAGTTATGGTAAGAAACAGGTGTCTGCATGGCAATTATTGTCTCCTAGTGTTTTAAATTTGCCAAAACTTCGGTTGAGTGAAACAGGACTGCTCGGAAGTGTTTTATAAGTAATATAACAAATGAGAGAACGGAAAGTTGAGAGAAGCTGAAGCAAATAAACAGTAAGAGGGAAAAAGGCGAAAGCGGTAGAGACTAGGACGACAAATTAGCGAAAAGAGAATGGCAAGTAGCCACTCATCTACTGCGTGTACAATTTTTATGCAACTTATCTTAGAACCTACCCTCTCCGCCATTTCCGCCTACGCCACCACTTCCGGTTTCTCCAGCGCATCCTTTCAGCGTGAATTGAACGCCATTGTCCAATGAGTTGGTAACAAGAAGAAACTGGCCACCAGATCCAGATGCACCTGATGGGAAATATAGAAAACTGTAAAATTACGATTCCGTGCCCTTGATTTACGGGTCAATTTTCAGTTTCTAATTTCTGTAGGACGGAAATCAATACAGGTTTAGTGCCTTCCAAGTTTTGACTTTTCTCGCCTTAAGGCATTAATACTCATAATTATTAAGATTGGCTTTCATCGAGAACAAAGGATTTGAATGTTAGTTTTGAAAAGAATATTAGAGAAATAGAAAATATGTCACCACTGGGGATCGAACCCATGACCCACGCTTTCGCAGAGTACGCTCTAACAATTAAGCTAGGTCGATGATGCTTTCCAACTTTAATGGGCTTTGGATTGATGCAATTTCTAATTAATGGCGTGTTTCAGTTTGACAAGATTTATTTTATAATTTTTTATCACTTGGTTGTTGTAACATGTTTCGTGTAAATGACTGACGATATGTGTACGATATTAAACATAATAAATAGGATGTACAAATGATGTCGGCGTAAACGTTAATCATATCAAAATAGGATTAACGACAGCTAAAGCAGGCTTCATACAATATAAACGCGTGACAAGACGGATAGTATTGATTACTGATTGTAAAAATGCAGGACATTGAAAGTGTTCTACGACAGAAAATGTTTGTGACGTATCAAAGCATGTGTTCATTAAATTCCTAAAATGAAGACGACTCAACATTGTGATATAAAGTTTCATATTCTTCAATTTAAAGAAAGTTTCAATATACACAAGGGGAGAAAGAGGACGCGGAGAAACTTGACAGCCAGAAACTTTGGAATAACGTCCCATGCCTAAAAGGGAAATCGGCAAGAAATCAAATTGACGCACGATGGAACCTTTTGAAAATGTGAAATTGGGGAGAATTGATGCAAGGTTTTACAAGGCACAGGTTGAGGTAAAAAGTTAATACATAGATTTCCTTATTGTCACTTGATTTTCCGGTAATGAAGTCATTTGTGGTAATTGATACGGAACTAATACGCGGTGTATTTTCGTGTTTGCGTTAGTTCAGGTTATTTGCATCAGACAATTGAAAGTTTCCGGTGCAACAGTTAAAGAGCATTGTGGGTTGCAAAGATGAGGCGAAATATATCCGTTCGCATTTTACAATAGCCACATATTACACTGGTCAACACGATATTTGGTGTCAAGAAACAAAATACATTTTTTATCTAATTTGATGGTGCTGATTCCGAAAATGACCTTAGTTTTTTAATCTTAGCTACCATTTTTTCAGTACCGGAAGTGCTCATTTTTAGTAAAAAGAGTAGTTTTTGCTCTTGGGTAATCGCAAAATTTAATTAATAAGGGTCATAGAAACCAATCATGTTTTAGGTAGGCCCGACAACTTATTGCGAGACAGATAAAACCAACACTTTTTCTAATAAAATGTAAAAAAGGGGTTTTTAAGTTAAATTTTTAGAATCAAGGTACCAAAAATTTCCAATTTATTGCCAAGATTCAAACTAACTAATAAAATATATCGGTAATTATAACACACTTTAGCAAACCTAATTGTTAAGTCAAAAATAGGAAACCTTAGAATCTTCTGTTTGATATTAATCAATTTTTCTTTGACCGGGCGTCCACAAAAAGGATCCTGGTGAATGGAGATTGTTCAGCGGTTGCTAAACATGCATTTAAAAGTGTGTTTGCCACATGGTACCAACTATACCCGGCAATACCTATACCTCGTTCGATAACACCGCGAGAAATATATGATGCCATCAAACAAGTTATGAAACAAATCAACTGCAACAAGCATAAATGGGTTTCATTTGTGGATTTGAAAATAGTAAATTTCTTACTTGGTCAAGAAAGTGGCTACACAAAATGTTTTTTTTGTTTGTGAGTAACGGTAGCGAAAACATGGAGCCCTGGAAAAGGAAAGAATGGCTTCCAAGAGATCTCAAGGTTTGGTTAAAGAACATTATTGCTGCTACTTCTTACAGAGGAAAAAATCATATTGTCTCCCCGTACATATCAAATTGGGTTTAATGAAACAGTTTGTAAAATCGCTCGAGAAGGAAAGCAAATGTTTTGAGTATATATTTAAATCGTTTCCAGGACTACACACAGCATAGCTAATGGGTCCTTAGAGACCATGGCGCTCCTAAATCGCCCATTAGAGCAGACTGGGAAGATTTGGTCTATTGTGCAAATTTCCAAAAAATGCCTTGGGAATTAAAAGTGCTCAGAATGAGCTGAAATTAACACACAGCATAGCTAATGGGTCCTTAGAGACCATGGCGCTCCCAAATCGCCCATTAGAGCAGACTGGGAAGATTTGGTCTATTGTGCAAAATTCCAAAAAATGCCTTTGGAATTAAAAGTGCTCAGAATGAGTTGAAATTAATACACAGCAAAGCTAATGGCTCCCTAGAGACCATGGTAGTCCCAAATCGCCCATTAGAGCACACTGAAGAAATTTGGTCTCTTCTGCAAAATTCCAAGGTGCCTTGGGAATTAAAAGTTCTCAGAATGAGCTGAAATTAACACACAGCATAGCTAATGGGTCCTTAGAGACCATGGCGCTCTAGAGACCATGGCGGTCCCAAATTGCCCATTGGAGCACACTGCCAAAATTTGGTCTATTGTGCAAGTTTGCCAAAAATGCCTTGGGAATTAAAAGTGCTTAGAATGAGCTGAAATTAACACACAGCATAGCTGATGGGTCCCTAGAGACCATGGCGCTCCCAAATCGCCCATTAGAGCACACTGAAAAAATTTGGTCTATTGTGCAAAATTCCAAAAAATGCCTTGGGAATTCAAAGTGCTTAGAATGAGCTGAAATTAACGCACGGCATAGCTGATGGGTCCATAGAGACCATGGCGCTCCCAAATCGCCCATTAGAGCACACTAGAAACGTTTGATCTATTGTGCAAGTTTGCCAAAAATGTCTTGGTACTTAAAAGTGCTCAGAGTGAGCTGAAGTTAACAGACAGGATAGCTGATGTGTCCCTGGAGAGCATGGCGGTCTCAAATCGCCTATTGGAGAACACTGGAAGTAGTCGGTCTATTGTGCAAGTTTGCCAAAGATGCCTTGGCATTTAAAAGTGCTCAGATTGCCAATGTCGGTGTCCAGAGAGGAAGATTTAAGATTTACGGCAAGATTTGTTAGTTGGTTAAAGAGATATATTGAAATTAAGTTTCCAGTCTTGCAAACTATGCATTTTTATACTGGTACGATACTAACTTATGTTATGTTAAATTTAGTGGGCATCCCCCGTCGTAACAAGACAATGTATAACAATTACTTATCATTTCCATACGGCTCTGCCCCCCCCCCCCCCACACACACATACCAAATTTGTGCCCAACTCTTCATCAAGGCTCAGTGATATTGTACTAAATTTTGTAGAGTAGAATAGGTAGTGCTCCCAGGTGGTTTCTGAATGTGAAATAGGACGTAATAACACCTATTGTTAAATATTAGGAATTTAAAAAATTGTACGTTGCATGTGCCTCTTAGTATAGTGACATTTCTAATGATAATATTTGAGAGCCTCGTGTATTCTGTTCTCTTAGAGTTAAATAAATTCGGTAAAGGGGGCCAAAACATTAAAGTGGGCTGCGGCAACTTCTAAAGGGACGATGATTTTATATCATTGATAAGCTCATAATTCCTCTAAGGGCCTATTGCCCCTACTACCCTATCTCTGGTGTTTCATACCAATCTCCTTGATAAGAAGTGGAGACTCCTACTCTCTATCTCTTGTGCCCAGTGCTGATGTAGCCATGAAACAAAGTTGGAGTGCAAGTTCTCAATCAGAGAACCCTGATGAACCGAGGCTCGGTTTTGAAACTGCCACCGGTAGACATCGACATCTAGCTCAACGCAATTGGAGAACAGCCTCCCTGCGCCATGTGACTTGACCAAGGAAGAACTGCTCTCCGGCCCGTAATCAAAACTAACATTTCATATCCTGTCTTCTCGATGAAACTTTTTAGTAACTCCCCTGCTTATCAAGTCCACGTGTAAATATAAAACTGTACGGATTTTCGGTGTAAAGTTTCGGGAAATATTGTATGAGGTAAATGGATTCTTCGATGCTGCATTGTATCTTATTGAAGGCTGGAAAAACACGGCTGAAATAAAAAAGAGACTGAGTGTATTCCTGCAGTGGTGTCTTAACAAAATTCTCAAGATAAGTGATAGAGACCAGATCACCCATGAAGAACTCCGGAGGCGTGCCCGGTCCAAACCATCTCAAATGTAGCAATCATCGACAAAATTTTGCTGGTCGTGTTCCAAGGATGCCATCCAACGGGAGGACTGTCATGACCTAGGTTCTGAGCAAGCTAAAACGTGATCACACAAAAATCACGTAGGTAAGAACATTCTCATAGAACTGAAGAAAGGGTGCTTTGCAAGATTAAGGTTGAAGCTTACTACACCCGGTACTACACGGTGGGCATCAACTACCCAATGTACAACTATGGACAATAGGAACTAAAGTGTGAAGTAAGGAAATAATAGATCACCCTGAGCGACTCTCATTGACATTAAACTTGGGTGCCCCTACGTTTTGGTCGGCGTTATGTTCTGGTTTACTTCTCTTGTGATCATCTGATTTTCTGTGCTTCTTTTCAGCTAACAGGTAAGAATATCCAGTGTATGAGGGCCATCCTCAGCCTGGCCCATTGCCATGGTGACATTCTTGGAACGGAGTGGTACATTGTACTTCTCACTTTGCAACATCTTTCGATCATCACTGGTATGAAATCGTCCAATGCAGCAAACAAAGGCTTACAAGCAAACGAAGTTCAAAATACGTCAATGGCACCAGGTGTGATGGCAGAACTCCCAGTGTTGACTGCTATGTTGTCAAGACTTTTTGAAAGTTCACAGTAAGTAAACAAGAAGGATGGATATTAACCATAGCTGCCAAGCCACATGTTGCGAAAAATAAAATTAATGTTCTCTCATTATGCAAGACTGTGGCTATGACGTATTTAATTATTTTTGTACCACCTCTCTCATTTTTTTAGTCGATCGTATTTTTTCACATTTAGCAGACAACAGTATGAGATTGATAACCACGTTAATCGATGGGTGTAAATATGTATGCCTTTCTTGGCAAGGAAAATTGTTAAAAATTACACATGATTGGATGCAAGTTATAGGGAGAACGCCAAGAAGGAAACTACAATTATGACAACGTTTCGTCTTTTCTTTAAGACGTCGTCAGGGTCCTTGTACACTGGAGGTTATAACGTGAATGACGTGAATGTCGTGAAAATAGATCGCAACTTAAACAATGAGCAGTTTTATTGGCAATCCATTATTTTAGCTTCGTAGTACCCGGGTCAATTATCGACTTCATGTAAGATTGTTTATTTATTTTACATCGGTATCTACAGTTAATGTTTTACAAATGAAGACGAAGAGATGATGTATACTGTTTTAAGTTCGGAAAATTGAAACGGATGTCATTTTTGCTGTAAATGATCAATACTGATAAGGCACGTAAGTTTTCAAAAGACATATTTCATAGATTTTGTATATGTTGGGCGCCCTACCAACAAATTCCTTTGGTTCTTGACTTTTAAATTTTCAATCGCCTCCAGCTTTTGCCTCCAGCTGCATGTTGGCTAGGCCTGTTATTTAGATAGCCCTGATTACAATGTATCATCGAGAAGAGATTTAAAATGTCAGTTCTGAAGACACCGGAGAAATAGAAAATATGTCACCCTCGGGACATAGGGATTACTCTTGGGTGCCTAATAGACGTCCCCCCCTAATTAATTTTTCAAAAATTTTCCACCCAGGACATTCTTATTCCAGCCCTCCCGCCTATTAATTTTTTAGTAATCCGGCACTTTGACAGGCAAATAGAAAATATCTTTATATAAAATATGAAAACCGCACATTAAAATGATGAAGGTGGCGTTTTACGAGGCTCAGAGAAGTGTGAAGACGCACATTACAGATGTTAGCAAGAACACTGTCATTGAGCAGAGGATGAGGGGAACGTTTTTACAATCTTGAAAGGCATGTAGGAGACTACCATGACTTCGAATAACTGACTGTTGTTTCTGTTGTATTACCGTACGTGTAGGAAGTGGCAGATGATTCTAAACATCGATTCCTGACTTCATATTTTACACTTTTTGTCCCCGATCTATTACATTTTTGGTCATTTTCCAACCCCCCGTCTATTCCAACCCCCCAGTTTATTAAGGTTTTTTTATTTTTCTACCCCCCCCCGTTTATTCTAACCCCCCGTCTATTGGGCACCCAAGAGTACCAAGCTATGAAAGAAGACTGAAAATACCGCAATGTACTCAGACGTTGCCTGTATGCAGGGTTTTAATTTTATGCAGGCTGCAGACGCTTGGTTGCAGTAGGCCTCACGTAACTTTTGTGGCACGAGGATTACTTTTTTATGTTCAGTTACCTTGCAAGTCTGATGTGAGAGCAAATTACGATAAGTTTCCAGATTTTCTTTTTGAAGTTTCTTTTGAAGACATCATCGTCAGTGAACAAAGTGAGTGGGAAGCATTTTTAAGAAAATTGTTGATCGTGTAGAACAACAACATCGAACGAAATAGCGAGATCATCATTTCTCCTTAGAGCGAAAGATTTTAAGCCCTCCAGTCTATAGTTAAAACAAAACCTTTTATACGAAGTACCAGCAAGAGCAATTAGTGCTGTTAGTGTAGAGTAAGAGAAACCCATTCATTGGAAGACTATTAAGGAGCAAGAGGTAGGTAATAAACTGACAAGAGTACATGTTGCGCAAGTTCCTTTTTTACGCGAAAAAGAAATCGATTATTTCTTACTACTGCTTTCTGGTTGCAAGGGTAATTAACTTAATCTGTATGCGCTCTCTGATACGCCACTACAATTAAATTGCCCCAGAAGGTGCCTTCTCTAGCGATAAGAGCTTCGTTACCAACAGGGCACCACGGGCTCTAGTAGACTTGAAACTAGTGTCCCATATTGAGGAATCAGTGTAAAAAACGTTACATAATCAGGTTGGGCAAATTCGGAAAGTTTAGTTAAGGCTTGTGTTGACTATTCTGTATAACAGCGTTCTCTTAGCATTGCCGCTTCACCCTTCGGAGATCTGAGAGATGTGATGGGAGAGCCTCCAACAGCTTTAGCAATTTATTATTTGCCTCGTGTGTCAAAGGGCGAAAATCATCATCTGAAATGCCAGAATTCATTTATTTTATAAAAGGGGAATTTTAAATAACGATCCCCGAGTCGAGAAGACAGTATTTTAAATACTGTAACGAGTCCCGGGTTCAATGTTTTCAATTTCTCCAGTGTCTTCCCTTTCTTCATAATCTTAATAAGCTCTAGCACTGATTAACATTGGCAAATACCCTATAGTTTGCAGCTGTAGGCAAGGTGCATGGCATTAAAAGGAACTTTCATTTGTTTAATTTTAGTAAAATAATACATCGTTAAAGATTTACATCTCAAGTACATCTCTATTCATTATCGACTTTAGGGTCCATTCTCTAATTCAATGCGTAGAACATTGCTTGGTTATAAAATTTGAGGTTGTACAACTATAACGTGCTGGTGTTTATCATTCAGACATCGTTCTGAAACGAACAATGGTTTCTTTTTTTCCACTTATTAATGACCATGATTCCATTGTCATAAATACATATATAAGAGTAAACCTTAAAAGAAGAATTTTCTAAATATATTCAATCACTGCCAAAGCAGTTTCTAAACAATATACAATATTGGAAATTCCTGCTGGTATGGGGAAGTCACATTTTGCAGATTTTATATTATAATGATGTATTTCTGTTTAGAATTGGTTGATGTTTTCTTGCTGATTAGAAGAAATTCTGAAGGTTACTGTAGCGCTCGTCTTCTTACCAATGGAATTTTGATCACGTACCACCCCTCACCTTCTCAACTTTGGGCACCCACCAAGTAATCTATTTCTTCTTTTCATCTCTTCTTCGGTGTCTGTCAATGCCTCTGGTTGAGAACAGGGCTGTCAAAAACGAATACCAGTTATGGCCAAAATTAAAGGTAAGAGCCTTCTAAAGCCCTTCCTTGTCTCGTCTAAAGCTTTGCACCTGTAATCTCACAAGTCGGAAAAAAAATCCAACTTCTATGCCCCTATAATGTAGAAAAAGCTTCCATACACTTAGTGTAGCAGAATAGTGTAAGATCAGTGCCTTTTGG
The DNA here is from genome assembly GCA_010016025.2 of Alatinidae sp. Z8VKAUB7J3. Lineage (NCBI taxonomy): Eukaryota > Metazoa > Cnidaria > Cubozoa > Carybdeida > Alatinidae > Alatinidae sp. Z8VKAUB7J3. Next base: position 30,507,726 of record JAAAKM020073195.1, on the reverse strand, counting down.
TATTTGATGTCACCTCTTGTTAAAAACAGGACTATATGAAACAAGTCATCACTACTAATCGGGAATAAGCATATAGATGATTATTATCCTTGAAAAGCCTCCTGTCGCTCCTCTACGGCTGCACATGTGTAAACCTTACACATCCACAATAAACCTCTAGCCCATCATCACTTGCAATGTGTAAAAAGCTGGGGCTCATCTCTTAGCAGAATATGTTAAAATAACTGCACAAACTAACCAATCATTTACTTGAAGTGTACTTGAACCTGCAAAGTGCGTCCGTACAGTGAGCATGAAATCCAAGTGTTAATAATTGCATTGTTTTAAAATAAAAGATAAGTGAATGCCTATTAAAAATAAATATCCATTGGCCTACGATCTGGATTTTAATGTTGGCAGGTGCCTTATTACATGCCTATGAAGTATAATTGGTAAATTAAACTGTTTCGTAGATCTTAAATTACTTTTGCCATTCCAGATTACAAGTTAATTGTTTCCTGTTGACCTCCTAAGACCTGACAGTGCTCTTCAGTTAGTAATTCTTTATGCCACAAATCAAGTTGAATTAAACTAAATTTTCTTTGTTTCCTGAAGCTGTAAAATAATGTAAGTTGTCAGCTTTACTCTTGGTAGTAGATGTAGCATATAAAAAGGACAATTTGATGTGACAAAATTCTTGACTGATATGTATGTTTGGTAACCTTATCAGTACAACGTATGTCCTAATATATGACTATGGACACATATGTGTAGGGGCCTGTACGACGTGCTACCATTTCAAAGCTTGTTTCAAAGAAAAGCTCCGATATGGCAATTATTGACTCTATAAGCTTTTGACTTTCATGTTTCTGTTATTTTATTTGGGGTGACAGTCAGTAGATTTCAAACAAAGAGTAAAATTTTGACTTTATCTTTCAATTTGATTGTGAGCTACATAACCCCGCTTTTTTACATTCTATGTTATTCATTTGCGCCTCAACAATACGAAGATCAAGCCCCACGACCTTTTTCTCTTAATATCAGGGGGTGCTGAAAATGTACACATCATCTATCCTGTTAGAAAGTGCTTTTGTCAGCATCCACAATTCTGAGCTACAGAGTAGGATGCATTCTGCTAACGCCTTGAACACTCTCATCTTAACTTATCCTGCTTGACGGAGGATGATTGTACTTTTGACAAAGGGAGCATCGTTCCCTAGGCTTCACTTATGCAGGTATCTCCACCATGGATCACGTTACTGTAGCCTCCTAGGTAAATTACTCATTAACTTCCTCGGTTCCGTCCTAGGTAGTTCAGATAATGGTTTCTTAGATGTTGGATTAAGAGGAACCACTTTCGACTTAAATGGATTTAAGGAAATATATATGAAATAAGATATGTGCTATACTTTTCACTCTACTTTTTCATCAAAACAAGTTCATACAAATACTGATTTTAAGTCATTGACATCGTTGTTGTCGATAAGAAACTCCCCTTTCGTCCCGACTTGAAGTTGCCAGAGTGGTCACCAGTTTTAAAGTTGCTTGCGTTGGCATAAAAGTTATCTTGCTCTTGTCTTCCTTATAGTTTCGATGCTATGTTGACATAATGTTTGGTCGATTTTACGCTACATTGGGAACTACCATCGGGATGACGTCTGTGCGACGTACTTATCTTAACCAATGTGTTGGTTGTTATTCTAACATTGTACCTATATCAAGGCTACGTTGCTATATAGCCTCCGCAATATTGAATTGGTTTCAATGCGACGTCGATTCAACGTTGGAGATAAAACATCTTATCAACGTTTAAATACAACGAACTGACGACGTCGATTGGACAAAAAAGGTGACGTCAATTCGGCGTAAAAAGTGGCCTCGATGCGACGTAAAAAGTGCGGTTGATTCGACGTAATAGGCAAGGTCAATTTGATGTAAAAAGTGACGTCAATTCGACGTAAAAGATGATGTCGATTTGACATAAGTTTTGCCTTCTATTCACATTTAATCCGCCATCGAATTGACTGCTGTGTATCCCGCCAACTTTACCTTGACTTATACTCTTGCATTTATACATAAGAGGGACTTAATAGTTTGACTTATTTAGATTAAGAAAACTGTTATACTCTATATATTTGGCTGGCATGAGAGCAAAAATCTTTAGAAGTCAATCAAACAAATAAAAGTGGCATTTACATGATAACTGTCAATACAATGGTCAATATACTGTGATAATACGGCTATACTACGGCTTGGTATCCTGCCAAACTTCCCTTGGCTCAAAGTTTTACATCTGTACATAGCATAATGGGAACGTAATAGTTTGAATTATTTGTTGAAGAAAATTGTTGTTTGTTACAGAAAATTGAGTGTGATGTAAAAGTGAATCCTTAACAAATCAATCAAACAAATTTCGGTGGCGTTTACTAGTTAAATGTCAATACAATGGACACCATACTTTGAAAGTATCTTGGGAACACAGGTGGACCAAGTGTGGATGGAGCAACTGAAGAGATAATAATAAAAATAATAATAATAATAATAATTATTGACGGGTGTAATTGCTGAAGAAATGTATAACTACCTTGAAATGCAGAATTTATTACCGGAAGAACAAAAATTGAATCGATGTCTAAATTCTTTAAAAATTTTATAAAGTTGGAAGAATCCTTGGTAACAAACCCCAAAGTTGAAATTGCCATAGTTATTAAATTAAGATCTAAAGTTGGATCACTAAGGTCGTTTTTAAGATCCTTGTACTTGTTTTGTAATAATAATAATAATAATAATAATAATAATAATAATAATAGTAACAATAATAATAGTAACAATAATAATAATAACATTAATAACGATATACAGGAGCTTTCCAAATTACATTGGCTGTTCATCTCCCTTAATGAATTAATGTATTATTATGATTATTAACAATATTACAATGATGCCACATACGCTAGAAATCGTTAAGCATGAATTATCGGAGGTAGGATGAGTCAAAGCCCGCATTTTTGTTAATACGCTACCCTAATCACGATTTCTCATAATATTAGATGGCACGGTATTTGTTGACACGTGTACACGACATTCTATGATTAGGTAATCTAATCTGGGCTCGCTGCCAGTAATGTACAAGAAAATGGTTATATAATACTTCTCGGTTGTGGGATTGTATCTCCTGTCGTTGATTTCTGCTGGCATTGGATCTTGTTGCTTCTAAATCTGATGTCGATCCAGCTAAACCCAGGGTGGCCATAGTCATCGTTACCTAAGTGCATGATAAAGTTCGTCGATAATTTACTATAAACTGAATGTTAAAACCATAAATGTGGAACGCGTCCGAGCTCGTACTAAGGCAACATTCTATTAAGTTCATCACATTTACTACTCAAAATATATCATCCAAATATTAAAATTAAAGGGTTAAACTAAAAACTTCTTTCGGTTCTGTTCCCTTATAAAAGTGTACAAACTTTTCGATTTTAAAACTTGCAAAACTTGTGCTCATAAATTAAAACATTTGTTATTCAATACGAAAAGTTGTAAGCAAACCGAGAAATGGTTAAAAAACGCCATGAAAGATGACTGGCGAAGATAAAATTTCAAGGTCTCCGAGCCATGTTTTCAGCAAAATAGATATTTCTGCTCAAGTTTCAAATTCTAAAGCTTGTCGTCATCCTTTGTCGGTGTTGTTGAGCAGTTGTGTATTTTGTGTACGCTTGTTTTAGGGCTAGAAAGCACATACAGTTGTCCAATTGTTACACAGTGTGCCAAGTATCAGAATGAGTAGAAACTCTTCTGACGTCATTTGGTTCTAGGCATCAGATGCATGATATTTCTTTCTTGCGAAGATGCCATCACAGCGTAGATTTATGGGGACCTAGGAAGTTAGAGTGCTTATTTTTTCAAAAGCAAGTTGAAAAGATTGCTCCTACAACATAATATTACTTGGGTGCATGTGTAGACACTAAAGATACTCCTAATTGCACTTTCATCAGGTTAGACTTGCAGAGAAATGAAACCTAAAGGGAAGAAAACGCAACAAAATAAATTATCCTGTAGTTATGAAAAGCAATCTTTAAAGAAATCCTTTCTTTCTGAAACCTGTCACTCGCCACTGTCACAAGTCACGAGTCACTTTTCCCCTTGCAATTATTTCCTTTTCTGTTTTCTCGCCAAAATAAAGGCCACGTTCTGTCGGTTTCGTATCTCCTAAAGTACGGCATGGCAGGGGAAGCTGGCTCAACGCATTTTTTGCTACAGATATCTCTTTAATCGTTTTCCAATATACAGTGGACTCTCTCTATCTCGACTACCCTCTATCTCGAACTTCTCTCTATCTCGAACAAAAAGCTTGGTCCTAGTTGGTGCTCTTTGAGGACCTGTCTTTCCTTCAACTCAGCTACTGTTTCCAATGTGCTTAGCCACGCTGCTATTACAGACTGCCCGTTAGGTTCTAACCTAACCCCTTTCTGCACTTTAATCCCAATCTACAAGTACCTATTCTTACGTTTATAAATATTTCTGTATTTTATTCTGACCTAAAGCCCTGTTCCCGATTCGAAAATATACTATCTTGTATTTTTCACAGATTATCCACTGGTCAACACGATTTATGGTGTAAAGCAACGAAATATGTGTTTTCACTGTTTTGATGGTGCTAATTCCGAAAATGACCTTAGTTTCTCATGGTTAGCAACCATTTTGCTGTAATTTTTTTTTCAACTAGGTGTCCGAGGTTGTTAATAGATAATGCAAACCTAGTTTTACGTGTGTTTTACTCCATAAGACTTCTTCGGGTCCTCTGCAGATTGTTAATTAAAACTTGCTAAAGCTTTATGCTTCAATAAAGTTTCCTAATTTGGCGTTTTATCTACTATAAAATGCTGATGTGAGTATTAAGGTTCATAATTTAAATAGCCCTCTGGATAAATTATCAAATAAAAGTGGCGATATAAGTAATGAGCAAAGAGAACAATTTTATCAGGATATCAAAACAGTAGAATAGTGTTACCGAGGCCTGTGGGACAAACGAACGATGACTGACTACTGTTGGAGTACTACAGATGGGAATTAAATATCATTGAGCATAACAAACAATAAAGAAAGAGCGAAATTTTTCCATAGTTGTTCAAGAACGTTTATTAATTAATTTGATAAAATTTCTCTTTAGTCTTGGTACATGTAACATATCCTTTTCAAAGTCATAGGGTCCGATTGTTATTGCAGAAATAGTATTTTAAAACAAGCAAACCAGTACCTGTTGGTTTACATACAAATTGGAAGGTCTCTACAATTTTCGTTGAGAAATATTGCCATTGGTCAGTACCATAATACCATATATACAGAAATCAAATGAAATTTTTTTTTCGCAAGGTAAGACATTTCTCTGCTATGAAAGCTGTAGCTAGCCAAGAAAAAGTAAGTTTGTATTCAAATTCAGCACCCCAAAATTAGACAAAGTAAATTTTTGGAATCTCGACACTGTAGGCACACCAAGCATTTTGCGACACTCTTATTCTTCTGATTCATTAGTTTTATTCATTAGGTTATATTACAGTTTATTAGTTGTCATTAACGTCAGAAACATAATTAATTCGTACATTTATGTACGAGCATGAGGTTTTTCTATCAGTTGAAAGTGGCGATTTCCAAGGCCTGGGTATTAGCCCCCAAACCTCAGATTAGGGGAAGTAAATAATCTTTCTTCATTTTATATTCTTAATTTGAATTATCAAGTTTTAGTGATATGTGTTTTTTATTAATTATACTATTTTAATTATCTAGTTTGTTAGCGTATTGTAGTCGTACTTTTCTATATTCAAATGTAGACCGTCGACTTAATGTCAAGTAACCGTGGTTTAACGTCGAGTTAAAGAGAAAGCTAATTGTTGGGCAATTTAACTGCGTGCTAACGTTAACGAATGTATTTGTCAGCATCAAAGACAGTTAAGTTATCTTTAAACTAAAGAAAAGTGTAGTTGATGGATATTTAACTTGTGGTGGTTGAAGCCTGTGCGCAACTGAGGCAATTCTTGTGGGCTACTGTGTCCTGGAATTTTTGGTACGAGCTCCTACAGACACCATTTCAAATTTTTTGACATCGTGGACATGCAAGGAAAAGAAGGCATTTGGTATTTGGGATCATCTGTTTACTTTGAATCCCTGAATGCTGTTATTGATTACAATACGTTCTTGATAGAGTCAATGATGCCACCAAAATAACTTACAAGCATGTGTTACAGAGTGACAGTGATACATTGGCAGGCGCTAGTAGACTTATTGAAGTCTAATGCAAATAACTACAACAATAATTACAATAATAACAATGCGATACTTGATAGAAGGTGTCTATAAGAGATTACGATTCCACACAATGACGCACAAGAGTGTTTTGGTTACCTGTTGCTTTCTAAATAACTGATTGTTTCGAAATTAACGGGAGCCTTATCCGAGTCAAATGCACGTAAGGTGAAAAAAATCTTCAAAGTGGTATATACTTTGGGGCTTTTATGACCATCCATAAATTACGTTTTATAGTTCCTCACCTTGCCATGTGTCATAAATTGCCCCCTATTACCCTCCCCAAAGTAGGCATCAGTTAAAACAATAGAGTTTTATAATGTGATAAATGGTTGAGAAAGTCTCACTCTTAGTATCTGGGAGAAGCATTGCATAATAGTATAATAACTACCATGAAAACAACAAAAATTACTGCAATGCGTAGACACTATGGCGTTCTTTATGCCACGCCACGCCACGCCATGTAACACTAAAAATGAACTTTACTTACGCATAAACAGAAATCTACTATGTATTATTTCAAAATAATGTAAGAATCATGAGGGGTAAAATTCCTATTTGTTCTTAGGAGCCCAGAAATTAGCCCATGTTTTAGGTCATTACCGTGCATCATTATCGATTTTTAATCCTACGTAACATACTCTATGGCAATTTATATCGTTGTTCTTTTGGATTGATAATAATAGCGGGCATATTGGAATGATCTAAGCTCTTAGGTTAGCTCTTTCCAGAATCATTACGCCAACAGAAGTACAATGTTTTAGAATCTAAGCAGATGTTGACAGCTTTTTGTTTCACCAAATTAGAAAATACTTGTTTTTTTTCTCGACCATATATGTTGCATGTGAAAAACATTTTGTTGAGGGTTAAAATGACGTTTATACTATTTGTAGCTTAGAATGTTACTTTTATGGTACCTTTTATCCCTTCAATACCTTTCAAAAATGAAGATACAGAAGTTGGCATTCATAAATCTTGGAGTAAAAGGTTACAGAAGTTGGCATTTGTAGAGATTCCCAAAATGAGTACAATCTATGTACAAGGGAAATAATTGTTGAAACTTACATTTGTACAATAAAGTTAGAAGTAAAATTAATTTCATGTAAGGGTAAATCCATCCTCTCCTACCTCTCTCGGTGATAACCGGTGTAAGATGATACGTAGCAGCATTTTAGGAGAATTTTTAGGTATTTTATTGATATTATGTACTAAATAAGAGATATGAGTTTTTACCAATGACTTTCAAAGATCTCCATGTGGCTAAAAAATCATACAAACGTTTTCTATTGCTAGTCTAAGTTTGTTAACCTGTGCGCAACTCTTTTTTTCAGATTTTTTAGCGTTACGAGATAGCCCTATAAAGAGAAGTCTTGTTTAAGCAATGTGCAGTGGTGACCTCTTGTCCCTCTTTGGCTGTTACATTTGAGCAGCACTATTATAACAATTCCAAGGCTTGATTGATAGTTTGTTCGTTTATATGCTAACAGTCCCAAGCCATTTGGTCTCTTCTTCAATAAGTCGACGGCGTAATAGCAACGCTCGCATATCGCCATTTTAGTTTCTTTTTCTCCAGCGTCTCACGTCACTACACATTTTTTTGATATAAGCAACTCGATTTTCAGGGTCAGAACTAAGGTTGCTGAGGGTATGATACACTTTCAGGGCTAAAGGTGCTTAACTGGTTGCTAAGGTCATTTTTTCTCTGTATTACCGAATCATATAAATATATACAATCTCTGGTTTTTCCTCTGTCTACTTACAGTGAGTTTCACATGTAAATAGTTCGTTATGTATTTGTTTCAAATCAAAAAAGAATTCTTCTGTCTTTATTTTTATGAAACTTTGTAATTTTGTTCTATGAAAAAAAGTTGCTAATTAACTTTCAGGGCTGAATTTTTGGGCTAATTTGAGGGCTGAAGCCCTAACAATTGGGTTGCTTATGTAAAAAAATGTTCAACAATCAAGATGATCGCTCATTTAGCGTCCCTCTCTGACACGAGTCCTACACCCACCAACCAATGTATCATATTAGTCACACAAGGCGCTGGTGATGTTACTCTTTCTGCTTACTTGATGACTGTGCCAGAATAGTCTCCGATATGAGCTCCCGTGTTGATGCCTTTCACGGAAAGCACTTGACTCTTTCGTTCATGATCATTCACAATTGTTGTACCCGATTGTAGAAAAACCTTATTCATCCCTACACCGTCCGTTCCCCGTGAATAGAAGGTGCCATTGCTGGTACGAACATCGTCAAATGAGATGTAAATGTTTGGGAGAACAATTCCGGCTGAAATTTTAAGGAAAAATCTTCATCAGAATAGTTAGTACACAAAAGTTCAGTTTTAATGACAATCACCTGCTAGTACGCGTCGTCTCTATAACTCAATCTGTCCAAATTTAACATGCTCGTTACCAAGAAACCACACAGTGCAATTACTGCCAACATCTATTGTCTTCCCTTGAATAAGAACAATACTGTCATTATACACTAAGCTGTTGAGACCAGCATATATTTTCAAGTTAAGGTCCATGAACTAAAGCACCATAGGATGTTTAATTCCGTATTGTTGTTAATATCCTTAAGGGACCGCAAACATATCTATTTTTTCCCAACAACCCCATTTCGACGTTTTCTTTTAGGCAACCCTACCCCCCACAAAACTTCCAGGACCTAAATACCGATATAAACAAAATTTGTGGATGTAATGGGCCGGGATTTTGCAGTCCCTAGTGTGGGAGACTGATCTTACATTCATGTCAAATTTGGCAGCTAAGAATGATTCTGACAGCAGAATTATCTGCAAAGAGTGAGAAATACACTTAATCGCAACCATTTTCGACTTTAAATTTCTGCATATCAAACAAAACAGCATCCTGCAGAATTTTCATCCAAGTGATGAAGAGATGCAGGCTTGCAAGAACGAATCCTATCACGGAAATACATTTAAAGTGAATAACTTTGAAATTTTTCTTACAATACTTGTCCTTTCTTGGGAAACTACATAGATAGATGGAATTCCTATAGAACCTAATTTGAGGAATATTTCCTGCATATTATTGACAGGAAGTCTTTTTAACATGATTGCGAAAGTCATAAATGTCAATGCTGCCGTACCTTCGCCATCAGGATATTGATTCAGTTGATCTTGTACTACTGTTGAGTTTAATTGCAAGTTGATTTCATATCATCGTTGAGTTGAATTTAAAAAAAACCTTATGTTATGGTCTGAATATCTTTATTTTTATAAGACCATTTTTCGATGTACGATCCCACGCTTTCGCGGCGTGCGCTCTACCAACTGAGCTAGGTGACCTCCGATGTTAACATAATCTATTTCTCTAGTCGCCCCATTAGCTCCCGATCATCCACCGGTGGACATCGACTTCCAGCTCAACCCAATTGGAGACCAGCCTCGCTGCGCCATGTGACTTGACCAAGTAAATTGTTAATGATTTATTAATTGATCATTATTTCTATCCAGGAGGTGCATTTTGTTAAACTTCGGATGCAGTGTAGTTGACATGAGCTGAAGACCTTGTTATAGTCGTGTTGGATCGAGAAGCATAGGGAGATACAGTGGAGAGTATCATCTAGAAGAGAGGATTTGAAATGTTAGTTTGAAATTGCGTTGAGCTGGATGTCGATGTCCACCGGTAGATGATTGGCAGCTAATGTGTCGACTAGAGAAATGGAGTATGCTAACATCGGAGCCTTCGGAGGTCACCTAGCTCAGTTGGTAGAGCGCACGCCAAGAAAGCATGGGTCGCGGGTTTGATTCCCGGTGGTGACATATTTTGTATTTCTCTAGTGTTCTTTTCAAAGATACAGTGGAATGGGCCTGGGAAACTCTCAGGTTTCTGTTAGGTAAGGATGAAGCATCTGTTCTGATCGATTGCTCCCAATGATCTACGAGTGGAGGTCCTAGAGGGTGGTTGAGTTGAGATGCCAGTATAGATTTCAGCCACGTCTTGGCTGCTTCTTGGCCTTTTAGCAAGAATCAGGTGTCGTATCTATCCTGACTGTCAAAACAGGGAAACAAAGCCTCTATCAGCTTTGAAATGCTTAGAGAAACTTCTAATACACAAGATATTTGTGTCAAGTCACACGGTTGCCTTCCTGGTTATGTCTTGTTATACGATGTTAATCCCTCCAAGTGCTTTTGGTGCCTCTCTCATTTTAACGTTTTCTTCCCTCTGCTCTATTCCTTTGCTAGATCAACTGGGTAAATTTGGGGGACCAACTTTTACAATATCAAAGCTTCGAGTCTTATCGAACACCGCAATTACTACTACAGGTTGTATTCCTTGCATTTGGCAACTAGGAAAATCATTCCTTAACTATTGGGTTAACTTATGTACCTAATTAATCATTATTCAAATTGCAAGTTAGTTAATATCTTCGTTAGTTTGTTCGCTAGTAAACTATTTAGTTCCTTAATCAGTTACTTGGTTAGTTAGTTCGTTTGTTAGTTGGTTATTTAGTTTGTTATCCAGTTAGTTAGTTACTTAGTTAGTTTGCTCGCTAGTTAATTATTTAGTTTGTTAACCAGTTACTTGGCTAGTTAGTTAGTACGTTAGTTGATAACTTAGTTTGTTAACCAGTTACTCGGTTAGTAAGTCAGTTCGTTAGTTGATTATATAGCTTGTTAACCAGTTAGCTAGTTACTTAGTTAATTCGTTCGTTAGTTAATTATTTAGCTTGTCAACTTGTTACTTGGTTACTTAGTTAGTTCGTTAGTTGGTTATTTAGTTTGTTAACCACTTAGTTAGTTACTTAGTTAGTTCCCTCGTTAGTTAATTATTTAGTTTGTTAACTAGTTACTTGGTTAGTTAGTTAGTTCGTTAGTTGGTTATTTAGTTTGTTTACCAGTTAGTTAGTTCATTCGTTAGTGAGTTGGTTGTTTAATTAGTAAGATAGGTAAATGGATTCATAGATAGGTAGATAGATAGATAGATAGATAGATAGATAGATAGATAGATAGATAGATAGATAGATAGATAGATAGACAGAAATAGATTAATGTGAAAGTGAACATAAAGAATTGTTGCTTGTGGAACTACTAGAAGCGCTGCCTGCGAGTTCCCCCAGAGCTGCCGTGCTAGAAGTGAAGGGCGCTCATTACAATATCGTTACAAATCTTTTTCTTTTACTAGATAATGTTTATATCACGTAAGCATTTGACGCCTCACAGAAATATTGATTAGCGATCCTTGAAACTGGAGTTACATTTGTCCAGATGTCCGCTCACATTCACATCCCCTGTGTACACAATTGTATTTCATACCGCTGATGGTCACTTTTTATCTCCTTTAAAATCGTGAACTGACGATAACAATAGAGACAATGGTGATAATAGACTGATGGCGATGATGACATTGATTATAACGCTACAACAAATGTAAATAACGGCCTTTGCCACAGATATTAATCAGTGTTGCAATTAGTGAGTCCTAACCAATTAAAGCACCATCCTACCTTTAGTCCCATTCTCTTTAAATCCTCAATTGCTCGCGGAGGGAAATATTGTAACCAGTGGTCAGTTTCAGCAAACCTAAGAAAAGACCACTAGTTAGTAATGGGTCTGTAATGAAAAACTATTTTAATACAAAAGGACTAACATGCTGCCCAAAAAGTTGTATCTACAAAGTACAGTAATAAACGTAACTTCTATTTATGAGTTCAGGTGGAAATTGATTCCGTTAGTGCCAGAGAAGTCTACATTCTCATGGTGACACGAGATAGCCCATTTCCCTTAAAATAAATTATAACATTAAAAGACAGAAATAAGAGCACTTGAGTTATAGATCAGTTATCCTGGAATACTACTGAACCCAATTGCTAGATTATTTTAGTATCAGTAATATTGTATAGCATTTGACAAACAGTTTTCATGGGATAACAATCAAGGCTGAAGTTAACACTTGTATCACAATTTATATTTTGGTCAGAAGTGAGTAATTAGTAGGGCCTACCTTTTTTAATTCGATACCCGACGCCTTTCACATCCACTTATCATAACTAAAAGCGTCCCCTCCTTAAAGGGTAATGGATTTTGAGACTTTTGAAGTTCGCAAATGATAATAATTTCATAGCGTAGCACAAGAAAATTTCAAAGAACTATTTCCAAATCTTGAATGAACATGGCGATTCCCTGCTATTTTCATCTTGGAATTCTTAGGTACGGTACATTTGAAAAAGTAACATATTCCGTCTAAAAAGGTGCTTAGAGACATTATATTGGTCAATAAACATTTGCATATATTGTGATGAAAACTCAATTTTGTGCATCAAACTTGCAAACCTACGCACTACAATTTCTGATTTTCAACCTCGAAAGAACAACTGTGGGTATAATAAATCTTTTGCGAACTCCTTTGTTACCCCTTCCGTTCTAAACTATATCTACAGACGCAGAGAAAAACGTGATCATCATCTTTAAAAAGTTGAATACTTCACCTCTTGAAAATGTCCTTGAAAAAGTTTCAGGACGTTTGTTGCTATAAAGACTCGATTGCATTACTAAGTTACTTCTACTATAAATGTACAGCTACTCATATGTACTCCAAATACGTTTCTCCAAAACCCTGAGATACACGAAGGCCCTGGCCCTCGTACGGCACATTCACAGTTATTTAACATGATACCACTAATGGACCTTTATCACACCAAAATCCAGAACGAGGCCGGACCCGCAAAGAGCTCGTCAGGCCGTAGGTTTACTTTAAAATTAAGGCATAAAAAGGACTTTCGGGTTTTCAGCAAAATTTGGCGATTGGTCAGAATGGAACGCAGCTTTTGGAATGCTTCTCTTGCTAACTCAAGTCAGTATAACTTAAATTTATTCATATTGATACCATCAGCTATACCAAGAGACTTGTGAAAGTTAATATCTTCTTTTTATTATTGCAGTGACAGCCATTAGATACAAGACAGAATTCAATCTAACATTTCCAGTGGTAGGAAAGCTCTAACTCGCACTAACACTTTATTCACATATTTTACGCGCAAAATATACATTCAAGATAAGATGCCCCACTGTTAATCCTATCCTACACGGCAAATGGAGAAAAGCATCACAAAATTATGGTAGCAAACAACAAAAATCAAAGGATGACTATGACTACCCCCAAAAGGACACCGATGTTGCAGACGTTTGTGGTGTCACTATAGAGACGAGACAAATTTCTACAGACTATAATACAAATCCTTTAAGAATCTGTACACTGCCCTTGATATGCGCCAGTAAAAGCCTTAAGTCAGAATTCGTCTTTTAGTCCAATAAATGCCTCGCTGTCCCCCAAATATTTGAAACCCGAAAGTACGAGGCCACCTAAATACATGCAAAGATTTGTTTTTACGTCTTTATCACGTAAAAAGATCATCCAAAATGCCACAACAACGGTACATCATCTTCCCATACCTTGAACCATTTGCTATCAGAATATGTTCTTGTAAGGTCAGTGAACTGTAGTACCACACAAGGACTCCATGAAAGAGGGCATCGCTCAACCTACAACACGATTGAAAATTAATACCTTTGTGAACAGAAAACCATTCGCAATAACAGAATCTCCTAACAATTTCCACTAACTAGTTGCCACAGGTTCAGGTGACTGGGGGCATGGGTGCGGGTGGTTATGTTAAGTCAACCGTTGTGTGCTACTGTAACCTCTTGTACTCGCCATATTTTGGGGGTAGTCTTAGAGCGTGAGACATTTAACACGGCATAATAGCACAACTCCAAAGCCCGCTCATCGAAAGCACTCTGCTTCCATCATTTCTTCGTGTGTCCCTAGGTAATCGCCTAGTATATGGTTTCATTAAATACTTGTACATGTACTTACTGCAACACTTTTTACATATAACTTGTACAGCATCAAAGGGAACCAGCAGTATCCTTGCATCTTTATTGCAGTTTCTATGCCTTTTCCTTCGTCTACCATCCAAACATTTAAAATTTTGATACCTCTTTATTCTACAATGTTAAATATTACTGATGAAACAAAGATCTAAAAGTTTTTTTCTTTCTTTTCTTAGCCTCCCTCCTTTCCACTTTCATGCTTATAAACACACAACCACGTCAGGTTACGGATACATTTAACTACAGATATATCTAACATAGGTCCCATTTAAGTATAACATAATGTGGCAGCGTAATACATGGCTTTTGAAGTATCAGACAAATGAACCAAGCAAGAGCTTCAGCATTTTCAAAAGATTGTGTGGGGGGGAAGGAGTGGGGGGGATTAAACCAATTAACCGAAACCTCTCTAAAGTGGGCACTATCTTGAGATCAAAAAAAGCCTCAATGTATGTATAGCATTATATAAAATGTTAATGTGAATGCACATTTTCTGCTAAAATGTGCCGAGGCCATGACCACTCCGCAGTCTCTCAATTAAAAAACCCCTGATGAGCAGTGGGCCCGACATTGAAACTACCCTAAATAAACAGAAAAAACACCAAACAGGCTAACTAATAAAGCGCGACTAAAGTATGTACTAGTTAGACGCAATGAAACGTAATTCTTCCAACATAACGATTTATTACTTTTATTAATAAGTAGGAATGCAGAACCTACTCCGACTTCCAACGATGAATCTCCAAAGTCACATGTCTCTAGTATTACTCAATTATTAAAACTACTGCGTAGGCGTTTAATAATTGCTTGTGACTTGGCTCGGCCCTAGCCCCTACGACTTAATGACACGTCATAAAGTCATCACAGCAGTATAACGATCGTTGCAAGAGAAAATATTGGAAAAAAACTGGTAGATCTGGCAAGTGGTTGGCAAAGGTGTGGATAGGAGAGTCGCCTTTGGTAGGATGGAAAAAATAACGTCTGCGATGGACAAGCCAGGCGGAAAACGAATTCTTATTATGTAGATATGTACCAAGCACAAGGTGCCTAGGCGAAACATAATGACAGAATATAATATGATGAGCTTTCGGTGTATTCTACCACCATCCTCGTATCAATTAATTACAAAGAACTCAAGCTGCTAGGCCATAGTGCAAAACAGGATCCGTGGAGGACGTCGTAATAAACATGAAGCTGAATCCATTGTGTATACATGTGAGACATTGATACGCATATTGCATGATTTGAAAACGCTATACGTTTTATATTTTTAATTTTAACTTGTGCATTTTTATCATGTTCTATCTGTAGAGTGCCGATTGTGACAGGAAGCTGTCGGCTTGTATGGAACAAATTCAGCTTTGCAGGCCTCACAAGGTCAAGAGAGCTGTTAACCCAACTATGATGCAAATTAATCGGATTAAAAAAGCCTATAAAATAGTGGAGAAAGTAAGTTGAGAAGATTTTGCCTACTCTTGGGTGCCTAATAGACGTCTACCCCGCTAATTAATTTTACAAAAATTTTCCACCCAGGACATTCTTATTCCAACCCCCCCGCCTATTAATTTTACGTAATCTCCCACCCATGACAATTGTTTGAGGAGATATTTTGGCGGGCAAGTAGAAAATGTCTTTATGAAAATATGAAAATCACACATTGAAAAATGACGGTGGCCTTTTACGAGGCGTGAAGAAGTGCGAAGATGCGCATTACAGATGTTAGTAATAATACTGTCATTGGGCAGGAGGGCAAGGGGAACATTTTTAAAATCTTGGAAGCCAAGTAGAAGACTGCCATGACTCCGAATAACTGACTATTGTTTGTGTTGTTTTACCTTTCGTTTAGGGAGTTGCGTCTAGGCATTGCTTCTTGACTTCCTTTTTGGCCACTCCAGCCCCCCTCCGCTTATTAAGTTTTTGGGATTTTCCCACCCACCCCCCGTCTATTAGGCACCCAAGAGTAGGCACAGTAACAAGCAGTGAAGACATTTCTTACCGTATTTTGAAAATGATATAACTTGATTGCCAGATGTACCATCCGTAATAAAGTATCGACGCTCTTCAGAAAGGCCGTTAAAATTTTGCAGATGATGGCGGGTAATATCAAAAAATTTGCCTGTAGGGTGAAAAGCAGAGTGAGTTAGGAATTTTATGCTGCTTTAATTTTCATTCAAACATATGTAAAACTCGTGTTAAATATTATTATTGTTTTGACACTCTTACTATTGCAAACGTCTTCATTTATCGAAGAGATGGCGGGTAATGTAAAAAAAATTCCTGTAGGGTGAAAAGCAGAGTGAGTTAGGAATTTTATGCTGCTTTAATTTTCATTCAAACATATGAAAAACGCGTGTTAAATTATACTTTTATACTTTTATACTTTTATACTTTTATACTTTTATACTTTTATACTTTTAACTGTGATTTGTGAAGCGCCTAGAAATATTATAATAAGCGCTATAGAAGCTATTTTCATTATTTTCATTATTATTATTATTATTAATTAGCGATGGAAACCATGTGGAAGCGATTAAAACTATCAAAGTATGAGATGTCTTTTGCAGACTCGACACCAGGTATTGTTCTTATTTGCCATCGTCGTTTAGTAGTAACATTACTTACAAAGTCTGTCCATGGATACTTTACAGAGGCTTTGGTTGAAAGATATAGTACACTTGGTAAGCCAGTAGAAAGACTTGTTGTTTTCACAGCCTTAAGTCACATTCTACGAGCCCTCAACGACATTTATTTCCCCTGAAAATTGATCTGCGCCAAGGATGATCATCTGACGATCTGTTGAACATGTCATTTAAATATATTCTGGGACACAAGCAAAAATAACTGAATATACATTTGTGCTCCATACGTGCTTTCCGCTAGCCATTCCTTGCCTCTTGCTGGCAATGATGCTGCTGAGTGTTGTCTTGAGGCAGTGTCATTTTTGCAATCTTTGAGGCATCTGCAATATCTTTTCTGGTTCAAAATACCGATCGGGTTCCTTGAAAGAGAACTTAACAAAACGCCAAATTGCGGTAAAAAAGCTATCAGTCACCAGATGCTCAGCTCAACATGTTGCCATCAGGGCGATTGCAAAAGATTCCGTTGCTGTAAAAGAGGCTCTAAACATGTTAGATCAGCACAGCCTCGTAGCTGGCTTCTAACGCCGGGGGAAGGCAGGATGTAAATGGTAGGGGTTGGTTTGGTGACGGTAGGTTTATTTGGAATTCAGTTTCGAAAGAGCACGCTTGTGTGCGCTATGAACAGTAATCAGCTGTGATTTAGGTCTGTTACCATATAATAATCCCCCGATAGGTCGGTAGAAGGATGAGAATAGGTTTACTGGTTCAGTAAGTAATTTTTCAAGGGGAGCCCAGAGCCGCCGGTCTGGCTAAGTGTATAGAATTTGCTATCTTTGCACGAGGCTGAGTCTATCTCCGAAAATTGGATACATCTTATCAACTCTCAACCCAGGAGAAGAAGTTCTATCTAAGGGATTAACCTTCGCTGTACCTCCCAAGAAATTGGACCATTGTCAATTTTTTTGTTACCCTTCGAATTGCTACATAGAAATTTAAAAAACTATCGATCTACGAGAAATCTGGACATGACCGTGAATCAGTACGAACGAAACTGAAGGACATTTCTTTAACAGGGTTTAGAACGTACAGCCCTCTTAAACATCTGTTCTCCAAGGATGATTACAAAGTCTTAACAGAACGATAGTTCTGGCTATCCTCAAGTCAGATGAAGGAAGAGGAGCTGTAATCATCAACAGATCTGAGTATGACTCTAAAATGAACTTATTGTTGAATGATGAAACCAAATTCCGAAGACTTGATGAGGATCCTGTCAGATTGACGATTCGGAGAGCAAACAACCTACAGTCCTTCTTGTTAAAACTCAAGAACGTGGGGGTTTAACTAATGAACTATACAAAAAGCTCCGTCCCGTCGGCTCACCGCCAGGTATTTTGTATGGCCTTCCAAGAGTCCACAAACCTAATTTTCCTCTAAGACCAGAGGCGTATATTCTGGGTGTGCTAGGTGTGCGCCGCACACCCTACGAAAGTTAAGCATAATCCAAGATTTATACAAATTTCATAACAGTTTAAGTCTGCTCACTCATTGATTCCATAAATTGACAATAACTGATGTCTCCACAAATATAAAGATAGTATTTGTGATATCTTGGGATCACAGAATCATCATGACACTGCAACTTGTTATGAACATCCTAGATGTCCAACGTGTCATGACTACGCAATTTATGTAAAATGTATGATGTAATGTTAGAGTTGAATAATGGTGATTTAGCAAGTAGAATCAGCCGGAATAGAATACAGAAAGAGAAACCCACGTTTAGTAAATCACGTTTAGTAAATCACTCCACTTTGTCTTTGCTGGAACTATTGTGCGCTTAGGTCAAGCGTTTATCCAGTACACAAAAGTATTCAGTTAATAGATTGACTATATTTTACCTAAAAATCCTGGTCGATGGTCTAATAAACAACCAAATCAACATGAAACTGAGAATATTTTCTGATTTGTTCACAGACCTTCTGTATATATTCCCCTAGAGTTTTACTGTAGTTCATAAGGATGGCTTGACATGTAGGCCCCCTTTATCAACCAGCAAGATACACTGTCTCTGCCTTTCATCGTCATATCCATTTAAGATAGGCCTACCTTTTGTTAAAAGTTCTATCATCAAGTCCTATAGCTTCTTATGAGGACAGCTTCTTGACATAAGCATCTCAGATTATTAACTTGAAAGTTGCAAACACTCCATACCTTCACATTTCGGCGCTAGTTTACTTTTGCCCCCCCCCCCCCCCTACAAATTTTGCCTAAACAGCATTTTTCATAAAATTTGAAACTGTAAGCATGTTTTAATATCATAGAACAACATCTTTACCACAGTTAGGATATTTATCATTGAAAATAATTGCCAATTTTTAGGTCTCCAAGTAGATAAGGTTTGTGTCATTGTAACCGCCTACTGTCCCTTCACGTGCGCGTCATTGGAATTTGCCTTCTTCAAATGTTATTAGAATCTTACCTCACTTTGTTACAATCAAGTAATAATAAGTTCAGTAAGTACGAAAAGAAGTATGTGTCCCAATAATTACAAGCAATAGTGCCAACAGTTTTCCAGAATCGTGCAGGCAATTACAAAATATGTTGGCGCATGGGTGTAAACATCACCTTTGCCACGGCTGCAACAGAGTAGCAAAACCTAACACTTCGGGGGGTTCTATGTGTAAATGAAAACATAAAAACTCCCACCTGATTCCCAATGAAAATTGCCATTAAATCCAATTATATGGTGGTATATCCTTCAGAAACCATTCTAGACGGTAGTTATATGTAACGGTTACAATGACACGAAACTTATTTACTTTGAGACCTAAAAATTGGCAATTATTGTCAACAATAAATACCCTTATTGTGGTAAATATGTTGTTCCATGATATTAGAACATGTTTACAGTTTCAAATTTCATGAAAAATGCTGTTTAGACGAAATTTGTAAGGGGTGGGGGTGCAAAAGTAAACTAGCGCCCACATTTCTTCCATAAACTTTGATGTGGGCCATAACACTACTCCTACTCGTAAAGTGAGTGTATGATGACAGGCCTGCAATTCCTACTTAACTTGTATGATCGATAATTAGTCCTTTGAAAGGTATCCCAGCTCATCATAATCTACGTCATTTATTCTTACAAAAAATAAAGTTGGCAGTTCATTTGAACATGATTTAGTTGGCAACTAGTTCATACACGTCTAACATGTTTACCGTTTGCTGTGAAGTATCACAACCGTCAAGAAAGGCGCCTTTAACAACACTTAACCATGTGTTTACCAAATGATCGATTTTGTAAACTTTGAATTCTATGAAGTTTGTTAGTGGTAAAGCATTTAAGATGGGGGTAAAATATATTATTCTTATAGTAAAGTAAAGTATACTACATTTAGATACCTCTGTTGTATGAGGCATATTTAAAGGCCCTCTACAAGCGACATTCATTTCGCAGCATAGACAAGCTGTTAATTCTTTTCTCCATCTGCTCCCTGTGGAGAATAGATGCATGCAAGACAAAATAAGCTTCTAACATATTTTGGGCTATCACAGCCACATCCCAGCTTTACACATGGCGGAGAAAATCCTATAAAATTTCTGATGGAGACTTTTTCTAATAATTAAGTTCTTGTTATAAAGATGTTTATATGACAGTTGCTGACTGCGGAGATACTTTCCTAACAGTTCGAGAATAACGACTTTGTTAATCCAATACTGCGGACTACGTTACTGTACTTAAAAGAAACTCTTTGTCATATTAGGAAGAAAGATCACAGCTGTACGTGTCATTCAAACGAGAGTTTCATCCAAGTTTGTTTGACTGCAATAAGCATGCGAGAGTGAGCAAGATGGGAAATTGACACCGATATTTGAAACATTTCTATAGGTTTCTTCTAATGCAACTAATCGGTTTTACAACGTCATAAGAGAAGTTAAAAGTAAAACTGGTTCTGACCACAGTCATTATGTTTCTAAAGAGAGGCATTTTGGTTACGTGTACAGTTACTGTTGCTATTCTGTGGCTCAACACAGATGACGAATGAAGCTGGAATGAATCGAGAGAAAATTAGTCCTCTACACGTGCAGTTATAAAATTGTTGTGGCAAAACAGTAAAAAATATTTGCTGATTTCTAAAATTGTTCCATGTTGCATACACTAGCATAAAAACGAATATCACTACTCGTTGCATAGCTATTGTACAGGCAATGTAATGATTTACAGAACTAAGTTACGATTTTTTTAATGTTGTACCAGACCAACATGAGAAAAGGGATCAAATTGGGTTTGCTTTAAGAAATAAGTATCCAATGCATGCTGCGTGAACGTTTCCATCATCTTAACATCATCAGAATGAAAATAAACAGAGGAGTTATAGCATTCTATAACAACACAACAAGAATTCCTAATGGAAACAAGCAAGTAAAGGTTAAGTGATCAGTGTTATTGACCATCTCTATAAGTTGCTTTGTCCTACTTACTACCAACTTTTCTCCGAATGATATTGAAGACTTGGTGCTTAAAGCTCTTTATAACATGCCCATCGGATACTGCACTTAATTCATGGAATTGGTTGATCAAGAATACCTCTCAATTATTAGTGGATATTAACAGCAGTGGCGGCGTGACAGGGGCCCACACACCTCTAGACAGCCGTATTTGAGGAATAATAGGGGCGCTGAAAACAAAACCGCTTGGAAAAAATCTGCAATACACGAAAACAAAATACACAGAAATTTATAAGATAGGAAGGAAGGTGTATTTGGTCAAATGGAAGCCCCAACTTTTGAAAATCACAAAAATACGCCACATAGTGTGTCTTCTCTTGGCATTTTTAAACGAACCCAATTATACCAATAGGGTCCATAGGGTGCCACACAGGATCTTGTCCCTGCTGCGGAACGCGCCCCACGCCACTACCATCGCTTCTCGGCCTTTTGGCAAGGAATGGATGTAGTATCTGTTCTCATTGATGACAGATGCTTTCCATAATCCGTGATTTAGGGTACCGTATTACTTCGAATAGATGCCCCCTTCGAATGGACGCATCAATGCAATGAAGGTAGCATATAACTGAAGCTAGGATGGAAATCAGAAAACGCGAAAGAGTCCTCTATTTTTGTTAACTTAACTCTCTATCAGTCGGGAGCATTCTCTATGTATCTTTTTATAAAATTTAAGAGTTACCTTTTGGGAAGGTTTTTTTCTTTCTGCAAGTTCGTATTCAAGGGTTTCAGTGCATCTTCTGCCTTGCTTTTTTTAAGACTAATTTAGGTGGAATAATTAAGTTCAACTTCTCGCTGTCTTTTCACAGTGACGATTGCAGTGCTAGAAATATGGGCCTGTTCAATGTGGGTCCCTCAAGATGTCTGGCTAAAACAGCGCGACAGATAAATATCTATGTGCCCTCATCTCTTACGGGCCCCCACCTGTTACCCGGTTCTTGTGGTAGTTACACTAACTATCGCCGAAATTACGGGTTTTAAAAGCAGGTTTTGAACAATTGACAAACAAATGCATGATCTCATCACTTGATTCTAAGTTGGGGTTACCTAAGTATTAGCGGAATGATATGTGCGATCAAACGTGAACTAAATATTTACTGGGAGCCATGGACACCGAATTACTACCCGGTTAAGGACTCTTTGGAATTACGCCCATGGTTATGCACAAAGGATTACTTAAGGAGATTTAGAAGCTGATGCCTAGTATATTCCCATATGATAATCTTTTGAATGCCCTGAGGTGATGCAATGGCAATTTTTCTTCGCAAGAAAACTCACCCGGCTTATCAGCTTGATATGTTTTTGATTAGACAAAGCTTCCAGAGATGAAGTAACATCTTCGGCAAGATTTACCTGCCATCACAGAAATCGGGTGTCACGCAATCAGGGATACAATACATATTTCATAACAGTTTTGGGTAATATATTGACTTCAATGGCGGCTGTGAATTTTTGATGACCCCAGAGGCTCGGGTAGGTGGCTACATGGCTGCCTGCGCAGTATGAGTAGAGTACTAAAGTAGAGTACTAACGTGATAACGTCACAAAAACTTTTTCCGAGGAATCCTAATTATAACCAAATCACAGTGTAAACCCTGCCACCAAATGCCCGTATGCAAGATTTTACGTGCAAATGTCGTATGAACTGCGAGAAACGGCTATCTCAGTTTGGAAAAGGCCTTAAGAAAACACTGCTAATTTTGCTCATTTCATAAATGCATGAACTGGGTTAAATAACAAGGTTAACAAACATAGGCATGAAGTTTGAAAGGGCGTATCTGGACGGTTGCTCAATAAATCGATCTCAAATTTGGACTGCTTATATATACGTAAAGTTTTCCCACTTGGTTAAGAATTTTTCATTCCAAGTGACCTCCTTAATAGCATTGTTGTAGTGGTTTGTGGTATACAACGTAAACATTGCATTAAAAAACGGATGTGTTGCTGCCTAACGTTCTCGTCAGGCACTGGTCATAACATATCGCCCGGGAACTTTTTGATCAAATAAATCACAGTATAGAGGAGAATTTCAGTAGAGATTAACCATTCTGTCAATTCGATTATGATGGACATCATGCGCTCGTTAACAACATATTAACAACAAGAAGAAAGATCTCAGGTCACTTATTTAGAACATTAACAATTACAGATGGAACTATATCTGTGCTTTACTAAAGCCTTACCAACTGATCTGCAACTCATTCATGGCAGAAGTAACCCTCATTCCATGGGGGCTACTGAGGGGCTCAACCTTCTAAATTTACCATCAGCCCCCAAATTTTCCTGTCAAATTCTACATCTAAAGCTTTCCTTTAGCAATTTCGATGTACTCCCAACATATGCAATAGCCCCCACGAGGGGGGCTCAGAGTAGCTCTTTTGAACATCTAACCCTGGGTATAGCCATAGAGTGGCCTACTGGTAATCATTTGTGTTAATCCTTGTTCATCCTATCGTTCCCTTTATAACCGCATGGTATTACTTTCTTAATTATGACGTCATTAATTTCAAAATTTGTCTTTCATTTTAAGGGGTTAACCAATGATTAAAAAATGTGGACGAGATTAAAGAGTACTATGATTAATGTATTGGTCAGGGAGTGCGAACTAAGGAGGAAGCATACGTTCAGTACTTGGCTTCTAGTGCTAGTGGTGTTGCGGGGTAAAGTCAGTTAAAGGAAATACAGTGCCAGTGGGGCAGTTTAGTTTAGTTTCAATGTCGGGCCCACTGGCCATCAGGGTCTTTGATTGAGAGACTGCCTGTTTAGAAGATCGCTTCTCGACCTCCAGGCAAGGAATGGTTGTAGTATTTCTTCTCATTGATGGCAGATTATTTTCATAATCTGCGAGAGGAAGTCGTACTGGATGCTGGAGCCTGCCTCATGGCTTGCTTCTCTACCCGGTAGCCAAAATTGAGGGGCGTTGCCGTTGGACGCCCCAGCTGCCCTTTATTTTTTAGTTAACCAGTTTGGTGGTTTTTTGGTTTATTTAAGGTAGTTTCAATGTCTGACCCAATGCTCATCAGGGGTCTTTGATTGAGAGACTTTGAGGTTAAAGTCACTTGAAAACAACTGCTAAAAGCGCTGGAGGTTCCTACTCTTAGGGCTGGAAACCTTATCTCCCAAATCTTAGATTTATATAGCCTACCTTTGCACCTCGGGAGCAACCTCACACTAACGAAAACTAAACGGTGAAATGTTATTAGCCAAAAATGGGCTTCTAGATCAAGCTAGAGGATGTATAGAAATCGTCTTTGCCAGTTCACCAGAAGAAAATACCTTTTCAGTAACTGTTGAATTAGTATTAGCAACAATATCAACGACACTGGCGAAAGGTCTTAAAAACACTATTCATTGTGTCTATATTAGAATGCTTAGAGCAGTTCTGAAAATCTTAGCAAATAACAAATTTATGGTTGCAAACTACCAGTAAGGGTGGCGCCTGCGGACGCGACAGAAACAAGAATGACACAAGTCGTGGCGAGCTGTCTGTATCACGGGTTGCTATATTGCAATAAATACCAATATATAAAAATAGATCACAGTATCCAAAAGCGACTAGACTATAGCAAAAGAGATCCTATCGAAACGGATTCACCAAGACAATACTGTGTCTAACGGATACAGGTCTAACTGAAATGCTTGTCTCGTACTGAGTGCTAACTGCAGTCGAATTCAACTAACTGAAATCGTTCTGACTCGTGTTGTATATATACAAGAACGGCAACTTACAAATTGAATAACAAGGTAAGCATATTATAAGACTAATTCAGAATAAACGCTACATAGGATGTATTGTGATTACAATGTTTTAATGCAAAGTTAGCAATGTTTATGCTTGTATGTCACAACCTATTGTTTAGCTCACCATCATTGGCATCAACCATACAAACGCTGCGTTGTACGTAGTAATACCTAGGATGATAAATAGTGAATCTAGCGATTATGAAGAAATGTGATCAAGAATATAATCCTTTCAATGATATAATAAGAATTTCATAATTGACAGATTGCAGATTTACCGAAATACATTGAACTGTGCTATTGTTATAGTAAATCGTACCCGATAGATCTAGTCACCTTTCATGAAAACAAATCTTGTAAGAGCTTCATTGCATTTGTTGCTGAAAAGATCATGAGAGAAGAAAAGCTTTAGAAGACTCAAAACCTTTTGAATCCGGTAACTATTTATCACAAGGGAGAGGGATGCTTCTTGTGGTGGATAAAATTACAATGACTGCGAAAGGATCGTACTTAAAACCATTTACCATGTTTGCTCGTCCCACCACATTAGGTTCGTTCCATTTGCGTTCGTTCCAATGTTGACAGCAATTGTTTGTAGACCTGAATGATATGGTTAATTAAATTATTTGTAAAGACAGGAACTGGAGTGATTCCCATAACAGAGCCTTGAGGAACACCAACATTAATAAAGAAATATGTAAAGGAGCAGCCAGCAAGCACTAACCTTAGATTACGACCACTACATGAGTTATTCTGTGGAAAATATTGGCCAGAAAGTTCACATAGTTTAAAAATGATAGAAAAACATGTATGTAGAACCATATCATAAGTAAATATGTTAAGTAGATCACGAAACACTGTGCATAAATTGAAATACAGTCCATAACACACATCAGCAAGTGAAGCCATTTCTAAGCAATTGCGTATTGGATGCAAACAAACAATTTCACTCAAATTTAAGCAGCATCTCAGATTAGCATGGAAACCCAACATTGCTCTACCACAACGTATTTTGCCGATACCTACTCTGTTTTGGAATGATGACTTCATGACAACAGAAATACCTTTACTATGCCAGAGGTTTTCGAGTTAAGTCTTTAATTGACACACTATTTCATGCCTCAATAAATTTTGCCGGTCCAAAAAGTATCAATAGACTCAGATGTAGAACTAAAATTCATAGTATGATTTTCTATAACAGATTGATTTTATGAGAAATTTTCAAATTGTTTGCTATACATTTGCTCTGCTACGGTAAGCAGCGTCTTACGACATATGCATATACAGCATGTTATTACGCGTACCATGTCTATAAGAACAGCTGGCAAATAGAACGGACTATTTCATATCTACCTTTTCAATTTGGATCAGTAATGAAGTTGAGAAGAAATGGCGTGAGTGGAATGATTACATCAGCCTCACATTTTATCGTATGAACTTCTAAAAGTTAGCACTTCCTTTTTCAGATCTTGATAGAATGAGGCTAACTTCAATCTCAACCAATCTCACCCTTACTTTCACTAGCCATGGCAACTTTGATGTCAATTACGGAATCGGAGAGGCAAAAAATGAAAGAGATGTGTTTGCATTACTAAACACTGCTTTACTGAGTTATGTGCAATAGCGTCTTTAGAAGGCAATCTTTATGCACAGGTCCACGCTATATGTAAACGGTAAAGCTAGACATTAAAATACAAAACCAGGAAAATTAGGTGTGATGATAGTGAAACTTTCAATTTTTTCAAAATGAGGAGATAAATATAAACTTCAGAAATAATGGAAATTACAGCAACATAACAAATCACTTGGGGTTTCATAGGTAGCTTTCAAATAACCTGGAGCTTTCTGAAAGCTACGACACCCGATGCTGCTGCCTTCGTTTAGAATTAATACGATTAATCTAGTTGTAGTCGACGCTGACTGATTTAAAAACACAAGCCATTCAGTCAGTCCAAGTTCTTATGCCTGAATATACGCCCCCCTGTAAACTAACCAAAATATCCTTCCAAATATAAGCCCCTCCGAAATAGAAGCCCCAGCCTTACGTTTTGGATTCTGTGTGTTGGATCCGAAATAAGTAGTGCAGAAGGCAGTGACACTGAATAAACATGGACAGAGTATATAGAGAGCCTCTGTATTTACTTTTGTTCCCTTGTGAGATTTCACGCATTAAATATTGTTACTAGTCTTTCTAATTGGACACCGAACGGTGAATTGTTTGGAATGCACAAGTCACCTGTTAACCCAAAAGACCATCCGAATATAAGCCCCCCCGTATATAAGCCTCGGGCTTCTATTTCGGATTCTGTGTGTCGAATCCGAAATTGGTAGTGCAGAAGGCAGTGACACTGAATAAACATGGACAGAGTATATGGAGAGCCTCTATGTCATTGAATTGCATTTTCCTAGCATGACGTCTGACGTTTTTACCCCTTCCTTTGACTCTGAGCTCTTTGTTGTCCGTTGTCCTTTTGTAGTGATGACGACGCTGCACGGGTTGTTCGCCGACTTTTTCATCATTACATTAAAAAGGAGCTAGTAAGCGCCATTGAAGTGCATTTTCCGAACATTAATCTGACGTTTTTACCCCTTCCTTTGACTCTGAGCTCTTTGTTGTCCGTTGCCCTTTTGTAGTGCTGACGACGCTGCACAGGTTGTTCGCCGACTTTTTCATCATTACATCAGAAACGACCCAGCGCCAGAGGAGGGAAATTCAGCTGGGTTTCTAAGCAGGACATTTAGTAAGTCTTACTTTGAAATATTCTATGTGGTGGGATGAGGAAGACATATCCTTTGTGAGCGAGATATTGGAATGTCCTCTACAAGTTTTTTTAATAAGCAACTCCATTTTCGGGGTCAGGCCTCGAGTTGCTAAGCAATTTTACAAAATCAGGCCTGGAGTTGCTTTAGTAGTTGCTTAGGTATCACTACAGGTTTATCGTCGAATTTCATTGTGTTGTACATGATGAAACACCAAATGATGGTTAGATCTTTGATCTCTTTGCTTGATACATTATCAACAGTGTGATATTTTTGTTATATATCAACAGTTCGTAATCAATTCTTAATGAAGAACATTTCTTGATGTGTTTTTCAGGTGTTTTAAAAATTGTCCCTCCTGAATTTGAGGCCTCGAGTTGCTTAGCTTGTTGCTTAGATTTTGGACCAAATCGAGGCCTTACATCTAAGCAACTGAGTTGCTTATTTAAAAAAGCCTGTATGCTATCTTTCCTCCTCGAAAGTGTGGCTTATGCAAGACGACCAATCACTTTCAATAACATAAAGACTTGATTTTGTACAATGCATGTAGATAACTACTCTCCGGTAGGCAGTACAGGGGAGCGCTTATAAATTTTCAAACGTTTTTCACACACTCCGGGCCTTATTAAGACCCCTCTGTTTATTAATTTTGGCAACACAGTGTCCAATGCTCAATGTGATTTTCATACGAAATTTTGTTCAAAAGATAAAAAGTCATTACGGTGCACTCGTAACCTAATTGGAGTGTTATTAAAGAAAAAGTTCTTTTTCTCAAACGAATAAAATGCACTTGTCTCCTTGAACAACGTAAAACCGTCTTTCTTTGAATTCCTGACCCCTACCCTGTTTATTAATGTCTTTAAAATATTCCCACCCACCCCATTTATATAGACCCCCATTTTAACAGGCGCCCGAGAGTATGAGCCTTTTGTTGCCAGTATGGTAAATAAGCTATTATGGGTACACAGTCCATGTTCGCCTAAGTGTCACAAGGTCATGCCATTTCGAGGGCATTTTTCAGTTGTTCAAGTGTTCATGACAAATTGGGGGTTGTAACCCTGGGTCACACTGATATCTAAATACTCAATGACTGTGAGGTCATCAATACACAAAGTTGTTCAACAACAAGAAGAAGGATCACTGTAATTACAATTAATGAGCTAGATCAAACAGGTGACATCACGGGATTCTCAACCTTCTGTATAAAATTTATGTGCTTTACAGCTTTTTTACTCCTAGAATTGACACAATTTACACTCAAACAATGCATTTCTACAAGACTCTGCTTCAAACTGACAATAAGAAGGCTTCATCTCCAATAAGAGGTCCTTTGCTCCACTACATAACGGTGTTGTTATAGGATCACTATACTGTCTGTATTCATGAACTCATTAGTTAGCATTTGGGTTTGCTGTAAAATGATACTATTACCATTTGTGTAACATTCACTGTCACTGACACGCAAGTAAACAAAGATAAAATAACAAATCTAACCTCAAAGACGTATGTCTTCGTTGTAGCAGACTTCTCTACTGTCACGCTTGTAGACGACGTCGTCTTCGTATTGCTTCCATATGTAATGACATAAACAATATCTGGCCCTCCTTTTGCAAATGGTGGATCCCAGGATAGAGTTATAGATCCGTCTCCATTATGCTTCCATTGCACATTCTGGACATCACTTGGCACTATTGAAAATAAGAACATCAAGTAGTTTATTAGTAATCTATTACATTAGGTGCTGCTGTGTTACAAGAATAATTCGGTATCAATTAGTGGCAAACATCTGTGCAAACATAAATCTTTTGTTACTTCACCTCCAATTAGAATAACAGGAATTTGTTTCAGGTGCCACTTTAGAATGAAACTTTGACTCCCAAAATAGACAGGAGTGTCCTTCAATCAGAAATAGTTAGTACTTATGGATATAAAATGATATGTTGGAAACAAGGAGTAGCAGTGACTTAAAGAAATTGTAAATGTCTCGAAGTACCTTAGTATGTACGTTCTGTACATCACCGGAGGTCAGACCTTGATGGAACGAGTATCAATAATGTCTTGCAACATTGCAATGCTGAGCATGGAACAAGGTCAAACACAAATTAAAAAACACTTTAATATCAGAAATATAACAATCACATAGATGATGTGCACGCAACTTTTCATTTTCAACATTAAGATCAGTTTTCGATATGAGATTAAGAAAACGTGTCAATGGCGTAGATAACTTAGTAGATTTACGTTGTTTACAAGTTAAATGTTCTGGTTAAATATAAAAATTAACACTCAGAGCATATTTTGAAACTTTCGATGCATATAAATCAATTACTTATCTGTTCATTTTATGATATTAAAACAGTTCCTTTCCTATTAGCGATAATTTTTTACAGCAACACTAGAAAGAAGAACAGCTCGAACATGGGGAACTTTTATACAGGTCCCTAATAGATCACCATTGATCAACTTAGGAGTACATTTTCACAAAATGATGTGATTCCGCAAAAGTGAAAGCCACTGGCCGTTTGCAATTTTTATAAATCGTTCAAAGCACAATAACATTTCAGCGAAAATAAATGGCAATAAGAGCAGCTGCATCAAGTATACATTTTGCTAAACGTTTTCGCCATACACTGATCACAGCAATCGTATGGAGTGAAATGAGAAAGCTATTACGATGAATTCTAATAGAAGCTCTCATAGCATTCATTCGTTATTTAATAGAAGCTATAATAAAATTCATTCGTTCTCTAATAGAAGCTCTAATAGAATTCATTCATTTTCTAATAGAAGCTCTAATAGAAATCATTCGTCCTCTAATAGAAGCTCAAATAGCATTCATTCGTTCTCTAATTGAAGCTCTCATAGGATTCATTCGCTCTTTAATAGAAGCTATAACAAAATGTTTTTGTTCTCTAATAGAGGCTCTAATAGAATTCATTCATTTTCTAATAGAAGCTCTCATAGCATTCATTCGTTATTTAATAGAAGCTATAATAAAACTCATTCGTTCTCTAATAGAAGCTCTAATAGAATTCATTCATTTTCTAATAGAAGCTCTAATAGAATTCATTCGTTCTCTCATACAAGCTGTAATAGGATTTATTCGTTCTCTAACAGAAGCTCTAATAGAACTCATTTGTTCTCTAATAGAAGCTCCAGTAGGATTCCTTTCTTCTCTAATAAATGCTCTAATAGAATTCATTCATTCTTTAATAGAAGCTATAATAGAATTCATACGTTCTCTAATAGAATCTCTATTAGAATTCAATTGTTCTTTAACAGAAGTTCTAATAGAATTCCTTCGTTCTTAAATATAAGCTCTAATAGAATTCATTCGTTCTCTAATAGAAGCTCTAATAGAATTCATTTCTTTTCTAATAGAGGCTCTAATAGAACTAATTTTTTCTCTGATAGAAGCTCTAATAGATTCATTTGTTCTCAAATAGAAGCTTTCATTTAATTCATTCGTTCTCGAATAGAAGCTCCAACAAAATTCTTTCGTTCACTGATAGAAGCTCTAATAGGATTCATTCCTTCTTTAATAGAAGCTATAATAGGATTCATTTGTTCTCTAATAGAAGCTCTGATAGGATTCCTTCGTTCTTTTATAGAAGCTCTACTAGAATTCATTTGTTCTTTAATAGAAGCTTTAATAGAATTCCTTCGTTCTTAAATAGAAGCTCTAATAAAATTCATTCGTTCTCTAATAGAAGCTCTGATAGAATTCATTTGTTCTCTAATAGAGGCTCTAATAGAATTAATTTCTTCTCTAATAGAAGCTCTAATAGACTCATTTGTTCTCTAATAGAAGCTCTAACAGAATTCCTTCCTTCGCTGATAGAAGCTCTAATAAGATTCATTCGTTCTTTAATAGAAGCTCTAATAGGATTCATTTGTTCTCTAATAGAAGCTCTGATAGGATTCCTTCGTTCTTTAATAGAAATTCAAATAGGATTCATTTGTTCTTTAATAGAGGTTCTTATAGGATTCATTGGTCTTCTAATAGAAGCTCTAATAGAATTCATTTGTTCTCTAATGGAAGCTCTGATAGACTTCCTTGGTTCTTTAATAGAAACTATAATAGAATTCATTTGTTCTCTAATAAAAGCTCTAATAGAATTCCTTCCTTCATAAATAGAAACTCAAATAGAATTCATTTGTTCTCTAATAGAAGCTCCAATAGAGTTCCTTCGTTTTCTAATAGAAGCTCTAATAGGATTCCTTCGTTCTTGAATAGAAGCTCTAATAAAATTCATTCGTTCTCTAATAGAAGCGCTAATAGAATTAATTCCTTCTCTAATAGAAGCTCTAATAGATTCTTTTGTTCTCTAATAGACGCTGTAATATAATTCATTTGTTCTATAATAGAAGCACTAATAGAGTTAGTTCATTCTCTAGTAGAAGCTCTAATAGAATTCCAGGGTAGCCTTGTGGTGGATGTGCTCCTCGGAGTGGACAATATCTGGACATTCCAGAAAGATGAAGTGATCAGAGGCAAACCAGGGCAGCCAGTAGCAGTCAATACAAAGCTAGGATGGATTCTTTCAGGACCATTGACTGGAACCACTCTTGCTGTTGTGGAAAATGTAAGTGTTAACTTTTTGAATCAATTTTCCACATTTATTGATGAGAATAATGTTAAACCGGAAGACAGCATTCACAAGTTGTGGGATTTAGAAACATTAGGTATTAGAGAAATTGATAGTGTTCACAGTGACTTAATTGATACCATTGTATTTAATGGCCAAAGGTACTCTGTCAGACTGCCTTGGAAGGAGAGCCATAAGCCACTTCCAAGTAATTATAGAAATAGCTTGTATCGGTTGAAAGGGCAGATTAAGAGGCTTCAGCGAAATCCGGAAATTTTAAGAACTTATGATGACATCATTAAAGAACAACTCCAGGCAAATATAATTGAAGAGGTTGTGGAGTTGGAACCTGGGGGGGTGTGCCACTATATTCCCCATCAGCCCGTAGTCCGAAACAATGCTGAAACAACAAGGGTACGGGTGGTTTACGACGCGTCCGCGAAAGAAGGCAAGACAGGGACTTCACTTAATGACTGCTTGCATGTGGGGCCACCTCTTTCCCTTTTGTTATTTGATATTCTCTTACGGTTTAGAGAGAGTAAATACTGTTTTTGTGCCGATATCGAAAAGGCTTTTTTAAACATTGAGATTGATAAGCAGGATAGAGATGCCCTGAGATTTTTATGGCCACAGCAGATTGAGAGTACTGACCTATCAAGTGTCAGGATATATAGATTTACTCGGGCAGTGTTTGGTGTTAATTCGTCACCATTTCTTTAAAATGCAGTATTGAGGCACCATCTTGATAAATATTCAGATCAAGATCAAGAATTTGTTACCAAAGTTTCAAATAATTTTTATGTCAATGACCTGGTTACTGGGTGTAATGACAGAGAGAGTGCTAAGAAGTTGTTTCTTGATGCAAAAGAAAGATTGAAAGAAGGTGGGTTTAATTTGCGTAAATTTAAGTCCAGTGATACCATGCTCATGGAGGAATTAGGAGAAGTTCAGATTCAAAAGGCCAACCTAGATAATACTGAATCTGACAAATCTTTTGCTGAAGAAACATTAGGTATATGCACCCCTGATGTATCAGAAAGAGGTAAGGTTTTGGGAATTCCATGGGATATGCTGAATGACAAGTTTGAATTTGATGTCAACATTTTAGCCCAGGCTCAAGGGAAAATAACCAAGAGGATAATTTTAAGTACTATTGCAAAGCTCTTTGATCCTCTTGGTCTTGTCAGCCCATTAACTGTTTTCCCCAAGATTCTTTTCCAGGAATTATGCCAACAGAAATTGGATTGGGATGAAGACGTACCAACAGATGTGAAAGAGAGATGGTTAAAACTGGTAAGTGATGTACAAGAGGTTGGTAAAATTTGTGTTCCCAGGTGTTTGTACAAAGTAGAGGCAAAAAATATCAGGAAATGTTCCCTACATGGATTTGCAGATGCTAGTAAGAAAGCATATGCTGCTTTGGTTTACTTAGTTTATGAAACGGATGATGGGATTTCATCACAGCTGATTTGTGCTAAAACTAGGGTGGCTCCTCTTAAGGACCTCAGTATACCCAGATTAGAGCTAATGTCAGCCAGAATATTGGCAACTTTAATGAATACTGTGTCCGGCCGCTGGTCGGCCAGCTCGACCAGCTTCCCTACCGGGTCCGCAAGGCGGTCGCCCGCCATCCGCTCGGCGCCGCCGCCGTCGCTCTGAGCGTGCTGCTCACCGTCGCCTACGCCGTCGCCGCCACCGTGCAGGGCCGTCGCCTGGCCGCCGAGCGCGACCGCGCTCGCACCGAGGCCGCGAAGTACGAGGAGGCGCGCGACGTGCTCGTCGATCTGTTCTCGACCGGCAACCCGTACTACGCGGCCCGACTGAACAGCATCGACGACGTCCTGGAGCGTGGGCGCGTCCGGGTCGACGCCATGGACGATCGTCCGGAGGTCCAGGCAGAGCTCCGCACCGCGCTCGGCGACATCTTCTCCAACCGTGGCGATCTGGCGCTCGGCCGACGCTACCTGGAGCAGGCCCACCAGAGTCGGCGCGAGCTCCTGGGCGACGACGACCTGCTCACGCTCCACACCGCCAACCTGCTCGCCGTCGTGCTCACCCGACAGGGGGAGCTCGACCGGGCCGACGGTCTGCTGCGCGACGTCCTCCAGGGTCGTCGTCGCCGGTTGTCGGCGGACCACCACGCGATCGGTCAGGTGCTCACCAACCTCGGCGGGGTGGCGATGCTGCGCGGCGATCTCGAGGCCGCCGACGCTCACCTCCGGGAGGCGCTCCGGATTCACCGGACCCGATCCGGTCCCCCGATACGCGAGGAGGCCTCGACCCTCGGCTCTCTCGGCACCGTCCAGGCCCGGCTCGGACGCTACGAGGAGGCCGAGGCGCTGCTGAGGAGCGCCGCCGAGATCTACGCTGCCCAGGGCGACGGGGCGCTCGTCCATCAGGGAAAGACGCTGCACCAGATCGGTAGCCTGCTCCACCGGCAGGCGCGCTACGGCGAGGCCCTTCCCGCCTACCGTGCGGCGCTGCGGGCGAAGGAGGCTGCGCTCGGGAGGGAGCACTTCGAGCTCGCCTCGACCCTGAACAACCTCGGTCAGCTCCTCGCGGATCTCGGAGAGCGCGACCGCGCCCTCGAGCACCTCGAGGAGTCTCTGCAGCTGAAGCGCGCCCGTCTCGGTCCCGAGCATCCGACCGTCGCCTCGACGCTGGTCAATCAGGCAGGGCTGCTCCTCGGACGAGGGCGCGACGGCGCGGCCGAGTCGCTGTACCGACAGGCCGAGCGCATCCGCCGGCTGCGTTTCGGGGACGACCACGTCAGCCTGGCCTCGGTCGAGGGGGGGCTCGGCGAGCTGGCGCGTCTGCGCGGCGAGCCGGGGCGGGCCGAGGAGCTGCTGCGCTCCGGAGTCGACCGATTGGAGCGACACGGCCGCCTCCGGAGCCGAACGGGCGAGGAGCTCGCGACCTCGATCGGTCGGCTGGAGCTCGACCGGGGTCGAGCCGTCCGGGCCGAGGCCCGCTTCCGGGAGGTGCTGCTCGCGATCGAAGAGCGCATCGGGGTCGACACCGTCGACGCGGCCGTCGTCCGGATCGAGCTCGGAGGGCAGCGCGGCGAGGGCCCGCACGATCGCCTCGTCGGTGTCGCAGACCGTGACCTCGATCGCGTCGACCGTCTCGTCCGACGTCAACAACGACACAAACCCGAGCTCGCCGTAGAGCGCCTGCACGACCTCGGCCGGCGCCGGGGCGAAGCCGATCTCGGCGAGCGGCACGGCACCGTCGGCACCGGGAAAGCCCGCGCCGTCATCCTCGACGACGAACGCCACATCGCGTTCGCGTAGCTCGACAGAAACTATCGTAAGGGTTATTATCGATAAAAAAAAAAAAAAAAATCAAAAACTAACAAAAAACAAGGTTAAACAGCCTAAACAAGCCTCCAAGCCTAAACAGAACAAAACTAAATGTTCGTAGTCAATAGGACACTGACCTATTAATGAGCTTAAACAAATTTCGTGATAATTTTCTATTGTCCTACTTTACTGAAAACATAAAACCCATGCAAGAACAGAAAATTCATTAAGTAGCCAGGAGAAAATATAAGACTTTTTATAAGTGTAGGGCCATTAGCCATAATCATCAGATAAATGTTCATCTGCATGGCCTAAAATCGCGCTCAAGCACGTTTTTAAGGCATTGATTTTTCTTTGAACATTATTTTAAAAATACCTTAGCTTTCCATTAATGAGTTCACAATGCCAGAGCGTTTTGCTATAGGCTTGTGGAAGAAGGATTAAAATTGGTCGAATAAGGAATTTACCCTATAAGTTGTAAATGGTATACGTTAATTTCGCATTAGGAGTGAAGTGTAAGCCTTAGCATTACTATACACCCTACCAAACATAAAACACTAGTCGTGGCTATTCCTGAAACCACAGGCTAATTTAGCCTATAAGAACAGCCAAATAAATTAGGCCACCTTAACTGATTTAAAATTTGGTAGGTCTGACGAATATCTAGGACATTAATACAATTAATGCGCTAAAAACCTCGTAAATAGGAAAATTTATAGGCAAGGCCCATAGGGATCCGTTAGCCAGGGAATGGGATAAATAGACGGGAGAAATCTAGGAATTCATCACAGAACAAATTCTTGTGGGTGACTTACGTCCTTTTTAGATTAGAAGGAAAGTGAAAATTTTCACATCTACGGTCAAGGCATTAGGATTGAAAGGAGACAAAAAAGGCAACATTTTTTCAAAGACTGTGCTTCGTTGCCTTAAATACGTTAATTGAGCAGAGTATGTAGGATAATTTTCCAATTGGAGATTACAGTGGGCAAATTTTTCAAAATTTGCTGTGATTTGTAAAGGCATGAGATAAACCTGTTCTTGAGAGCTAATCTGCCAGTCTGGAGTTTATATCGGGACTCACTATTTTAGTCAACATTTCTGGGAATTCCAGATATTAGTTGATTTGGTAAATAGTCTTGAATAGCATATTAAACATTGGCGTTTGGTTATGTGGCAATTATTGAGTTCACCACTGTAAATTACTTGATTAAGAAGTTGCACTACGAACAAAGATAGCACGCATTTTCAGACAGCAATACGATTTAAACTGTATTAAGTGACTGAGATGAAAATGAAAATTTCCGATTTCTGGATTCAAGTAGACTACCCAGCAGTAAGAGGGGTAGCCCTTGCACAAATAGTCTTTCCAGGTATCTAGCTCCGAAAAGTTTTTTCTGTAAATGGAAAAAGAAAGAAAACAGATTGATTCATAATTAGCCATGTCATCCGAAACGAGAAACAATTATCGCTGCAATTTTGCTTTAGAAGAGAGTGGGGTAAGCTGACAATTCTAGTCGGATTTGATCCTAAATAAAATAAATTAAACGGCTTAAAATGTATGTTACTAAATTTTGAAATAACCAATTTTACTAAGATAAGCAGTTTCGAAATAACCTCAGAGATCTAAGCTACAGGATGTAGAGGTTGAAATAGTAAATTGAATATCTAGTTTATTTGTATCTCTCTGTCAGTCAGGTTTTCTCGCGCCGCAAAATTTCTTTCAGTAGTGCCATGAAAGAACTGTCGCCGTCGAGGCGCGCGAAGTGCGCGCTGATCGTGCCGCCCGAATACATGAGGATCGTCGGAGGGCCGAACGTGCCGTCGCCCGCGCCGCTATAGGCGACTAGCCGCTCGCCGCCACGATTCTGCGCGATCACCAGGTCGAGCACCCCGTCGCCGTCGCGGTCACCGAGCGCGACGCAGTCCAGGCAGGTCGAGTTGTCATCAAACATCATGCCCGGCAGCGCCCGGAAGGTCCCGTCGCCATTGCCGGCGAGGTACTCCAAGCCCGTGGAGGTGACACACAGGATGTCGAGGTTGCCGTCCTCGTTGAAGTCGCCGCCGACGAAGTCAGTGATCCCGGCGCCAGTGCCGGTGACCTTGTAGGCCGGTGCGAACGATCCACTGCCGTTGTTGCGGGCGATGTACAGGTAGTTGGTGAACCCACCGCAGGACAGGAGGTCACACAGCACGACGTCCTGGTCCCCGTCGCCGTCCACGTCGAACGCGTCCAGCGCCCAGGTGCCGCACGTGCCGGCGGCCCAGTTGCGCTGCGCGGCGAAGGTGCCATCGCCCCGGTTCAGACGGGTCTTGAAGTTGTAGGGCGGATCCAGCGTGTCGTCGGCCCACACCATGTCGGGCGCCCCGTCCCCATTGAGGTCGCGCAACTTGATGAACGCGGCACCCTGCGAGCTGGAGTAGGACACCTTGCGCAGCACGCCGCCGCCCTGGTTGAGCATCACGTCGCACCCGCCGCTGTTGGATCCGGCCCAGCAGGTCACGATGTCCAGATCGCCATCACCGTCGACGTCGGCCGAGTCCATGTTGCGGTTGGTCAGGAAGCCCGCCTTGTAGACCCGGGGCAGCGAGAAGTCGCCGTTGCCCGGGTTGATGTGGACGCTGGCCTGCAGCGAGTCGCGCGCGACGACGATGGCGTCGCTGTCGACGTCGCCATCCACGTCGGCAACGGCGATCGCCATCGGCTCCTCGCCGGATGCGTACTTGATCGGGTTGCGGAAGCCACCGCTGCCGTTGCTGTGCGCGACGCCCCACCCGCCATCTGCCTGCCAGACGCCGAGGATGTCGTTCCAACCGTCACCGGTCACGTCGGCGAGCACCATGGCGGCGTAGCCCGTCCCGCTGGCGAGCCCGATCGGCTGGGCGGTTGCCAGTGATCCAGTGCCATCGTTGCGAAACAGCGCCACCGCTCCCATGAACTGACTACCGATCAACGCCCGCGTCTGCGTGTTCGAGTAGAGCACGTCCACGTCGCCATCGCGGTCGACGTCGTCGACCGCGATCGTGGCGTAGAAGCCGGCCGGCGCTCCCAAGCCGGTGTTCTGGAACACCGGCGCAGCGAAGGCACCGCCCGTGTTGAGCAACACGGTGACCCACTGGTTCTCGTTGCCCACGGCGAGGTCCACCAGTCCATCGCCGTTGAGATCGCCCGCAGCCAGCGAGTACGGCTCGTGGGTCCAGCCGTACAGCGTCGGTGCCGCGAGGTAGGTCACGTGTGGGGCGAACTCCGCCGGACCGTGGTTCAACAGCAGGGACACGGTAGTGCTGCGGTTGTTCGCCACCGCGAGGTCCAGGTCACCGTCGCCGTCGAAGTCCTCGGCGACGATGCCCACCGGGCCCCTGCCCGTCCGTACCACGCGCCGCGGCAGAAACGTGCCGTCGCCGGCGTTGATGTACAGCGACACCGTGGACAGCGTGCCGTTCTGGCCATGGTCGGTCGATGCGATGTCGACCCAGCCGTCCCATATTTATTTCTTTTTTTTCTTCTTTTAAAGAAGCATAGATTTCGTATTTGTAAGAAAGCATCTTGAGTTTGTCTAGCTGGAAATACTGTGCGGTAATAGGAGGTTGTAGGGATGTGTCGTAATTAGCTTCTTGGATTTGGGAGAGGACTCGTAGACGTCTGTAATATATTTCTTATGTTCCTGGTATTTTTTATATTATCATTTGACCATCCTGTCGATTTTTTTTCTTTTTTTAAGTAAAAACACCAGTATTCAAGGATAAACTGTGTGTTTGTAATTTGTTGTAACTAATCATATTCATTTCTTCTTGTTCGGTATTTCTTTATTTCTTCTTCTAAAGAAACAGACATTTTTTGTTTATATCAGAAATCAATACCAAGGTCAAACTCAAAGGATGAACTGAGTGTATGATTTATTGTAAAAAAAAACATCTTTTTTGGTTTTTATTTATTTCTTCTTTTAAAGAAGTATAGATTTCATATTTATATCAGAAATTAATACCAAGGCCAAAATAATTGCAATCCCAGGAAAAGCTAAATTTCAGGCAAATCATAGCAGATGCTTAAAAAACCCTGTAATTGTAGTACATTGCTTTCTGCCCTTTTTATGTTTGAGTTTGATGCATGATTGCATGCTGTGAAAAAGAAAATTTTTTTCAAATATAAAACTTCTATTAGAAAGGTTAAATGATAAACACGTTTATTATGCAGATCTCTAACAATATGATATGATAACTTACAGAAGCGTTACGTCGTGTATTGCAAAAAGAGTATGGTATACATGTACATACCTTGCGTAGAAAAATATCAAGTTTGTAGAGGAAGGGAAAAAACTAGTTCATATACTTTTCTATTTGTCTGGAATATAAATATATAGGAAGGAAAAATAGGAATATGTTCCATGAATATGTCATCGAAAGACCAATTGAAAAAAATATGATTTTTAAGGAATTTTTCACTCCATATTTACGGGTGTTCTTAAATATTGAGAAAAGATAGGTTTTTATTTTGCCAAGCTCCTTTTATTTTTTTTTAAATTGCACCTTGACTTGCGCCTTTCGCCGCAGCTTCAAGAATTACATAGATAATTAAAACTTCACTAAATTCCGCGTGCACATGTCGTATACGATATGCACACACAAATACCGTAGTAGGGTGATTATCGGCCAAATTGCTTTGTGCTAAAGATATTAAAACCATAGCTTATTGACAATTAGCAATGACGCTCATTATTAGCGCTTATGTAGAAAGTGGCACACCTAGTGACTATTTCTTGTCTCCAAATCCGTTATCAGATCAAGATAAACTATTTAGCCAACATGCATTCAAGTTGATAAATGGGAATGTAAATGCTTTAAATGTCTTTAGCTATCTTTTTTAGATAGAGATTTGACTGAAACGTAGTATTTTCAGCTAGTTCTTGCTATTCGTTCGAAAAAATTTTGTTGTTCAATTCCAATATTTTTCATAATAATACAGTGATGCTTATCTGGTAACCGGTAAGATGTTCAGCTCACTATTGAATTGAACAATTGTTATTTAGGCTGTATATTTCTAAATTATTTCCTTCTTAAGTCTGAAAGTGAAGAGTTTGGTGAAATTACTTCTAAACCCCTCCCTAAGATGCTCTCCTTTTGGGTAGAAGGGTAGAAAACCCGACTTCTTTTATGACTGAATGGCTGCTGATGGTTCTTATGCTTTTGGTTAATATTAAAGTGTTGGTTCTTTTCAACTTAAGGACCTTTATTGATTTTTGATGGTGTTTGACTGAATCCAAAGACACTCACTATGAATAATACCACGTTATTAGAGATTCCCCGACAAGATTTTCCGTATGCTTGTCACACTATATAAGAATCAGTAATGCCTTCAATAAAGTAACACATGTGTGGAGGGATCCAGGATACCTACTAAAGCTGATGCGTCTGGCTTTTCAATAGTAACGTCCTCTCCGCACTAATGTACGGCTCCGAATCTTGGGCGTCGACTAAGTAGCTGGGAAAGCGAAACCAGGGTTAGAGAACATCTGTCTTCGGTGCGTCCTTTTTATCCCGTGGACGGATAAGCTCTCTAACGCCTCTATACGTGAAAAGACAAAGCAGCCACTCGGGATCGATAGAATTGTGACTAGACGATGGTCATATTGGGGTCACATGGTGCGGATGGGTAAGGGCCACCTACCTCATTGGGTTCCTTCTGGCATCAGAAGACGTGGGCGACAGAAAGTAGCACTAGGCAAATTCCTGGAGAAGGATACCGCGCTTTTGAGATCGTCAGTTGAAGAACTGGTCAAAAGCACAAGAGAGGTTGTCATGAAGAGGTACCGTTGTCACCTTATGCGACAGCTGGCGTGAGAAGACCTAAGTCTAAGTAAGTAAGTAAGAATCAGGGTATGGGGATTGCGTTTCTGTGGGGGATTTTAAACAGAAGGAGAGAGGGGGGATGCCAGACACCGTTTTATGTCTAAAACTTGCTTAACTGAGTGAAGCCCGGTTCCCTGGTACTTCCGTTTTAAGTAGATTTCATATATTTACAAGTGTAAGTAAATTGGCAGTTGGCAGTAAATTGGCAGTGAACAAGACGAATTTTATGGTTTTTACTGGGATTAGAAAACCAGCTAACCTTCGCGGTAGATTTTTTATTTTCTAACGTCTTGGTGCAACAAGTTGATCTTTCGAGATATTTAGGGTTTTACATCCACCATAATTCATCTTAAAAACGCTACAGTTATATGGTTGCTTCTGAGATTGCTCGAGCTTTCGGTATTGTGCCGAGACTCGAAGTTGTTTAGCAAACCGGGTTTTGCTACTTTTGTATGATGAAATCATAAATGCTTCTACATTTCATGGTTGTGTCTTATAGGCTAGCAACTTTTAAATGAATTTTAGATCAGTTCAATTCTACAGAATGATGCTATTTGCTTGATTCGTTATTTTAGAATTTTAAATAATACAGTCGAATGTTTTAAGAACTATACAGTTCTGGACGT
This sequence comes from Alatinidae sp. Z8VKAUB7J3, assembly GCA_010016025.2. Taxonomy (NCBI): domain Eukaryota; kingdom Metazoa; phylum Cnidaria; class Cubozoa; order Carybdeida; family Alatinidae; species Alatinidae sp. Z8VKAUB7J3. Next base: position 30,465,638 of record JAAAKM020073195.1, on the reverse strand, counting down.
AGGATGAATCCGTGGTTACCAGGCTGCTATTTAATTCACCAATGTCTTAATAAATTGTATCTTTCAATATTTTTAGATCATTTAGACTAAGAAGTGTGGAATTTCCTCCAACATAGTGTTAGGGAGGCAGGGCGATTGTCATGGTTGCAATTATTGTTAGTAATAAACTAATCTAATTACACTTTGAAAGTTTTGATTGCACAATGGAATACATTTTATTATAGTTTAACTAAAGTTATATGATCTAAATAATTCACTCTATAGTCTAAGGTTAAAAAAAAAACATGTTAAAATTTATCCATACCTAAAATATAATATGAGTTTTATCAGCTGTTCCAACGGATGCAACCAACCACCCAAAAACCCTGCGTATAGTTTATACTTCACCCACATACTATATTTCAGTGTTTCTAAAATAACACAAAATTTATGAATAATAAAAAGCAACATAAATTAACACTATCGGCATTACTGATATTAAAGATAGTAGCAAGGCCGATTACAAGTATTACCAGACGGTTTGTGAAGGAGCAGCCCCTATTCACAGGTTTAAAAATTCTGTCTTATACCTAGAGTGCCTAAAGTTGCATTAGACATTAGAAGGGGCTGTCGGCTAACCCTAGAATGTGACGAGGTGTTCGAACGATACATAATATCAAAGAGAAAATTCAAGTTGGAAGAACAGTTATGCTTTGTGGCAAAAGTGAATACGATGCATATACAAAGATTACAAGATGGATTAAATGCATTAATAAAACATATTGAAGACAGTGATTTGAATCAATCTATAAAAAAGGAGTGAGTTTGTTACATTTTTATTTGGATACTTGACTAGCGACAAAGAATCTTCATTCTTTGTTAGTCTATAATTGGTAGTGAGAGTGTCAAGATTAAAAATGGTGGGACTTCAGAAACAAAAAATCTATAGAATCTAGTGACTTTGGAAAAATGTTTGATTCTAGATGATGATTTTCAAGAGCTAAAAGCCTAAAATTTCGTTTAAGACGTCCATTTTGCAAAGCAACAGAAAATAAGTCGATATCTAAAAACAACCCTGTCTAAACATGATTTAATGTGTGACGTCACTCGATTACTCTTACTCCTAAAATAAATTCCTTTTATCGATTGCAAGTCAGTTTCTTTTTGGCAGATAGACAGATCGTAATGGAAAAAAAATGTTTTACAATGTTCATTATGTTTTTACACGTCAACCTGTGAGAATTGTACTATTGTTGATGACTATAATGAAAAGTGTAGGTTATGCAATCAGTTTAAATTGAATAGAAGACATGCAGCGCAAATCAAAGACTCTAATTACTGTCTTGAAAATGTTTGCGGCTCTCAAACTACAGGTTTTCTATGCTCCAGTTGTCACTATGATAAATTTGATCAATGGGAAAATACTTACCCAGGATTGATTACAAAAAAACTTTATACGTAATTTTAGTTTATTTTTAAGAGATTGGTTACGTAATGATTTTAAATTGTTTTGGGAGAAAGAACCTGGTCTGCGCCTCAATTGATGAAATAATAAGTAAGTCTGGTTTCTACGTCATCGTCATGCATAGCCAATGCCCCGTCTTTACAATTAATGGGCTACTTTCAGCAATGATAAGGGTATTACTAACACTTCGAATATGGTCGAGGAAATCTGAGGGTATTTGATGATTATTTGATTTGAGTTCATGGTGCCAAGTCTAATACAATAATGCCATCAGGGGTAATTTCCCAATAGGTTTCAAAGTGATTTAGGGAGGTTAATGCTATACTCTCCTCCAACTGTTCGGCAAAGTTACACCATAACGTACTGTGCCCGTTCGGACAATACTCATATCTTGGGTACCGGACAAATCCAGCACAATAATACCGTGAGTTTTTGCAGACGTTTTATTGGTTATACAATTTTAAAATAGTTGTGAATCTCGAACTAAGGATTGCACTGTCAATTAATATAGGGTCCTGTAGGATTTATCAAGGGATAAATTGAAGAGCAGAATTCCATCTACTTTACATACAAGAGACGAAATTCCAAACATTTAAAATTTTTGTGGAAAATTTGTCCATGATCATATGGCACAAGCACCCTTTATAAAAGCCAAATCAAGTTCTGAAGGAATTATACCATTGATAAATGACGAGTCGGTCAGTACTTGAGCCTGTAGCAATATGTAGTTGATTCGTGGCTAATTTTAAAAACTTTCCGAAAAAGAAGTTTTCTAAAGAAAAGTATCGATATCAGTGATTTACAAGACTTCAATGAGAAGAGTCTAGAACAAGAAGTCAAGGATGGATCCAAGAAAGGTGGTGGTAAGGAGGTGGAGAAGAAAAAAGGATCACACAAACGGAAATCTACTAACGAGAAAACTAAAGTGACTAAGAAGAGGAGAACTAATAAATATGCAAAAAAGTTGGTGAAAAAACTGAAGGTTGACGCCGATATGGGTCTAGATGAAACGGTCAAAAATGTCAACAATGGTCGAGATGGAATCGATATTGGTGATTTAAAATACTTCAATGAGGAGACTGTAGATCCCAGGAATGACTATGATGAGAATACAAAATCATTATCTGTAAAACGAACTGATCTTTCAAGAAATTTATCAAAAAAATTTGTTAGTGACATTAATGTCACGAAAGACCATAACGTCTCCACTGATCAGCATTCTTTTCCAATTGCAAATACACAGAGCAACAAGGCGCAGCCTTCAGCCCTACCAGAAACAGATTTATATAAGCATCCCCTCCTGAAACGTAGTAATTACTAGGAAAACACAGAGATGTTTTCTGGAACACATACTAATCTTTCTGGAAAATGTTATGAAATTCCAGACATGAATACTTATGTTGATAACTCTAAATTGTTCAGTAGTAATGAGGTTAAGCAAAATGGAGTTGAGGTGCCTTTTTCACTAAATAATGTTGAGACCTTGCCAAAACAGGCGGAAAAATTATTTAGTCAGCAATCAATTCTTCATAATACTTTAAGTGAGTCTCCAAACAAATCACCCCACTATGTGCCATCAAATGAAAATATTCACCAAGATCTTACCCCAGGGAATAACTTGATTGATACTCTGAATAGATCATCAAGTTTAAAACAAGTGAGTCTAAATACGGATGGACCTACAAAGCCACGACCAATTAAGAAGACAACTGGTGGCTCCTTATTACGAGCATTGCTCAAGAAGCCGGTGATGAAAAAGAAGCCTAAATAAAATGCTACAGCTTCTTCCTCTAATGCAAAGAGCAAGTGTGATTCCTCTTAATAGACAGCTAATCGTGCCAGTGTCAGTAACACCAACTCGTGGAAATTCGGACGAAAAATTTTATATTAAGTTACTGGAAAAGTTAACAACACAAAAACTGGAGTCCTTGTTTTTGAAAAGAACCAATGGTCAGACGAAGAAAAGTCAAATATCATCCACGATTCAAAAAACCTACAAGACCAGTAAATCTAGGGAAGTATCTAGAATCTAGAAGAATCTAGAATATAGAAGTATCTAGTATCTAGAATTGGTAGCAAATGCCGTGAGCAGGAAATTGATGTTAATATTGAAGCTACAAAGAGATCATTTAGAACTTTTCTAAAAAAGAAGTTGGTGATACAAGTGAACAGTTGAGGATTTTGTAGAGTATATTTTGTATAAACTATAGTTTTTTCAATAAAAAAATGTAATAAAATATTGACTTTACTTTAAGAAAAACAACAGTCGGTCTAAATTGTCAATTAATTAACTGCTTTAGTAAGTATTAACTCCATTAACTAAACTCAATATTCAAACTGTTTCATCTAAAGAACTGTAAGTAAAGAGTGACTGGGGCTGATAGTAACCAAAACTCCAAATAAAAGAAGAGCTAAGAGCTAAATCCGGACACCCACTTGTAAGTTAAAAATACCTAATTTTTTCCTCTCCCTTCAGCCCCCCAGATGTTCGAATCGGGAAAAACAACTTTATCAAGTCAATTTGCGGCAATGGTCGAAAGCGTAGATGATAGTGTCGGTCGAGTCATGCAGACGCTGAGAGATTTAGAGCTCGAAGAGAATACGCTGGTGATCTTTACGAGTGACAACGGCGGGATGTTGCACAACACCGGGCAAAAGGCATGGAAGGCCGGGCACCGACTGAATGGGAAGCTGTTGGGATTCAAGTTTGGCGCGTGGGAAGGGGGGCATCGGGTGCCATTGATCGTGCGCTGGCCCGGGAAAGTTTCGGCGCAAACGGAGTCCGAAGCCCTTGTGAGTCAGATCGATCTGGTTCCGACCTTTGCGGCGATTGCGGGTCAGGCATTGCCGGGAGAGGCGGTGATTGACGGGGTGAATCAGTTGGACGAACTCATGGGCACCGCCACCACGCCCGCGCGGGATGAGTTGATCCTCTCACCAAATAGCCCCATGCATCTGACGGTTCGAAAGGGGGAGTGGGTCTATATCCCGGCCCGCGACGAGGGTGGTTTTCAAGGGAAGGAAATCGGAGCGCATTTACTCGCGGGGGCTGCGGCTCAGAAGCTCACCAACTTGGTGAATAGCGACGTGGTAGATGGCAAGGTGCGGGAAGATGCCCCGCCAGCCCAGCTCTATAATCTGAAAGTTGATCCGTACCAGACTACGAATGTCTATGATGGCTATCCCGATCGAGTGGCGCAACTCGGTGCAATCCTCAAGTCTTGGCGGGCCGAGATTGCCGACACAGACCGGATGGGCTGGATCAATCTCAAGCAACCCTAGGACCGTTACCAGTCCCAGACAAGATAGGCTTACTCGTTGTGTGCGTGATTCCGTGAGCGTGAGTTCAAAGACATGAAACGAATCCTCTCAATTCTGTTCCTACTGCTAGGCAGTCTCGCTTTGGTAGCCGCCGAACCGAAATCCAAGCCCAACTTCGTCGTTATTTTCACGGATGATCAGGGTTACGGTGACCTGAGTTGTTTTGGCGGCACCCATGTGAGTACGCCGCGAATCGATCAGATGGCCCGAGAAGGGGCTCGCTTGACGAGCTTCTATGTGGCCGCTCCGGTTTGCACGCCCTCGCGGGCGGCCTTGATGACGGGGTGTTATCCCAAACGCATTGACCTGGCAACGGGTTCCGATTTTGGCGTGCTGCTGGATGCAGATCCCAAAGGCTTGCATCCCGATGAAGTTACCGTGGCGGAGGTTTTGAAAGAGGTGGGCTATGCGACCGGTATATTTGGTAAATGGCACTTGGGAGACCAGCCCGAGTTTCTTCCGACCCGGCAGGGTTTTGACGAGTTTTATGGTATCCCATTCAGTCATGACATTCATCCGTTTCACCCTCGGCAAGATCACTTTCAATTCCCACCGCTCGCACTCTTGGACGGGGAAGAGGTGATCGAGATGGATCCCGATGCCGACTATCTGACCAAAGCGATCACGGAGCGTGCGGTGTCCTTCATCAAACGAAAAAAGGACCAACCGTTCTTTCTTTATGTGCCGCATCCCATTCCCCACAAACCACTCCACGTCTCTCCGCCGTTCATGAAGGGGGTCGCGCCCGAGGTTGTGGCCAAGTTGAAGGCGGAAAATGGCAACATCGATTACCGGACCCGAGACAAACTTTTTCGGCAAGCGATAGCGGAGATCGATTGGTCCGTTGGGGAGATTCTGGACACCTTGAAAGCGGAGGGATTGGATGAAAACACCTTGGTGATCTTCACTTCGGACAACGGGCCCGCTGTCGGGAATGCCGGAAGGTATCCCCGAAATCGTTGTTCAACAGCCAAAAAGTGTTCTCGTTCACTTCGGGTCGCCGGTAATTCAGGTGGTTCACATAAAAGAAGCTGAAATTGGTCTTCCACTTTGAGATACTGAACGAAGTAAAGGTGACGCGCTCCAGCTCGGTGCCGGTGCGGTTGACCTCACCGTCCAAGAGTTCGAAATTGGAATTGCCTTGTAAGGCGTCGAAGCGTGATTGTGTTTGGCGATATTCAATTGAAAACTCTGGTGCATTGAGGATAGAGAGACCGGCAGGGTTGTTGTAAGCGGCCGTTGCCTCATCGGAAAGGCCCACAAAGGCACGACCCATGGCATTGGCTCTGGCACCCGGCGTCGAGAAATCAAATTGAAACTCGCGAAAGATGGTTTCGTCGGTTTGTCCGAAAAGGGGAGAAAGAAGCATGCACCCCAGAAATAAAAAGCCGCCGGGTCTTTTCATACTGCGGATGATAGCATCGAACGCAATAAGGGAAAACCAGGAAATCGTCTCCAGGCGGAAGACAAGGTGTGAGAAAAACAACGCTCTTGTGTCTTGTGTGTGCAAGTGTTTGGTTTTAATAGGCTTGCCGGTTTAGAGAAAATGGCATGCATTGTGCAGGTTGGGGGATGCCCATTTCTGTAGGGTTTTGATTGATGTACATCAGTCAGATGTTCCATGGCTTTTCGGATTTTAGAGGAATCATGAAGATTGTCCCGAATATGGATTGGAGGAATTCACAATCATGAATCTCAAGAAACTTTGCTTGTTAGCGCTTATGGCTGCGGGAAGCATGGTCTTCGCAACAGTTGATCTGCGTACGACCATCCGCGACGTCTATGTACAAGGCACTTGCGAAGAAACTGGTATCATCACCTTCTCAGTAAACGGTGACGATTTCCAAAACGCCAGCACCGCTCAGCCCGTTTACATTCGTATCCGGTTGGACCACGCTGCAGTTCTTTGCAAGACTTTGGTTTATTCTCACGATAGTAATTTTGGTAACTTTAACTATGACCCCATTTTCTTGCCGATCAACTTTGAGGAAAAGTTGGCCGGTGACACGATTTCGGCATTGCCTGAAACGCTTTCCATCGTTCGTTGGAGAGCGGGTGAGCCCGAATTCTGGATGAGGGTTCAAACGCCTTCCAGCACCTGGATCAGCAACGCTGCCGGTGGCCTGGAACCTCCCAACAACAACCGCCGGGTTCGTTGGACCGTTGGTCTGACTGCACGCACCAGCTGGGACCAGAACAAACCTCTGTTCGACATCTCTGAAGCGAACTTGCCTTCAGCGACGCGCGACACTTCCGACCTTACGGAAGCTGCTGCTGTTTCCACCTTGATCTGCGTTGATCTTTCCGGCTCCAACTTGGAACCCTTGCCTGCACCTTCCGATCTTTCGGAATTGCGGATTGACCCGACTTCCTGGAACTTCGGTGATATTTCCGGTGGTCCGGACCCCGTAGCTACGCCTGCTTCTTACACAGGCATCGCTCAGGCCGTTCAGGTTCCGACTGCATACTCCGGTGACCGTACCATTGCTCGTGGTTTCGACTTCGATTGCTTTGGCGACACACCTGACAAGTTTGACCCCCGCGTTTTCGCTCCCCTCTGCCTGTCCGCAGGTATTGGTCAGGGTAGCGATGATGAAACCGTTGTTTGCATCTCCAACTCCATCAACGTAGAAGTATTCTGCGGCGCTGGCTGGGGCTTCCACCGGTTCTCTCGCGTACAATTGAGTATTTCTTCACCGACACTGGCAAGGAGCTGCCTGAGGTCTATCGCTATCTCGGTGGGCTAGAGGGATTTTTGGGAAAGAAAATTACGCGTCTAAACCCAGGCCGTGATTTCGACTTCTGGCTCCGCGAGTACAATAATTTCTTACCGTCGCCTCGCACACGCTGGTGCACGCGACAGCTCAAGATCAAACCGTTCGAACAATGGCTGCGCCCGGTTCTCGACGCGGGCACACGAGTGCACAGCTATGTGGCTATCCGGTCGGATGAGCCTGATCGTAGCGGTATGATCGCGACACATCCCAATCTGACCGTGCACCTACCGCTTCGGGATGCGGGTCTCGACAAGGCAAAAGTGATCGAACTGCTGGAAAGTTCGGGGCTGGGCCTGCCAGATTACTATCGGTGGCGTTCCCGGTCCGGCTGCACTTTCTGTTTTTTCCAGCAAAAGATCGAGTGGGTTCGCTTGATGCGCGAGCATCCAGACCGCTTTGAAGAAGCAAAGGCCTACGAGAAGACCGCCCTAGAGCACGGCTCGCCCTTTACCTGGTCGCAAGGTGAGTCACTGGAAGAACTCTCTAGACCCGAGAGAATTCAGCAGATTGAGGCGGACTATGAGCGGCGACAGCAGCGGTTGGCGGCACGGCGGCCAGTAAACGCGCTGCGTCAACGGGTTAACCCGCTTGAGATCGATGACGCCTATGGTGTCTCTGAAGCTGAAGGATCTTGCCTCATGTGCCATAAGTAAGTCGGGGCTAGAAAGAACGCCCACGAACAAGCACTTCTTCACCGGTCTCTCGCCGAAAGTCGCCCGGGAAAAAGTACATGATCCACTCCTTCAGTATCCGCCATGCGTCACCCGCGTCGATGCCTTCTTCTGGATCGTTATAGGGCTGAATGATCTTGATGCCTTCACTGTCTGGTACGCCCATTGTCGTGGCATCCATCACTTCACGGATGACACGGAGGTGGCTGAGCGCGTTAGCCATGTGGAGCTTGAACAAGGCTTCAGAGAGATTGGGCGGCGGCGCTAAGGCGGCGAGATCGCGCTGCGCCAGCTCAAAAGCGGACGTCACCATATTTTCAGCGGTCTATCGGCCACGATAGACATCAAACAGTAGATCTGGCCGCGAACAAAGAGGCATCCAGCTGTCATCCGGATGCGCGTCAGTTTCAACATCTGGGAGCGGCCTGGCCGGCCTGCTGAGAAGAAGCTCTTGAACGGTCGTTGCCAACTCGTCTCTGATGGCTTCGGTTGCGACACGACAGCTGTTCAGGAGCGCCGTTTCCCAAGCTTCGAGGCCCTCGAAGGAGGCAGGTAATTCAACCATCAACTCAACATTGGGGGGCAGTCGCCAAGCGCATGCCTTTCCGGTCAGGTTGGCCGACCCAACAAGGCATCGATCATCGGCGCGATAGTATTTTGCATGAAGATCGTTTCGCAACCAAAGCTTCGCATTCGGGAGAGCCGTTAGGGCGTCTAGGATCTCTAGATCACAAACACCGTCGGCAATGTCGGTGGGTAGCCAGCGGGTAACGCAGTCCACTTGAACCGACGATGGGTCAATGCTGCCCAGGATTCGCTGCAATGCGCCAAGCTTTATGAAGGGCGCGACGAGGACGAGCCTCGATGGAGAGCGTTCCAACAAACCTAGAAGCTGAGCACCGGGCGCGATGCTGTCCATCTAGTCGTCTTCCCCGTCTTGCAGGAAATCTCGGGTCATCTTCCCCCACTCTTGTAAGACTAATTGTTCATTTATACTATTTTTTTTTTAATTTGGATTATGAGTAGAAGGCGAATCCAACAAGGTTTCAACGAAATGTGCTCTAACCTCAGCAATCTTACGTGAATGGAAAATGTTCCAATCCATTCAGATGCCCAATATTCACTCTGAAGATTGAGTCATAGACAAATCAAATAAAAGGAGTATAAAAATACTACTACTACTACTAACAACTCATCGCAGCACCAAGCCACCTGA
>JAAAKM020073195.1:30335116-30456199 GCA_010016025.2 Alatinidae sp. Z8VKAUB7J3 | reverse complement strand
AGCTAGCCTTCTCTCCGTCTAGCCCTAGACGGTTGGCCGAAGAAGACGGTCTTCGGCATTTTGTCATCCTTCATCCCCAGAGTGCCCTAGCCGTGTCGGCCTTTCATTCATTATAGCCCTAGAAAGTAGGATTGAACCACATTTGTCGTACAGCCTACTGTTTGAAATACGGTCAGTCAGCCGGGTACCCAGAACAATCCGTAGGCGATTTCTCGGGGAAACGTCTAGCAAATCTTCATCTGCGTTTCGGAGCGTCCATGCTAGAGAGTCATGTTTACTTTTTAACTGTGAAAAAGCACCCTGAGCTTTATCTATTCTAATTTTGACGTGTTCACTGCTCCCAGCGTCTACTAATAATTAAATAAAAAAAACGAGTTTTTTAACTGAAAGTAAGGAGTGACATTAAAACTTAAAACGAAGAGAAATTACTCCGTGCATGAAAAGGGCTGTTCCCTCCTCAACGTCCCGCTCTTTACGCTAAAGTTTGACTCTTTCTCTCAATTCTACTTTATAAAACAGTAAATAACTTTTTTTGAATTATGCCTCAGCCCGTAAACCTGGCAGGCGCTATGTTAAGCGATTATGTGACTAGTAGATGACCCAAAAGAAATTGCTTGTGCTATAATTGGGTGCGTTTATAAGCGGCTTTGATGACAGATTATGATCAATCCAGATGCACTGAAATCGCTGTAATAGGGAACATTCTAAGAAGGCGAGGCCAGTTGGCATATTCTTTAAAATTGACACTTTGAAATGAAAATAGCAAAAATTTTCTGCTCAAAATCATGCGCTGAGTTTACATCACCTGATAAACAATTAAAGCTTGTTCTGTAGTACGAGCATCACGGAATCAAAATTGTCTTGGGCGCACTGGTTGGACTTACCACCGGCAGAATTGCTCAGGACTGGTCCTTTTCCTTTCTCTTCGCTCAGCATGGTTAAGGTTGCTTTCGGCCTACTACCAGGAAGCATAACCTGGTCCTTTTTTCCCTTTTGTCCTTCGGCATGGTTAAGCATGCCTTCTTCCAGGTATTAGAGATTGTCTTTTCCCTCAACATCAGCACTGGCACACTTTGCTTGGCAATATTGGTTCTGCGGTTTGATTGCCGCTGCTGCAATTTTTTGTGACATGCCTGCCAACTGTCCCTAAAAATAGACCCAGGTACTGATACGCCTGTTTGACGCCATGTGCACTATCAATGGCTCTTGAGCAGCTTGATCTGTTTTATCTCTAGTTTTTAAACTGATTAAAATTAAATCGTTCCCTATGTTGTTCTACAGGCAGGGTTTGCCACCCGGCGAAATAATCACTATATTCTATTAAATTTTGGTTGAATTTTTTGAATAATCTAGTAATTTTTGTGCTGATTTACTGATTTTCTTAGTCAATGTAAAAATCACTAGAAATAGTGATCTATCAATTGGGGTGGCAACCCTGCCACATCAAAGATGCATCCAGGAGGAAAACTATTTGAATATATGTAAGAGGAGGCTCATTTGGTTGAAAATTGGGAGATCTAGCCCCTATTAAAAAATAAAAAGTGCTGAAGGGCAAATAGCCCCCCCCCCCCGACTACCCCTCTTTTCACCAAACACATCTGATTGAAATTGTGAGATACCTCTTTTGTTCAAAATAGTCTGAAGAACAAATAACAATACCTACAGGGTTGACACCCTCCTCCCCCAGGAGCTCGAGTGCACATGGAATTTTGAAATGCTGTCATGTCACCCTCCAATCAGTGTAGGCCCTTAAAAGGGACATTTCAGCTCACAGTTTGTGATTAAGTCAGTCTTTCCCAAGCTTTCCTCGGCTATCCGTTCTGAATGATGACCCCAGAACAAAAAATAAACTTATTACTTTTCATTTATGTCAACGTCCTTGGGCTGGCAATGATTTTTAGAATTATGGCCTTCTGAACTTATAAAAAAAAGCTCCGGAATTTTCCTCAAAAGTTTTTTTTAGATCAAAGGGAAAAACAATGGAAGATGGAACAGATATTTTCTTTTTGAATAGGTCTATTGGCGTAACGAAATCAGATGAAAATTTCAACTACAAACCTATCCCTCCAGTTATGGAGCCAATATATTTGAATCCAATGGCAGTTAGCCAAACACCGTCCTTAAAGCTACATAGTTGATGAACTACCCAAGGTCAGTGGATATACATGACGGTCAAATAAGTGCATTCTAGGTCCTCTATGAACCTATCACACATAACAGTACAATTATTGCTAAGGGTGGCCTCGCCTAGCTCAGTCGGAAATCATGCCACAAAGGCTTATTGCTTCAGTATCACATAGCAAAAAGCTGAGCCTTGTTGACGCCTTTAGCATAAAGACAAATACAATTAAATAGAAGATTAACAATACATATATAAAATACATAAAGTTAGATTGAAGCACATAAGAACAAACTACTAGAGAACGCGCATTACAACTTGAATTGGGTTGAAAACATAGAGTATCTTTTCTTACGCCTACAAAAGAAGAAATTAGAAGATCCTGTAGTTTACACATTTTTACTCTATCGATAATCTGTACAAATAAAAGCTGATACTGAGGTAAATACCAAAAGGGATTACCTTATTCATTTCAGATCTTCTATTTCCAGCGCACATTATAGTCATCACCAATTTATGTTTAGGAAACTTCTTCAGTTCGTCTAGAGTGAAACTTTTATCTTTAATACCAATCCCAGTTCCTTCCAATTCGTCGTATAGAGGATCAACTTGCGGAACCGGTAAATGATTACGAACATAAAAGACATCGCTTAAAAAATGGAAACCAAAAATTACGTTAATAAATGCTCAAAATCTCTTTAAAAAAGGATTGTGTTAACACACTAGTTCAATCTATACACTTACGTAGCCTCAAACTTTCGAACCAATTTTACCACAGAAACTAGATATAAAAGCACACGTCCAAGATAACCCGAGAATTGTAAGCCATTTTCGTTATCTAAATCGATAAAGTCTAGAGATTTTAAAAGACATGATTATTGTTCAACGTTCAGTAAGTGTCTCTCCTCATATATATAATCTCATACCAAAGATTTATTCAAAACGAAAATAGCTCTCGTTATGGCTATTGGCTAAAACAGCTAAAACATGTATGTATTTACTTTTTGTCGAAAACAGTTCCATATTTTTTCGGGAAAATTGGCATCCTGGTTTCTGGCCTAAAAAAATTATTTATATAGGTCAGAAGTTTGAGAAAATTCGTTAGCAGGTGCCGACCCGTGGCGCCCGTGCCGCCCACGACGAGGGTCGTCGGTGTCTCCACGCCTACTCGACGCCCAGGGCGCGCAGGGCCTCTTCGACCTGCGCAGCGATCACCTTGCGCCCCGGGTTGCCCTTGAGCCCCTCGACGGAGATCGGCTCACCGACGCGCACGATGATGTCGCCGCCCTTCGAGGGGCCGATGCTGCCGCGGGGCATGCGCTCGTAGGTGCCGAGGATCGCCACCGGCTGGACCTCGATGCCGGCGGAGAGCGCGAGCTGGAAGGCGCCGTTGCGGAACGCGGCGAGCTTGCCGTCGCTCGTGCGTGTGCCCTCGGGGAACACCATCGGGTTCCAGTGGTACTGCTTCGCGCGCTCGACGGCCCGGTCGAGGAGCTTCTTGCCCTCGCGCGGATTGTCGCGGTCGATGAGGAAGTGGCCCGCGGCGCTCGTGTACCAGCCGATGAACGGCAGGCGCATGAGCTCCTGCTTGAGCATGAACCGGATCTGGCCCGGATGGGCGCCGAGCATCGTGGGCGGGTCGAGGTAGCTCGCGTGGTTCGCCACGATCATGCGCGTGACGTCCGGGTCGAGCGTGCCCGGCCCCTCGATGCGGATACGCAGGCCCGCACCCCACAGCAGCGCGCGCCCCCAGAACGAGGCGACCCGGTGCGAGAGTCGCTTCGAGCCCGGGTTGAGCGGCAGCGCGAGCATCGCGAGCGTGAAGCACACGATGGTGATGACCGCGGCCCACCAGGCGAAGGCGATGGCCCGCAGGGTCTTCATGGAGCGCCTTCCGTTAGAAGAGGCCGACGACCTGGCCGTCCTCGTCGATGTCGACGTGCTCGAGCGCGGGCTTCGAGCCCAGGCCCGGCATGGTCATCATCGTCCCGCAGAGCGGGTAGAGGAAGCCGGCGCCCGCGGCGAGACGGATGTCGCGGACGGGCAGGCGGAAGCCCTTCGGGCGGCCCTTGAGCTTCGGGTCGTGCGAGAGCGAGAGGTGGGTCTTCGCCATGCAGATCGGGAGCTTGTCGTAGCCGAGCGCCTCGTAGCGGGCGATGTCCTCCTTCGCGGCGGGCGCGAAGTCGACGCCGTCGGCGCCGTACATCGTCGTGGCGATCCTGGTGATCTTGTCCTCGATGGAGTCCTCGACCTCGTAGAGGTGCTTGAAGTCGGACGGCTCCTCGCAGGCCTTCTCGATGGCCTCGGCGATGGCCACGCCGCCCTCGCCGCCGTTCATGAACACGTCGCTGACCTCGCAGCCGTGCGCGCCGGCGGCCAGGGCGGCCTCCTTGATGAGCGCATGCTCCGCGTCGGTGTCGTCGGGGAAGCGGTTGATCGCGACCACGACGGGGATGCCGTGGGCCTGGACGTTGGCGATCTGCGCCTCGAGGTTCGGCATGCCGTCGCGCAGGGCCTGCAGATCCTCCTGCAGGAGCGCCGGGTCCAGGGGCTTGCCGGGCACGATGTTGAAGCGGCCGCTGTGCATCTTGAGCGCGCGGACGGTGCAGACCAGCAGCGCGGCATCCGGCGTCAGGCCGGAGGCGCGGCACTTGATGTTGAAGAACTTCTCGGCGCCGATGGCCGCGCCGAAGCCGGCCTCGGTGACCACGTAGTCGCCCATGCGGATGGCGATCTGGTCGGCGACGATCGAGCTGTTGCCGTGCGCGATGTTGGCGAACGGACCGGCGTGGACGAAGCAGGGCGTGCCCTCCATCGTCTGCATGAGCGTCGGCTTGATGGCCGTTGACGTGAGGGCCCCATACAGGGCAAGCATACTCGAGAATTGGTAGGATGTATGTAAGATAAGCTGTCTTAAGTTGGGACACAGAAAAACCGAAACGACGTAGTAAGATAAGGTGGGCAAATGGTGGTTAAGGTGGGCATAATAATGGGCAAATGGTGCACATCGCACCATTTGCCTTTTTATTAATTGTATCAACATGAGTACTAAACGAGCAGTCAACCCTAAATGTGACATCGAGAATTACAGCCGAAGGTATACGGTGGAGGGGGACTGACAAAGTTCCACTTAAGACGATTAAAGCGAGGGAATTTGGTTTTTCCTTTTTTGATTTGAAGGCTGTTGATATTACATTGGTCTTTAAAGTTGCTCATTACTGCATCATTGATCGAATGAAAGATCTTGCAGGGTTCCCTCATCCCCCCCCCCTTTTACAGAGCATGCTGGTAGCTATCTGACTCTCCCTGTATCAACCATTCACACCAGCATCTCTGAACTAATTTCCCTTAACAAACCTCAATAACATCTTTGTAGTTTCAGAAGATAAGAGAACAGCGTTTATTTTTTTCTTGCTTACATAGACCATTGAACCAAAAGTATCCGACTATCTCAATTCAATCGTCGTCAACACAGCCGCTTTCATTGAGTAAAAAGGGAAGTGTGTCTCGTGTATTTTTTTTTTACAAAAATGTTATCATATACAGAAAATGGCCGTAGAAGGTAAAATAAAATCTCATTTGATAGTAAATCGTGATTTCTAGTACATTTTTCAAGGTAGATACCCGTCGAAGGGCATTCTGACCCTTTCAATACCCCATATTTCCCAGGAGCCTAGCAAGTCATCAGATAAAAATTTCAATATAGCTGTTTTAATCAGAATGAGCGAAAAAAACTTGAAAAGTTGGAGCAAAATGATAGATGCAATACCAGGAGTAAAAGCCCCGAAATTATGCAAATGACCCACATAGAGCAAACACTTCGTTGACAAATTTAACACGGGGATAGATAGGATAAGCCTTGCATAAGTCAGAGCAATAAGAGAATTTTCAATTTGCACGATTGAAAGGGCCTAAGTGGGGCCAGGCCGTTGGATCTCTTGAACACCAAGCATTGATTCCATATATGGTACTTGATTTCCAGAAAAACGGTTGATAATGATTATTGAGCTTGATAATTGCACAGACTTGAAGCTGATACAGCAATACACACGTCTGAAATCAAAATACACTAATGAAGTTTTAACAAATGAGACATTTTGGACCTTCCTGAAATCAGCACCATACAAATATTTTCAATCCGGTTTTGGGGCCTTAAGCAGGGTCCTTAGGCCCGAACCAACGCTAGCACTACGATCGGAAAGCTACAAAAAAAGCGACTCCCCTCTGAATATCCCGATTTCCTTTATTTGTACTTTCACCAAGATCACTTTCCATAAATATGGAAAACAGGGTTTTATACTCAAGTCAAAAAAGAAAAAAAAAGAAAAGAGAAAGCCTGGTTTTGAAGGTGTGCATCCTATCTCCCTCACTTCTACACAAGCGATACTCTAGACAACACTAGAGATGCAGATGTTCAGTTTTAATGAAACTTGCTTTATTAAAGTGAGAATTTTGTTTTTCCGATTAAATGGAGCAGAATTTTCTTTTAAAATTTCGGGAAGCGGCAGTAACTAAAAATGTTCTAGCATACCCGCTAGGCAACCACAATATTCTACCGCAATTCTCATCTCGCACATATAGAAACGCCGCAACCATACCATCACCGGTCGTACCAAAATCACTTAACACCATATGACCAGATTGTTCACCACCGATATTAAAACCTGAACGGCGCATTTCCTCTACAACATAACGGTCACCCACCGGCGTACGTTTAAAGGCGATATTTTCACGCTCACAGCGTAAAAAAAACGCAAAAAACAGCAATGACAACCCTAATTCGCTTGATGGGTGAGTTTTACGTTGGTGATGCGCCGATAGAACACACCCTAAAGGGCAAAAAGAACCAAGCCATCGTGGCCTACCTCGCCTACCACTTAGGGGAGCCTATGGATCGCGATATCTTGGCGAATTTGTTGTGGAGCGGGGACGAATTGAGCGCCGCCCGGGCGAGCTTACGGCAAGCCCTCGCGACCATTCGTCGTGCGTTGCCAGAAGGGGTGCTCAAATCTCAAGGACGCCTCCCCTATTTAGATGCTGAAATGGTTGCGGTGGATGTGCAGTTGGGGACTTCGCTCGCCGCGTCACGGAATGAGGTCATTCGCGGACCTTGGTTGGAGGGCTTTTCGGTGAATGCGCCCGCATTTGAAGCGTGGATGACGACGGAACGTGCCCAGGTGCACGCCGACCTGATTGCTCGCCTGTGTGCGCAGGCCGACCAACAAAAGCAAGACGGTCACGCGGACGGGGCGATCGACACGCTTCAGTGTGCGCTACGACTCGACGATACATCCGAACAGTTGTATCGAGAGTTGGTGGCACTACATCGCCAGGCGGGTGACCCGGTGCAAGCCATGCGGGTTTTTCGCCAAGCACAAACGATTCTCGGCACAAAATTATCCGTGGAGCCCTCCCCCGCCTTGAATGAACTCGTTAAAGACTTAGATGTGGGCCTTACGAGTCTGCCTACACATCAGAGTTCTGGCTTCAGCCGCAAAGCGGTGCTGCCTGCCATTGGTGTACTCCCCTTTGCGAATTTGTCAGCCGCGAGCGACGATGATGTCCTGGCGGATGGCATGACGGATGAGTTGATCAACTTGCTGAGTCAAAGCGCCAGTTGGCGCGTGGCCTCTCGGCATTCCAGTGTGGCCTTAAAAACCACGTTGATGGATGTGAAAGAAGTGGGTCAGGCGTTGGGTGTGAACTATGTGGTGGAAGGCTCCATTCGACGACTGAAAGATATGCTCAGGGTGTCGGTCCGATTGGTTGGGGTCGATGATGGACTCAACTTGTGGTCGCAGAAATACGAGCGGGCGCTGGCGGATATCTTTGAGGTTCAAGACGAAGTAGCCGAGGCGATCTCTCAAGCGATTAAGAATCGCTTGGGGTTTGCCGAGCGTGAGCGGATACGTCACACCCCACCCAGTCAACTGGATGCGTGGAGTTTGTTGGTCAAAGCCCAGCAGGTGATCGTCGTGGATCGCGAATCACGCGACTTACAGCGCTCGTTAGTCATGGACGCCTTAGCTGTGGACCCAGACTATCCGCGGGCCCATGCATTCTTAGCGATGGTTCTGTTTGTCGGTGTGGGGCGAGGCTATGCTGCGGAGCCCAAGGCTGATTTTGCTCTGGGGCTCAAGCATGCGGACATTGCCTTGGCCGGCAGCCCTTTTGATGTGGTTGTGTTGCGTAACTGCGCTGGCGGATATGCCGCCGTGGGCAAGTCTGAGATGGCGCGTAAAATTGTCATGCGGGTGTATGACATGACGCGGGTGCCTGACACGTTGTTGGTCAGTGTGCTAATGTGGCATGGTGAATTGGGGGGGAGTTTGGGGGGGGGGGTTAATTCTGAAAAATTGAAAAATGGGGTATTTTTAACTTACGAAGAAATGATCGGATCTTAATGAAATTAAAAGTTTGGAAGGATATTTTGTCTTAGAGCTCTTATATTTAAATCCTGACCGGCTCTGGTTGCATTGCGGGGGGAAGTTGGGAGGGAACCTAAAATATTGGAAAATGCTTAGAGTGGAGGGATCGGGATGAAACTTGGTGGGAAAAATAAGCAGAGTTCCTAGATATGTGAGTTGTATAATCGGAACGGATCCGCTCTATTCGGGGGAGTTGGGGGGAGGGTTAATTCTGAAAAAAAAGAAAAAAATGGCGTATTTTAACTTACAAAGGAGTGATCAGATCTTCATGAAACTTCATATTTGGAAGGACCTCGTAGCTCAGATCTCTTATTTTAAATCCCAACCGGATCCAGCGTCATTAAGGGGGTGGGGAAGATCTTAGAAAATCTTTAAATCGGAGAGATCAGGATGAAACTGGGTGGGAAGAATAAAAACAAGTCCAAGACACGTGACTGACAAAACCGGACCAGATCCGCTTTCTTTGGTGGAGTTGCGGGGGGGTGGGGGCTATGTAAAATAAAAACTAGTTTATTCTATTCTTCATAGACGTAAAATCGTCCCATAGATGTTATTTATCCATACAATAAAAAATATTAAAACAAAAGAACCGTCCCGAAGCTAAATCTATAGTCAAAATCCACATTTTATAAATTAAAGCTGTCCATTTTAAATATTTCTAATTTTGCTGGGCGAAGGGGTGGGCGAGGAGGCCTAGATGCCCTTCAATTTTTAGCTACTTAAAAAGACAACTAAAAATTTAGTTTTTTTAACGAATGTTTTTATTAGTAATAAATATGCGTAACTTATGAACTAACTCACGTAACGAACTTCTATATTTCTATATTTTTACTATGTAAATGAAGGGGTTCGCTTGAATTTTCACTAAAACTTAGGTTCACTAAAACTTGAATTTTGTTCCAATTCTTTAAGAATAACCCCAAAATCACAATGAACGTGGGAGGGGGCCTAGATGCACTTCAGTTTTTAATCACTAAAAAAAGGCACTCGAAATTTTAATTTCCGTTAGGATGAGCCCTCTCGCGACATTCTAGGACCACTGGGTCGACGCGATCACCCCTTGGGAAAATACAATTACAAAAAAAAAACATGCTTCCGTGATCTGTCTTCTCCACAAAAATACAAAATTCCACATTTTTGTAGATTTTTTGACTATACTGAACAAAATGGCAATCTTGAAATTTTCATCCGATGACTTTGGGAAAAATGAGCGTGGGAGGGGACCTAGTTGTCCTCCAGTTTTTTGATCACATGAAAAGGACACTAGAACTTTTAATTTCGGTTTGAACAAGCCTTCTCACGACATTCTAGAACATCTGGATCGATACGATCACCCCTTAGAAAAAAAATAAATAAACATGCATCCGTGACCTGTCTCCTGGCAAAAATACAAAATTCCACATTTTTTCGGGACTCGATATTAACGAAATGAGATATAGCGATCGCAAATTTTGTCGGTCTGTCGGTCTGTCCTGGTTTTGCTACTTTAGGCACTTTCAGGTAAGCTACGACGATGAAATTTGGCATGTGTATCAGAGACCGAATAAGATTAAATTAGAAATGGTTATTTTTCCGATTTCACCATCTGGGGGGAGTGGGAGGCCGGTTAATTTGGAAAAAATAGAAAAAATGGATGTTTTTTTCTACGATGAGGATGATCTGCGTGATTACTGCGCGGATCAAAACTGCTCACCTGCGGACATTATGTTGGTTTTTTGTAGGCCGGTCGAATTCCCGGAATTGACAGAAGATAAATGGATCGATTGCCTTGACGAGCATGTGGAAGTGCCGCAGGAACTGATAAACGCAATCACCGAATTCAACGATAAGCTGAAGAAAATCCCAGCTCAGCTATATGAGCCGACAAAAATCGCGGCCATAGTTAACCTGGATGTCTCAGAATGAAAAAGCTTAGATGGCTGTTCGGTTGGGTTTTTGTGAGACCGAGAAGATGGTTTTTTTGGAAAATGATTTGGTCATATTACCCAAGGTGGAAAATAGAAAAGCATCCATATTTAGGATGGTCATTTCCGAACATTCACTGGTACGTGCTTTATAAAACGGTGTTCAAGTTTTTTAAATGGCTATATTGGGACGCATGGAGGAAATTTTGTGACTGGACAGGCGGCCGCAGGAAAACGTACCCGTTGATCGCAAGAATCATTCATAGGATAGGATCCACAACAGCAGGGTACGCTATCTCAGGTGGCGAGTGCTATCACTGCGCAAGCAAAAACGGAGATCAGCTTGAGTTATCAGATGATGAATCAGGCCAGACGTTTAAATTAGAGCGTACATGGACAACCGCAACAATGGACGGCACTGACCATAGATTTTGCGGCACAACGATATGCCCTGATTGCGGATTTGAGCAATATTATGAGGATGGATCGCTTTAAGCGCGGTAACACCATGAAAGAGCCACCAATAGTTTTACAGGACTGGGAAGTGAACGCTGTCCTAGATGGTAGAAAAACCCAAATACGGCGAGCAGTCAAAATC
Organism: Alatinidae sp. Z8VKAUB7J3; assembly: GCA_010016025.2. Lineage (NCBI taxonomy): Eukaryota > Metazoa > Cnidaria > Cubozoa > Carybdeida > Alatinidae > Alatinidae sp. Z8VKAUB7J3. The sequence goes on along the minus strand of JAAAKM020073195.1, from coordinate 30,445,150 downwards.
CAGCCATCCGAAACTGATATGAAGATAGCCACTTTGATGGATTCAACATCACGCACAGACAGGAAGAATATAGGAAAGCACCATTGGGTAAAAATGGATGGTTTAGAAGTAAAAAAGGATGACGGGGTTTACTTTTCGTGTCCATACGGAAGCATTGGCAACAGGCTTTGGGTGCGTGAGGCATGGGGGATAGGTTGCCGTCCACACCCGGCAGAAGGATGTGTTGACGGGATTGAATACAGAGCAGATGAAGCATACTGCGATGAAATCGAAAATCTACCTTTATATGTGATTGATGTTCCAGATAATATTTGTTTGGACGACCTGAATACTCAAGGCTGGAAGCCATCAGTCCACATGCCAAGGTGGGCTTCTCGCATCACGCTTGAAATAACAGGCGTGCGTGTCGAGCGCTTGAATGATATCAGTGACGATGACGTAGGCAAAGAAGGTCTTGAACCATTTGGCGGCGGCGATGTGGACAATTCAGGCAATTGGCACAGGCTATATTTTGATCCACGCCCAGATAACGATAACGTTGGGGTATTTGCCAAAGAAGCATATAAAAGATTATGGGGAATGTTACATGGCAAGTATTCGTGGAAAAAGAACCCTTGGGTTTGGGTTTTGGACATCAAGAGAATATGTCATGAGCAATAAAGACATAGCAAAAAATCGGTCATGCTGATCTATACCGAACCACTTTTATGCGAGGCACTTGTGAGTATAGAGGCAGACTTGAGGGGAGACGATGATTCAGAAATCAAATTCACTGACATGTGTGACGGCCCTGTTCTACAGCTTGCCGGGAATGGTATAGATATCGCAATCATTCTTGACGACGATCATCTTCAAAAGATAGTAGACCATTTTGTTTGTTCCTTTATGTCCTGTTCAGCTGTTGTGGGCCAGTACATTGTATTTGCGTTGCGAGCCAAAACGTAAGAATGTTTGATACATTATGGGCAAAACGAGAATCTGCCTATTTGAATTATTTTAAAGCGCAGTAATTAGTAGACAGAGGCATATGCAGGGCTTTCCCGAAGGAGGGTGGTCATGTCCGATCCAAAAGATTCCCTGTCAGCTGTCATTCTTCTCTCTATATCCATTTAATACGAGAAAAGCATACATATATTAATTTTTGCGACGCAAGTAAACTAATAAGGACTGTTCATTATATCATGAAGGTTTTAAACCATATTGCTGATTTCTAAATTCTGCAAAATAACAGAAAGCACAAAATTATTATAGGTCATTACTGGTGTTCATCTGGATTGTATCTTCTTACCATTACTATTTATTAATCATTTTAAATTTTCATACATGGGCTACAGATAAGCAAGACCATGGATTCAAGTGGTGGAATAATTGATAAGCAATCTTTAATAGTTAACAAATAATGGCTCATTTTCAAATGTCTCTCAGTAGGTTTAGTAGATGATGGTGCCTGTACAGGAGCATCTCGATAGTTGAGTGTCATGGTAATCATTTCCAAGCTAATGTTCCAATTCTGAAGAAAATAGTTTAAATATAAGTAAGAAATAGATTCAAGTTAAATTGGTGAAAGACAATAGCGGGATTATCGTGAAAACAAACCAAGAGGAAAAAAAGAAGTACAATGTCAATGTTTCAGCAGCATTCTTTGAATAATAAGGGAGAAACACCCTTCGATATAAAAATTAAACTTCGAAAGACACTTTTTAGTAGGCTACTCTCTATCTGGCACAAAATACTATCAACAGTTCAATGCTTAAGTATTTCCAACAACGTTACCAATAAGCCAGTGTAGCCAGGAAGATAAACAAAGTCTTGTCCACTTATTGGTAATTTTCGTAAGAGACTTCTGAGAAAAATGGTAGAATAATTCGTGAAAATTGTGATGGGAAATGAAGAAACCTTTTCTGGAAAGTCGTCCTATAGCCTGAGCTGGTAAAGTGTCAATAAAGAAATAGCATTCAACGTTATGGGCCTCGCTTGTCTAAGGGCGATTTACAAAGATCGTACTGGATTTGAAACCAGATGGGGAAAACGACTTACCTGCGTATTATGTTTTTCATGGCATTGAACGATGATTGGGAGTTCAATATAATGGGAAGATAAGAGATTTCCCTTGATCGACAAAGATGAATATCTTGCTCTTGCTTTCCTAATTATTCGGTGTGAACAATAGGGGCTAAGTCAAAGTAAACGTTTGTCAGAGGAAATAACGTGTACAAAGTCACGATAACAACGAACTAAACGATAACACTGGTTTACAAAGAAATTTAGGCAAGCACAAAAGTACCCGTTTTTGCCTAATTTGGGGGTGCTGCATTCAAATTTGAAATTTGTTTTTACTTATCACCTCTAGTATTTTAGATATGCATAGTGTGCATTTTGTACATATACGGTACAAAAAGGCGTATATGCATTCAGGGTTAATTATAATATTGTGAGACTTACAGCTTATTGTTTCAGTTATCATGCACTGGCAGTCATTGGAAGAGGTTGTCTCGCAGGCGGCACAGGAGGTCGGTGTCTCTCAATTATCATGTTACACATCTTTTGGGTAGCTACATATTAGTATTCCATTTTCCAATCAACGTCAAAACATCGAGGATCTCAACAAGTGCTCCTTTTTTGGAGTAGAATTACAATCAAACTTCAAACTTGGTAAGTTTTCGTTTAATTTATCAATTCTACTCTGAAGTTATTTGTAAAAAGAGGCTATTGTACAAAAATTTGTTTATAGTAAGATATTTCAAAACACAACAAATGCAATGAATAAATTCCAATGACTGATAAGTACTGTCCACTTTCTATTGGTTTGTTTTAGAACCCTGCTTTAAGGTGACATTGAGGTAGACCTAGTGCCATGAGCACTACAAACACTGAGATCTATAACTGAAAGAAATAACACTTCTTAGATCCACCTAGAACTAGATGAGTTTGACCCAGCAATATGAGGCTTACAGTATGTAAGAAAAATTGCGTCGTCTCTATTTTGATATTATGTCATTCTAATGTAAGTAGCCAGATGCGTCACCGGACACAATGAAGGCTAAAATTTAACCACTGATTTGTGTTCACATGGTTTCTTTGTTTTTAACAACACATTGATCTGAAAAACAAAACTTTCATCATCATTATGTATCAGATTACTATATGATAAACTGGCCTAAATCTGAACTCTTTCACAAGCTGATAAAATCAATAAAACTGCTAATTTTTGTGCAAGTGCCTTTGGTTGAAGATTTTCTGTATATGAAGCTGGTAATCTAAAAAAAACGCCAATATGCGTTTTACATCCCAAATTCTAGAAAGCCTTGGAAGACTAGGCCTTCAACTAAGGACTCTTCTCAAAAAATTCTTGTTATCGGATTACTGCCTAACTGAAGGCTTGGTAAAATTGCAGATGAAGCACTGCTTGCAGTTTATTGATAGCACTATATCCAACGCCTGAGTGAAAAAGCTCTGCAAGAAGGGTCAAGGTCTTCAGTAGAGTTGCCTTCAAGGGCTGGATCTCGTTTCTTTCAGAAAAGCCAATCCTTTTCTAATGTAAACCATTTACTGGTGCTTAGTCGAATCCTGCCATCCATCCATGATAATATGAACTATGGAACAAGAATGTCCTTGGTGGTAAACACCTTGCTGGACACAACACAAGCCACTAGGCATAACATCTTGAACTATGGAAGGTGCAAGGTCTTTTTCTGTTGAAGAGACATAATAAAAATATCATCTGGTAGAAGTATGGGACTTTCTACTAAAAGGCTTTGTAGGAGGGAATATTAAATTTATGTGGTCCAGTTTTTAAAGATCAAAGTACCAGTTGCCTGATCTGTTTCTACCTTCTGAAGGCCTTCAGAAGCAAACTAGAGGGGGTAATGCATGGAAGAAATGAGGCTTCCAACTTGTTGTAATTGCATCTTCAAAAATCATTCTGAATGTAGTTTCCAAGAAACAAACGGTTTCATCTAAAAATGTCAACTTGTTGCAATGAAACCAATGTGTATTGACTGAGATACCAAAGAGTTCAAAATTTTTAAATATTCCAGAATTTCCATTCTTTTTCATTATCAAATTTTCGTGATGCTTCATCTGTAATATTAGGCACTCAAGGCATATATTGTGCAGAATTCACCCTTTGTCCTGCAAAACTAACTGCCAGACCTTATTTGCAAAATAATTACAAAACTCAGATTTTGGTCATCTCTTTTTGTTTATGTAAGCTATTGTGGCTGTGTTGTCTGAACACAGCACGAATGCATGCCTTTGCTATCCCAAGCAAAGCTTTTTAATCCCAGATAAACAGCTTTTGTTCCTGAAACATTGATGTCAAATCCCTTTTCCTCTGAGGATTATTTATCTGTCGGACTGTCCGTTAGTAGAGTTAAATGTGGCTGGTTGTCAGGAAGCCAGTAGGCCTTTAAAGTGAAAACAAAACGAAACTATAGATTTAAAGGGTCAGTACTAAATTGAGAGGAGAGGAGAGGAATAGTAAACTGAAAGCACTTTTAAACTGACAGCAGCAGTATTAAACTGAGAGGAGTATTAAACTGAGAGGAGTATTAAACTGAGAGGAGTATTGAACTGAGAGGAGTAGTAAACTGACAGCAGTATTAAACTGAGAGGAGTATTAAGCTGAGAGGAGTATTAAGTTGAGAGGAGTATTAAGTTGAGAGGAGTATTAAACTGAGAGGAGTATTGAACTGAGAGGAGTAGTAAACTGAGAGGAGTAGTAAACTGACAGCAGTATTAAGCTGAGAGGAGTATTAAGCTGAGAGGAGTATTAAGCTGAGAGGAGTATTAAGTTGAGAGGATTAGTAAAATCAGAAGAGTATTAAACTGAGAGGAGCAATAAACTTAGAGGAGTAGTAAACTGAGAGAATTAGTAAAATCAGAAGAGTATTAAACTGAGAGGAGTATTAAACTGAGAGGAGTATTAAACTGAGAGGAGTAGTAAACAGAGAGGAGTAGTAAAGAGAGAGGAGTATTAAACTGAGAGGAGCATTAAACTGAGAGGCGTAGTAAACTGAGAGGAGTAGTAAACTGAGAGGAGTATTAAGCTGACAGGAGTAATAAACTCAAAAGAGTAGTAAACTGAGAGGAGTATTAAACTGAGAGGAGTGATAAACTCAGAAGAGTATTAAACTGACATGAGTATTGAACTGAGAGGAGTAATAAACTGACATGAGTAGTAACTGACAGCAGGATAACCAAAGCTACAGATGGACAGGCCAAGGCAGTTACTGGCCTATACAGTTTAGTGAAAGAATAGTAGAAATAATGAGGGCAATAATCTATGAGGATTTGTTATACCATTGCGCGTGAACTGGCACAGCATAACAAAAGTTGTGATGGGTGATTACGATGATGAGTTTGTCTGTGTGCTTAATAAAACTCTCTGGGGCTTTGGCGGACATACAAAAGCCATGCTAGTGTATCAATGTTGAGTGAGATGGGATCGACGTACGCCTTGAAAGCCTTGAAAGCAATAAGATTTTCGCTTTCATCACCACATTACATACCTTAATCCAGGAAATTAACCCGACACTTATTTAACGCGGTTTTTTAAAATATGTGTTAATAAAATACCCGTTGGCTAGAAGCGAAGCAAATTTCCAGGGCGTTATATAGGTTCTGGGTAGAGGACAATGGGGATGCATTTAAAAATGTTATATTTCTGTGTTCATTAGATGCATCTTGTATCTTAGGTTAACTGAACCGCGTTGATTTCATTCTTATTTCAATGTGTCCTTAGCGGTTTGTTAACTTCGGTCTTCGTTAATTTCCTACAATAAGGTACATACCTTAAACGAACGTGCCTTTAGTTGTTCCCTGCATTCTCCTAACTGGTGACGTTGTACCTGAAATGACCCCCAACCTGGAACCAAGTGATCTGAATCTACTAAAAGTGTTTCAGGTTCCAGTGCTGGGGACGTACAGTTAGGACACGTATGAGAAAAATCTTGAGTGAAATCGGATTCAAAGCTTTTTACTTGGCAATCAAGTAAGAAGTTAGTCTCGTTTTTTGACTACAATCAAAGCCATGACCGTTACCTCGTTAAGATTAATCTACTTATTGACAATTTGATTTGGATCACTATGCTGTGTACGAAATCCAAGTTGTAGCATTCACTGCTGTTGGTCTTGGACCATGGTCTCATTCTCTGTGGATCAGGACGTATGAAGACGGTAAGGCCTGAACTTGTACTTTCCTACTAAATTCTTTTATGAAGGTCAACAAATTATGATATCACAACAAACTTTTATGGTGGCTCTTAATTGTATTAACAGGTAGGCAGTCAGATTAGTGATCAGATAATATAATTAAAATTATCAGGGGATAAGACAAACACGAAAAAAAGCGCCAAAATGGTCATAAGAAAAAAGCATCCTTTTTAAGCTCTTAACACACGCTCGTTTTTTCTTGAGATTCTGCAATAGGACGTTCGCAGAGGGTGGACAGGGGACAGTTCCCTTTTGCGAGCACTTAGCAGTAGAAACATCTGAAAATACGCTTAATTTTGGTCATTTAACAAAGGATTAATGCTCTCCTCCCCCCTTTGACACAAACCAGATGATGACCACGTGTTTCATATCGTAATGTAAGTCAAGATTTATTGTAATATTTTATAAGCGTGCTATACTCCGAAGTAATAACAAGAGAGGAAATATTACAGCAGCATAGATTAAAATCTTCAGGCTATTGCTCAGAAAGGAATACAACTTTTCTCATAAAAGAAACGAGAACAGGAACAAAGTTCTATAAGAGACTACACTGCAAACAATCATACTTCACAAAAAGGGAGGAAGCCATCATAAAATCATTTGAAAGGGGAATACACAAATAAGAGGATATAACAAAAGGAAAGATCAATGTCGGACTTTGTATTAAAGAGAGATCAGCATCCTAAATATATATAGCTATGAGAGATGAACAATAAGTAGAAATGGTAAGCAATCAAAAACGGTTGCAAGGAGTTCGACCATTCTAATATTATATAAAAATACGTTTGATTCAATAAAAGGAACTTCGTATCTCTTAAGCTTAATCATATAATATGCCTCCCCAGTAGTTTGTTGTTTATATTTGTGAGCTGAAAAATACATAATCCCCATTCTTTTGTTCTTTTCCCTGTCTTCATACCCATCCTATATATTTGTTCTCTATGTAAAACGTAACAAACCCATACACGTTTCCCGAGGTAGCGTCTTCTTTCTTAATAAATACAATGACACACAATCACTGCAACACCATACAATCTGTGTATTATACACCTGCACCTTTAGTTTCCCCTCATAGGCATTTTGTTTCCTTGAATATTAATTTTTATGGATTTTGAAAGTTAAAAGTGATCATTTTCTACCGGGTTTAGTTCCAAGCAGTGCGCCCTTAAATGTGAATTTATCAACCGTAACTAATACTTCTGCAATCATTTCATGGGAGGATATTGACGAAGACAGCAGACAAGGCCTGATCATTGCTTATCGGGTAAGTATTCTCGTTCGCTTCATGAACAAGACAAACAGAACCACTCTGGAAATAGTACCACCATACGTACATAACATTTCCGTGAGAAACCTTTTCCCTCATACACATGGTTGCGTTAAAGTCGCTGGTTGTACAAAGCTTGGATGTGGGCCAAATGATACAGTAACTTTCCTGACTCTTGACGAAGGTATGACCATTTATTTTGATGACTCTCTATTACGTTTTTAAACGCTACATCTATTATATAACACGTTCTTTAACTAGTAACATGTCCTGGCGTCCATGGATGCTGCGTGGAGTAAGAGATGTTTAACTTTTTAGCAGACGTTTATGATATTTTACATCCCTTACTTTAAGGAGTTGAATTCCAGTTGTTATTTGTGAAATAGGACGTTTTGTCTCATGGAGTTAGTGGTGGGCACAAATCGCCAGATGCTTTCCACGTATCACGCTTATACATGGAATATTTGCTTCAACATTGTAAGGCTACTTACAGTAGTTAAATTGTAACAAATATCTCCCCTTACGTCTTCCAGAAGTGAATGCTTTAATACCAAGCTGGCTAGATATTATTGGAGTCGTTTTTTGATGTTGGCCAAATGTTGGAAGCACACGAGTTCGCCTGTTTTTCTCGAGAGGCATGTACACATTTTTTATCAGCAACTCGATTTTCAGGGTCAGGGCTAAGGTTGCTGAGAGTATGATACGCTTTCAGGGCTAAAGTTGCTTAACAGGTTGCCAAGTTTATTTTTTCCTCTGTGATACCGAATCATGAAAATCACCGAAATATTTCACAAGCGTCCACACATTGCCAAAACTAAAGTTATAAGGTACCCTAACTTAAATCATTCCAAGTGCGAGTTTCCCATGTAAAGCAATGCAATGAACATAACTTACAGCCTCAGACATATACAATATATAGTTTTTCTTCTGTCTACTTACAGTGAGTTATACATGTAAGTGGTTCGTTATGTATTTCAAATCAGAAAAGAATATGTTTTTATTTTTAAGAAAATTTGTAGTTTTGTTCTGGGGGGAAAAGTTGCTTAACTAGCTGTCAGGGCTGAGGGTTGCTAAGCAATTTGCTTAATTTTTAGGCTAATTTGAGAGCTGAAGCCTTAGCAATTAGGTTGCTTATATAAAAAAGTGTGTAGTGAAAGCTTTTTGTTGCAAATTCCGCCTTATGTTAAGGTGTCTCGTTCTAATTTAATGGAATGCGGATCTGTAGTTCCCAACCGGCTTCCTTGGCAACCTCTGTTCCAGATATGTTAATCATTATTATTATCACCATATCATATAGTACAAATAGTATATCGTTAAGAATTTACTTTGTTAAGGGGGCTGAAATGGGAACCTCCTTTATATGCCAGTTTTAGTAGATGTTCTATACGCGGATAACCCGGAAAAGCAAGTCTGTCCATAGAGGCCTCGGTTACGTGATGACAACGACGTATTTAATACATTGTTTTTTAAAAGCCGTAGCAAAATGGCCACACTAGTAAAGGTATAACTTACAATATAATCGCTCGAGGAAATTTATCTTCAACTGGTATAGAACAAATGTACTTTAGTTAAGTCCGAAGTTGTTTGAATTTTTTTAGTGGTTGCAGTGCATGTCCATCAGAGCCATAGATACGATTGCTGTATGAAAAGGTATGGAGTAAACACAATTTGATACTAATGGCACAGTTAAAAAGATCTCTCCTAAGCCATGAAAATGCATGTATATTAATCTTTGGCTAGTTTATTGGCTCAAGAAATATAAATGAGTCTATAACGAGGACGTAGAAGATGGGAATTAAACAGATTTTGAAGAGCGTGCAATGCCCTGGAGAGCTTCCTAGTACAGTCAGTCTGTATAATCTGGTCATGATGAACAATTTAATTAAAATGCAAACATTTATCCAAGTTAAATTGCTATACAAAGAAGGATAGGTGTCACCTTTATTAATAATTTGGATAAAATTAATGAACCTGTCTAAGTTGCAAATTGAGTACCTTGTATAATAAAGGCACCCTAAGGTAACAGCTTGACTAGGAAATGGACTTTCAATTTGCTTCCAGTATGAGTTAGGTAGATAGGAATGGTGAACATCTCGAATGTAGTTTCTCAGCTTAACTTCTCACATATATATATACTATTTGCTGCGCATATAAATCACATAAGAGTGATATCACAACCAAGGTTATGTTTTATACACTACGCAAAGTATATGATGATGTGCAAAGCTAGTTTAGAATCGATAATTCGAATTTTAAACTAATTGCAAGAAATTATTGGCACCTCATACACCAGGATATACACCCGGTATCGCTTATGAGCTATTTACTTTAAATGTAGATTTGTAACAATTGACAGTGAATTAAAATGTCATTGGCATAGGTAAAAAGTTAACGATTACCAGGTATTGATCAACTCAGTTCAAATGAACTTGGCCTTACAACGATCTTTAGGATCCCCGTACAAATAGCAGGTTCTAATTGAACATCCTTCTTTTAGTTTACCATAAATCATATGAAAGATAAGACGATAGAGCTGGTCAAGGTAGAAATACTGAAGAGAAGAGAAAACGCCGATGATGTTGCAGGAACAGTTTATTTTCATCAAACAAATACACGCACTCAGCTCATCACATGTACTTAATATTTAAAACTGATACATAGCATCATTGAAGAAAATGACAATGAAGGATTTTCCCATTTTACATAACCTGGCTTCCAAAATTTTACTGGCAACTCTAAACACATTTTTACAAAAGGGAGTTTACGTTTGGGTCTCGAAATACTGTTAAGCCATTGATCAGAACAAAAAAACCTAGCACAATGTCTCAGTGAAATAAATTTGAGCATGTTTATTCTCCGCATTGCAAGTAGGAAGATGAGGATGAAAAAAATTATTGCTACTGTCGTGAACCTTGCATCATCCAGTGCAATATGATGCAATGGTTGAACGATAGGGATCTCCCCCTCCCTATCTATTCTTAGCAACTATGTAATTTTATTTTATTCCACATATATAAATATTCGATCCTGTAAATCCGTAAAACACACTTGGACTTCAACTACAAAGCTGTTAGTAGTAATTTTGGTCTTTACTAGTTTTGCTAAAAGAAGATAACTTCCTTGACGTTATCATTGCGCTACGAAGTCAGTAGGCCCCTATAGGCTAAAAATCATTCACGGAACGTATACTACAAAAATGGATGGTTACAAAATTGTTAGAAATTGATCTTTAAAGCTTAAAAAAATAATTCTTCTTGAGGGCTATTATCATTTGTAGTAAAATTGGACCAATGCGTCTACAAACGTAGCAGTACGTGGCCTTAACCCTACCTAGCACAGTGGGGGGAGGGGGGGGAGGGATAGTGGGCCCGCGGCTATGAATATTGTTTAATACCTTTTGAATGCCTTCTTATAAGTTGTTGAAACTTTTTGACTTCTCCCAACTTTTATCTGGCAAACTTTTGGTAGCAAAAATTTGGCCGCTACGGCCTGTGGTCTGGTCACGTGATCCAAGGGCTATAACTCGTGACGATTTTCATGAATTTTGCCCATATTTTGTAGAAGGATCTAAAATTAAGTTCTTAATACTTTTTAAAACTCATTAATGCTAATTAAAAGCTTAAAATAAACATAAATTTTGATGACGTCATATTTCCACTCGTAACTTTTTAACAAGTTTGTATCTAAAAACCATAGAGAACGGGCCCAAATATATAAATAGGAGATAAATGGCATTTAAAACAAGTATAACCACATGTTACTGTTCAAAAAATGCATATCGTGACACACAATCAACATATTCTCTTTTAGATGCGATCATTGAACTTAAAACTGTATGGTATTCAGATAATGGCATTAGCTTTTAAGACCTCGAGACATCAGTATTTGTTTTAAGTGGCAGTACAAATAGTCGCTTTTTGAACATGATAATTTGCAGCGAAACAACTGCAGGAAAAACAACTTCACGAAAGATATGTGTTCAATATACGAAGACATAAAATATTTTTGTAATTATCACATTCGGCACAGGTAGTTTATATGCATTTGGGCCTTCTGTAAAGGGTTGTTTTCATTGAACTTTGTTGCTTTTTTTAGGTATAAACAAGTCGAAATCTTCAAAAAGTCATATAAAATACACTCTTTTATTTTACAGGAAACAAGTTTATAAGAAACCAGGGCTCAATCTCCCCCAAATTTAAGAAACTCGAGGACTGGAAGGGGCTGCTTTAAGAAACCTAAAAATTCTCTGAAAGCCAGTTTGATAACGGGTTATTACATGAAAAGGCTAACCTGCAACAGAGGGTACTCTAAATGAAGTGTGAATTTACTAACAGCAGTGTGACTAGCCCCCTCCGCGTATTCCATCCCCTTCTATTTGGTATAAGAGAATAAAAAAACTGCTAAGAAACTCTGAGGGCTCAATAGGTCAATATTTTAAGAAACTTCGAGGGCTGGACGCTGAGGCAGTTACTTATAAAAAAAATTATGTGTATTTTTTGGGCCGTAACGCATGTGGCTGCACTGGCTCTAGTTCCGTTAGTTTGGTTTACCTTTGAAAGAGTTTTAGCCTTTCAAACATTTACAATCTTATGATAACATTCTATTTCAATTGACATTGATAAACATTTTGTAATGGTACATATTTTAAATTTGGGAGCTCCTTATATAATTTGAAGTCTGTACTTCTCTATTACAATTACTTGTCGATGTTAGGTACCTAGTCATCAAATGGAGGATCAACGTGCACTCTTTTAGCTTAATAAGTTGCTTACTGGCTATCATAGCACCTAGTTCCGGTTTTTGGCAAGAGGGGGCCCTGTGCCATAAAATGATCGGGGGGCCCTCTTTCTAGTCCTTGCGAAATACGTCAAAAATATTTTTCTTCAATGAGCCGTGGGGGCCCCCCAATTTCCATCTTATGTGCGGGGGCCCTGTGCCGCGGCACAGTCGGCACCCCCTAAAACCGGCACTGATTGCACGACATTTCTTGTAAACCTGGTCATACAAAAGGGGTCGCTGTATTGGTTCATTAGGCTATGGTAACCAATATCTTGGACATTCATGATTCCTTCTCATTTTACTTCCTCCAAACTGGACATCATTTTTGGTTCAGTCTTTCCTTCCTCATATTGGAAATACTCGTATCGTAGGAATGTACAAATTTATGTGATGTACACTCAATATCAATAATCTGTGTTAATCCCAGTTTATCAAGCAACAAGGCAACGGAATTTATTGAAGATACCGTCAAAAAGTATTTACCTATGCGGGATGACCGGAACATGGATCAAGGAACACAAGATTTTCAGCATATGCTGCATATCCATACTTTCCTCAGCTGGATCTGTTCTCTTAATTCTCCACGACCAACCGATAGGTCTGCTGATGGTACAGGAATTCTTACTCATATTGAACATTTTGTTTTGGGTCATTAGGGGGAAATTGTTCAAAATTTTTATAAAAAAATTATATTATCAGTCCCGGAAAATTTTATTCGAGCTTACGATGGTCAGGTTACTCATCAACAGGCAGGTGCGCCCTCCAAGAGGTCGTGTAAAAACAGCACTCCTTTTATTTCGATGGTTTTCAAATCACAATTATCGAATACCATACAATCCCGAATATAAGGCTTGGACTTAAAGAGGTTGTCGTGATTGACAAAAGATTCGATTCCTTCAAGACGAAACTAGAGCAAAGCGTTTTCCAATTTTCTTACCCTCTCCTCTACATGACAACTGAACAACAACTAACAATTAAACTAATTACACTTTTTTATACACTATACATGAAGATTACGTCATATGAGCATGGCGGAAACTACCATAGGGAGCCTTGACAACCTAACAGAGGTTCGTAAGCATTTTAGTGGGCTTCTATTCGGCGGGCTTATATTATAATACAGGGGGACTTATATTCGGGGGTGTCTTTGGGTTAACAAATAGCTTGTGTATTCCAAAAAATTCACCATTCGGTGTCCAATCAATGAGGCTAATAACAACACTTAATGTGTAAAATTTCACAAAATAACACAAGTAAATACGGAGGATCTACATATACTCTGTCGATGTTCATTCAGTACCACTGCCTTCTGCATTACTTTCGGATCCAACAGGCAGAATCCCAAATGTAAGCGCTGGGCTTATATTCGGGGTTGCTTATATTTGGAAGGATATTTTGGCTAGTTTACAGGGGGCATATATTCGGGGGACATATATTAGGGAGGAGCTTATATTCGGGATTTTACAGTATCCTTGTATTTGTCTATGCAACTATTTGCGTGTATTATGTACTGTCTGCAAGACTGAATACCTTATTACGTCATATTAAGCCGTGTATGTAATCAAGCCGCATTAAATTAAGCCGCGCTTTAATTGTGCCGCACTTGCCAAAAATTAACATTTTGGGTTTTTTTAATTAGGCCGCAGGAGTCAACTCCTTCTATTTTCTCCTCAACGCCAATTTTAAAATCTATGCAAATGGGTCCAATGACAGTCCCCCTTTGCTCATTGCTTTCCTCACAATGAATTAAGCCGCGCTTTAATAAGCCGCGCCATTAATTAAGCGGCCTTATTATTAGGCCGCATTTTTGAAGGTGCGGCCTATTTAAGTACGCGACTTAATTTGACGTATTAAGGTATTGGAGATTTAAAATCTGTCAAGGAATCAGCACTCACCATTTGAACTTAACAATTTTGACATTTTTAATAATTTAGTCTAGAGGCAGTAAACGACGCTGTTTTCTACGGTTTGATCTTGCAAAATGAACAGGCTCTGAAGTTTGGAAATGCCTGTACATCCTCACGAAGAAAAATTTCTGATTTTACGTATCTCTCTTGGTAGTTAGCATTCGTTGACCTGGAGAAGGTCAAGATGGAAGCACAACCATGTTCCATCGTTGTTTTCGTCGCCATGTTGATTCTTGAAGGATAGTTTTGTGAATTCTGATTGGCTAGTGATGATGACGTCAGGTATGCAATTGCAAGAAATAGAAAGTGAGTCTGTATCTTTGTCGATAGCGTGCTTGCAGATTGCAGTCCACACAATGTTAAAAGTCATAGAGGCTCTACCTAGATCAGGGGTTTTCAAAGTGGTCGATATTGACCCCCAGGGGTCGATGAGACCTTACAGGGGGTCAATGAATACCCATAGGGTCGAATGGGGGTCGATGAATATCCAGGGGGTCGAAAAGGGGTCGATGAATAACCATGTTCCCGTCTTATTGTAAGAAAATTACAAAATGTACCCCCTACCAGCCCTCCCCATCCCTTCCCACGCTTTCCATCCACTCCCACGCCTCTCCCATTGAAGTTAGAAAGTATCATGGAGAAGTGAGGATTTGAAATGTTAGTTTTTTGAAAAGAACACCAGAAGAATATAAGAAAGATGTCAGTGCCAGGGATCGAACCCGTGACCCACGCTTTCATGGCAGGTGCTCTATCAACTGAGCTAGGTGACCTTTGATGTTACCAAACTCTATTTCTCAAGTAAACAAATAAGCTCCCAATGATGCTGTGGTGTATAGCGACACCCACTTTATTGTGATTGCAGGCCACATCCTCTGGGCCATGTGATTTCGTCAAGAAAGGCCTGACCTTCGGCCCATCTATCTGTGCCAAGCGCATTGCAGTTAGAAAGTATCATGGAGAAGTGAGGATTTGAAATGATAGTTTTGAAATGAACACTAGAGAAATCAAAATAATGTCAGTGCCAGGGATCGAACCCGTGACCCACGCTTTCATGGCAGGTGCTTTACCAACTAAGTTAGGTGACCTCTGATGTTACCAAACTCTATTTCTCTAGTCACGAAATTAGCTCCTAATGATGCTGTGGTGCATAGCAACACCAACTTTATTGTGATTGGAGGCCACGTTCACTAGGCCATGTGACTTGACCAAGAAAGGACTGCCTTCTGACGTGTCATCTATCGAAAGTCCATTGAAGTTAGAAAGTATCATGGAGAAGTGAGGATTTGAAATGTTAGTTTTGAAAAGAACACTAGAGGAATAAAAAAATGTCAGTGCCAGGGATCGGACCCGTGACCCACGCTTTCATGGCATGTGCTCTACCAACTGAGCTAGGTGACCTTTGATGTTACCAAACTCTATATATGTAGTCACCAAATAAGCTCTCAATGATGCTGTGGTGCATAGCAACACCAACTTTATTGTGATTGGAGGCCACATCCTCTGGGCCATGTGACTTGGACAAGAAAGGCCTGACCTTGGACCAACCTATCTGTGCAAAGCGCATTGAAGTTGGAATGTATCATGGAGAAGTGAGTATTGAAATGTTAGTTTTGAAATGAACACTAGAGAGATCAAAAATATGTCAGTGACAGGGACGTGAACGTGACCTACGCTTTCATGGCAGGTGCTTTACCAACTGAGCTAGGTGACCTCTGATTTCACCATACTCTATTTCTTTCAATGATGCTGTGGTGCATAGCGACACCCACTTTATTGTGATTGAAGGCCACGTTCTCTAGGCCGTGTGACTTGACCAAGGAAGGACTGCCTTCTGACATGTCATCTATGCAAAGTCCATTGAAGTTAGAAAGTATCATGGAGAAGTGAGGATTTGAAATGTTAGTTTTTTGAAAAGAACACCAGAAGAATATAAAAAAGATGTCAATGCCAGGGATCGAACATGTGACCCACTCTTTCATGGCATGTGCTCTACCAATTGAGCTAGGTGGCCTCCGATGTTATCAAACTCTATTTCTCAAGTCACCAAATTAGCTCCCAAAGATGCTGTGGTGCATAGCAACACCCACTTTATTGTGATTGGAAGCCACGTTCTCTGGGCCATGTGACTTGACCAAGGAAGGACTGCCGTGTGACATGAGTGAAGTGAGTATTTAAAATGTTAGTTTTGAAATGAACCCTGGAGAAATAGAAAAAATGTCAGTGACAGGGATCGAACCCGCGACCCATGCATTTATGGCAGTTGCTCTACCAACTGAGCTAAGTGACCTCCGATGTTACCAAACTCTATTTCTGTAGTCACCAAATAAGCTACCAATGAAGCTGTGGTGCATAGTCACAGTGGGAGTCATTTCATGAGAGGGAGCAAGTTGATGGACATTGTAAATTGAAGAGAGGTTGTGATATGCAGAGCATAAAATGGATTGGGGTGTGAAATCTCAATTCAATCTTACAAAAAGTCTTGCATGGTTAAGCTTATTTATGACTTTCTTGGCTGGTTTTTTGACTATTTGTATAGATGCTTGTGCTTCAATATAATTACAACTCAATCAATGAACAAAGGAAGAAATTATCAATACTGCTTCCAATGTTTATCACATTTATGGATAAGGGGAGTTAATGGTGGACTCTCACATTACTCCTTGCAAGATTGCCCTATGTGTTTTCCACCATAAGGGTGACAATATACATTTAACTTGTTCTTTCAACAATACTTTGTAAGCTACAGAATAACAGGAAACCCTAGGTCATAAAAATCTGGACTGAATTACGTATGTAACAAGGCTCTATTCAACTATGGGAAAAATAATATTCAAAGTTGGTCAAATAAAAAAAAAGAAGATTAACTGCTGGCACATAGAACTTTCATGTTTCGGCTATGACATAATATGCAAGCCTGGGAAGGAAAATGTGGCAGCTGATACTCTTTCACTTGTGTGCTCTGTGGGACTTGATAAAGGTTCACTATGGCAGCTACACTATGACCTGTGTCATACCCAAGTCACATGATTGCTTGTTTGGACAAAGAATCTACTATGCCGTGTAGATGACATCAAGAGTCACATCAGCATGTCTTGTTTGTGCTGAACTGAAGCCATAGTTCTGCAAATCTGCAGACACTCACACAATTAAAGCAACTAAGCCATTTAAAAGACTCAGTATCAACTTCAAGGGACCAGTTCCTAGCAACACAAAGAACCATTACATGCTAACCATTGTTGATGAGTTCTCGCAGTTCCCTTTTGGTTTCTCTGGCTCCGATATGACATCGAAAACAGTCATCCATGGCAAGCAGCACTGCTGGATCAACGTAATAAAAGAGAGTCAACTGTTTCATTGTGCAGTTTGGCACCTTGCACAAAAGATGTTAAGGAAGCTTAAGCAGATGATGTCAGTAGTACGTTTGCAGATGTCACCCTTGATGTGGCAGCAGAGCCTACAATTGCTCCTGCTTTGAAGAGACTTTGAAAAATTGTGTACTTGAGGATCCAATTTTAATAAAAAGCCCTGATCTTTCATGCCATTCAGGACTGGCATGGCACCCTTCAAAACATTTACAAGAATATAGCTGTATTCACACCAACATCGGTTGTTGAAATGGTTCTACATATAATGGCTTTGACTACATACACTTAAACTGATTTAAATACAACATTCTGAGATCAATTATGCATGCATCATAACATTGGTTCATAATGACGGATGATTGCTGCGATAGGAAATTACTCTTGACTGCTGTGGTCACAGAATCGTCAATTTCTATAGTAGATGAAGGTAACTCTTATTGACCTCTCAGTGAAGAGAAATGTGGATGTGTTTTGGTAATTATGCTCACTGAAAAATTTTAACCAGAAATTTGCCTGTTTGAGAATAGCAAAGAATGTTGCATCATAAATTGCTTATTTTTATGTGATAATCTCATCTCACCTGTTATTTACTTGAAAACTTGTTCCACAAGTAATTTTTGTGATACACAGTTTGATGAGGTGGGGAGAATACAGTGACAGATCTGTAAGAATAATTTCGTTTTCTTTTCAGATGTGTTCTTTGATTCTTATTTGAATAAAACTTAGCATTGGTTGCACCTGGCCTTTCCCTTGGGGTATTATGGGGCTCTGGAACATAGCTCTCTGAAACGACTGTTTTGAAAATAATTGGAGGGGTACTGCTGGACAGACCCAAAATTCTCAACAAGTTTTGTCCAAGATTGTTGTAATGTCAATAACAATGAATCATCTGTTGGGCAAGCGACTTTTCATCAATAAAAGCCCATCAATATTACTGTTGATATTATTAAACCTATGTGGGTCGCTTAAGATTCAAGGAGTGTAAAAGGACCAAGGGATGGGTGGCATACGTAACCCCACACAGGCACGATTAATACAAAATATTCACCTTCCTAGAGCTTACTTAGCGTCTTAAAACAATGAATATGGCTGAAAGTATAGCCAGCCCCCTATAGTTTTTTCTCGCCAACTCTACACTTACTGCGGATTCAGACTCTTTAGGACCCATGGGACTTGTTCCAAGGCTGATTTGAAGCCTCTTACTGATTCAATTGTTTCAAAGAGAGGTTAGCATTATTAGTTACAAAAAAGCAACCTAGTTGTTGTTATGTGTGTTGGCTTTTACGAACATTTGGACCTTCAAAGTGACGTTAAACTTTCAAACAGCTTAGGCGTGTTCGTGTTAACTGTTTACCGTATCATTATAAAATTTTGTGATCCGTAGGTTGTTAATTAATTGTCCGTAAGTCTTCTCAATAATTTTGAATGGAGAATACTCTTAAATATGGCCCATACTGCCTTTAAGATTAAGATTAAGATTAATGAAACATAAAATTGAACCTTCTAAATACTATCTGGACATGAATTCGTACCTCTGCCGTAAAAATCCAACAAAAAACTGTTGATATTGTACACTTGTGTAATGTTTGATGTAAACAGAAATGTTTATTTGTGTCATCCTACGAATTAATTCCTAATAGAGCCGATGCCCTTTCTTGATTCAAAATATCAGTCTTGTCAATGGTAAAGTGTAAATTCATTATAATCGTCGTCTCTACTAACATTCTTTATTCTTCTTCTACTTCTTCTTCTTCTTCTTCTTCTTCTTCTTCTTCTTCTTCTTGTACTTCTTCATCACCATCATTATTATTATCATCATCATCTTCTTCTTTTTCTTTTTCTTTTTCCTCTTCTTCTACTTCTTCTTCATCATCATCATCATCATCATCATCATCATCATCATCATCATCATCTTCTTCTTCTTCTTCTTCTTCTTCTTCTTCTTCCTTTTTTTTTTCTTTTTCTTCTTCTTCTTCTTCTTCTCCTTCTTCTGTTGCGTTCCTCCATCACTGACATAGCACAGTAACTTCATTCCGCCACATATGCCTGTTTTGAGCCACAACACCGTTGTCTCTAGTCACAACTCCATCTATCGTCATCTTAGTACCTTTCATACCATTGTCTATAAAGTTAATGCATTTTAGATTTTGGCCTCATCTCGGTTTGGGTCTTATATTTCTCTAGAAGGTATAAATTTGTCTGCAGCTCTTTTATTATTGCCAATATTCCAGAGTTGTACATGAATATGCTTCTTATACGTGTGTTGAACAGTCTCGTTTTCACGTGGAAACTTTTATAGTGACGTCAGTCCAAGCAAGTGATATCCCAATTTCTCTACCTTACCAGTAACGGACCATGGTGTAATGGCTAGCATATCGAAGTTTTAACGATGAAAGACGGGGTTCGATTGCTCATGTTCCTACGTTTTTACAATTGACCTTTTCAAAACCGTGTCGTTAATCAATAATAGCTGGAGGGCCAGGTGCTCCAAACACCGGAAAACACTGTGGAACTTGACCTGAAACGACAATATTTTGAGTATGCTTATAATTGATATGGAAGCATTTGTTGATAGCAACAGACTGTGCTGTATATTGATTCTGCTGTTACTCGTGTAGCCTCTTTTAGTTTCAAACACTGAAACGCTAACTGAACTGGCTGACTGGCACCATCCGTAGTGTGGGGGTTCAAAAGTAAAACTTTCATTTTATGCGAGATCAGCCAAAACAATTACAGACAAAACGGCATCAATGTATAATTATTGTTCTCTTTTTATCGTAAGGCAAACGTGATTATCATTGGTTTAGTTGATGGTTTACTGGTGGGCGTCTGTACAGAATTTCCCTCACTGATTTTACGTTCCTGGAGGACTATGGTTGACCCCCCAACCCCCGCTGTTCCAGTCTTTGGTTGATAGTGAACAACCTTATTGTAGCCAAGTTACTATCCAATTCTTATCCAATTATGTATTTTGATTTTATCCTTTAGTATTACTATGTGTTTTAGTGCTAGGTGGCTACCGACACAGAGAGTGGATGCCGCAAACAATAGTTCAAAGTTCAAAGTTCTCTGGTAATAAAGGAGAATGTTCTTTCAAGGAAAACGGTTTGCATACTCACCCCTCTCCCTCCCACTTAGAGTTACGATTAATCTATCCAGGTGAGAGGGGATCTATGAAAAGTCCTTGTCACCAAACCTGATTTGTTAATAACATACAGGTCAAATTTTTTAGTCAACTGAAAATGCTAACCAGATGAAACCGGTTATGATGAGGGTACCATTATTTTTCAGAAATATTGCCTCTTTCTTTAACCAGTTTATACAGATTGAACTGTGGGTGTGAACGAGGATGGGGTTTTATATTGTTTTGGTAAAAGTATTACGCCTTCTGTTCTGCTCTCGTGAAGCAGTGTGTGATGGAAAAACTGCTGAACATTATGTTCGTTACTGTGCTTAATAGTAGAAGGGGAGTGAAGATCCCGATAATTATGATTTGAGGCCAATCTTAAGTTTTAAGGAGCTTTCTACTAAAATGAAATATATAACTTTATTTATGTTCCTCACAGACAATTACCAAAAACGTAGGCCTACATTAGGACATGCATGTCTACATAACTGTCCCTGGCTTCGGAAAAAATGCAGTTACTCTTTTATTAGAGCTGCCAAGATCAGATACAGATGGGTAGTTCTAAGACCATCCCTCCTATTAATAGTAAGGTTTCGTTAAAAATACACAACAAAGACTTCATTTGAAGAAATAGTTGATAAGAAATAAATTGAAGAACGATTAAATGTCCAGTATTTGAATAAATGATGGTTAAGGCAATTAACAATTTTAGTGTCGGCGTATTATAACAAAGGCTAAAATTTAATTGGCTAAAATGTCTATGGAGATAAAATTTCACTCACTTTACAAAAATTATTTTATTGTTTTTAAGCGGTTTCTTTTATCGATAAACCAATTTAAGTTGGTGGGGCAACACGTCACAACATCGGGTGTCTTAGGTTTGAATCCCGATGGCTACAATTTCATTTCTGGAGCAGTATATTTTCTATTGTCTGAAAAATGACCTATTCTTCATAAATTAGAGCTGCAGGGTACTGAATTTAAGTAGCTGATGAGCCGTGAAACTTTTAATTTGCAATGATAAGGGAAATGAAATATAGGCCTAAGCACAAAGTGGACCTTGAACGTTAAAATCCTTGGTGAAGGAATAAATGTGATTTTTCAGATTTATCAAAAATCTTCAGGAGGGCAAGAAAAATCCAACGTGTTAAAATATATACTTTCTGTTAAAAGCTGAATGTTTTAAGAGAGTAAACCCCCCTACAAAGGGCTCAAAATAGGGGTTTCAGGGATATGAAATAGTCGAAATTGTGAAATTTTCCGGACCTCCATCGAAGGCCTTACAACGCCTCCAGACACCCCAGCTGTATCAACACTCACTATGCGAGTGGAGGTCCTCACTTTACACTAATTTACCCGGGAGGTTCCATGGTGAAAGTGCACCTTGGCCCCCAAACTACCGTTGTTTGAAAGGGTTTGAAAGCCTCTACCATTGGTTTAGTGTTTTTATATCAATTTCAATTTTCTTTTACTGATATCTTTTCAAAATGTATTTTATTCTAGTAACTTTAACAACAATGGTATAGACAGTATTTCACCGAAAACCTTCGATGGAGTTTTCCAGAATGGAGGATTGGTGGGTGTACTGTAAGTAACCATAGAAGAATTGTGTTACTGTGAAGTTTGCCTGGCTTGGTACGATGCTAGTAAACGTGAAAGTAATATCGGGCGATGCAATGTAGTTTCTTGCCTTTGATGTAGAAAAAGTTAATACGGGATAGTTCCTTGACCTTTGCACAATTTTTTATGAGTGGGAAGGCGAAACATGGAAAGCAATAATAGAATGCCAGTTTTATAACACGTTGTCTAAGCAGATTTTCTTTTAAATATAACTAAGTATATACTTACTTAAACTTACTTCGTTTGCTCGGTCGTCCAGAAAACCAGAATCACGCGTTTTCGCTTCTTTAATTACCCTCTAAAATGCTGGTAACGTTCAAAGAATGAGACACCCTACCTTGGGTATCCATGAGGTAAACATACTTCATTAGATACGAGATTTGTTATAGTGTGCCAAAAATTATCAATAGCATAAAAAATTAAAAACAACAGACGTGGATGGCTTATCACAGAGTAGTCTTGTCACAAGAATGTTTCCGAATGCTTCTCGTTACCCAGCTTGCCGAATTGTGAGAGATGATCGTAATGCAGTCGTTAAGTTTTTGAGACGCTCCAGTGCAGTGCTTCTTCTATTCAGTCTGTATAGTATGTTATCGGCGGACTTAAAACTGAAGTTATTCGCAACATGTCGGACCAGCCTCAAAGATGGGCTTGGCCGATCATAGACGTGGAGGGAGTGGTACACGTTTTTAGGTGTCTCCGCAATGTACAAATATCAAAATGAAATTCTCTGGCTTACATAGCACTGTTACACTGTTAAATACTTGTTTTTTATTCTTATATCTATTTAGGCAGGGATGGATCTTGGTTGTTACTTGATTAAAAGTATGACAAGTCATACATAAATACACATCCGTTTAACCCTACCTTACATGGGTTTTTTGGCTCTTCTCGTACATGGGGGGGGGGACGGACTAGTAGGCCCGCGGCACTTTGACACACTATAACCTTATATCGGCAAATGCTATTACAAAGATATTTGGCACGTTTCTAGTTTAACTCTTTTCCAACAAATTGAAATAAAAATATTTAAGTTTGGTGTGAATGACGTCATCCATGGCTATGAAAGATCTAAGTTTAAAGATATAATAATCACGTTTTTCAAAGAAAAGCAATAAAATAGAAAGGCAAAAAACTCGACTATAGGTCAACAAAACGCCAATATCGCAAAATTTCAAGAAAATTTTTAAAAAAATTAGTAGTGCAGCTTGAAAGCTTCTTATTTCAATGTTGTATCTTAAAATGAAAATTATACATATGTAAATATAAAGATGCTAATAAGCAAAAGTAATAAAGAAAAGGCATATTACCTCATTTGTCTAAGATTTCGAGTATCCCTAGTTTCCTGAGACAGTTTGACTGACGTCACGGGAAGTAAAACCTGTGGTAACTGAGGTAATGTCCTTTCCCTTTATTAGTATTTCCTTTATTTTGCTTATAAGAATGAATTAGGCTGTACTTTATGGTACTGAGTACCCTAGTAACAATGTTAATAGCATTGGTATCAGGAGGTATGAAGTTAAATATGCCTGTCATACCCGTTAACCAATTCCACTTGACCTGGCTTCATAGAATCCTATATTCACAATAGACGCTGAGATACTGGAATACAAAACCGCCCAGGCATCACCTCTTCTAAAGAGGGCACAACTACGTTAGGCTGGCCAAGGGCATAGGATGCCAGATCACAGAATACCTAAGCATTTGCTGTATGAAGAGTTAGCAGAAGACAAATGTTCAAAGGGGATGCACTGGAAGACGCAATTGAGTGTTTTACCATAAGCAATAAATGCTAGAATGATCTAGCATGTGAAGGATCCAACTGGCGACACCATATATGCAATGGGGCAGGGTCACTTGACGAACAAGGAATTGTGGACGCGTAGAGAACAGCAAGAAAAGAGGGAATAATCAATTTAAAGGGAATTTTAAGTGTAATATGTGTGTCAGGTTATTCATGAAATAAGCAATTCTGTCCGTCACAGACGAACCCACAGAAATGAAGGAGTATGAGCTATCTATATATACCGTATTTTCTCTAATGCCGCCGATAAACGCCACCCTCGATTAAGTGGCCACACTACTAACCCAACATTTGTAACAAACGCCCACTTTTCAAGTGAAGGCGTTTATCAGAAATAAGAATAAACAAGAAATAGCAATTGCTTAAGCAGTGAGATAATCATATAATCTTTCAAGTAATGTGGTGTAAACTTAGCTACGGATGGGTCAGAGGATGGGAGAATCTATTGTTTCAATACGAATTTGTCTTGTTCGACTCATGCAACTTTAGTGAAACATGCAACCGAGGCACTGGATGGAGTCCAATCTTATGACAATCCTCACCAAATTTTCGAGTCTGACGCAAGCAAAAGCTAGGAAAGAGTTCATGCTATAGAAGAGGACTCTAATGGAGACAGCGATATTGACATTCTTTGACATTTTTATAATGTGAACAATCTTCGTGAACTTTGAAATATTTTTACATACGTACATAGCTTATATATGTATACTTGTATTTAAGACGGCTTTACCCAGATGCCCCATCCGAAGGCCCTGGATTTACAGGGCTCCTGAGCTGTATGTCTCTTAAAGTTTGTAGCTATAAAGTTGCGGGGTTGCAGAACTCCAGTTTCTGTTTAGTGTTGGAAAACTGAAGAGCCACAAAAACGTATGTGTTATACAGGGCTAGACTTGCAAAGGTTGCTTGTCTATAAATCTCTGAGATGTATAGATGCGGGGCTGGAATAATTTTGAGCTAAAGAGATGCAAAACTGTTAAGCTGCAAAGCTGAGGTTAGTGGTGTAAATTTAAAACCTAATGAGACCGCATAGTTGAGGCAGCCGTTAAGCTGTAGTGCTGCAGAAATGTTAACCTCCACAGCTGTAGGATTGTAGAGTTGTAAAGCAGTTGTGACCTCACGGCTACAAACAGTTCCTAGACTTGGCTATACAATGTTGTACAAAGTCGTGTGAAGTCTAGTTGAAAGTCGAGCCCGTTTGTACAGGGCTTTACAATGCTGAGGTCTACCAGCAGAGACAAGTTGATAACTACTATTGTACATAGCTGTACTTCATAAGCCTTGTTACAAACTTTCTGTACTTGATGCAAGCCAGGTCTAACATCATTTACAAATTAAATTGTATTCAGAGTGTTTTCAATCTTCATGTAAAAGAGAACCTTAATAAGTTGCAATAGTTGTTCAAGATATTTGAATATCAATCAAATCAGTAAATCAATTAATGGAAAATGAATATGCCGGGACAGTCAAAAAATGTTTCTACATTTACTTTAAATAATGATGAAGTTTTCAAAGAGGCTGTTTGCAGTTTGTTGACTACACAAGTTTTTAAAAGATCATTAGGCAAAGTTGAACCACACAACCAAAGCTTTGAAATGGTGAAATACACACTGACACTGGGGAAGAGAAGACATGTTGGATGAGCATCAGTACTTCTAGAATCCTTAACATGAATAACTGCATCACCTAGAGGGCATACTTTCAACAAATAAATATGGATGGTGTTGTTAAGAGAAAGATTTTATAAAACTGCCAGGAGTACACAAGATAAATGACGATCAGTGCAGAAAAAAATATACTTTTGAGAACAGGTTGCTGTAATTATTAAATTTGTAACATGAAAAAAGTAAAGGGGTGCACTTGCGCCTTTCCTAAGGATAACTGGTTTGAAAACTTGCATTAACATTGCTGGGATATCTCCATCCCATGCAAGTGACATAATTTCCCTGTGCAAGTAAAGTATGTCACTTGCATGGGGCGGAGATATCGCACCAATGTTAACTACAACTACATAGTTACTGTTGACTTCATTGACAAAAATGGGCTGAAAATCTTAGCAATAGTTATGTAAGACGTCCAGATGTTTTGGAGTCATTTAAGTGTTCCAGGGTGACTATGACCAGAAAATGTGTGCTGTTCAGCACACAAATTTCATTTTACCATGTGGAACAAATTTACCTACCTTCCTAAAGCAAAGCAGCTCCCAAGTGTGTATAAAAGAACAAACTTTCTTGCTTTCAAGATCACAAATGGCATCAATAGCCCAGCCTTGAGGGAAATAGAGAGAGGGACACAGATATTAAAGATATAACATTATAATAACAAACAATTTTTAATGATCATATTGGTCTGAGAGTTCTTGAATACTTATAAAAGCTGACTTGTCAATTTCACCTCAGGTCTATGTCTATCTATCACAAGAAAACTTACAAAGGCTTGCTGGATAATTCTTCAGTTTTCTGGCACAGCAATTTTGTACAAATCTATATCTAAGACTTGTGTTTAAGTCTTTTAAGATCATCAATGTTTTAACTCTATGTTACAGTACAATGAAAACATGTTTTGGAACTTAGAAAATTAGTCCTTTTCCTTAAATACATTAAAAACCTAAAAAAATCTTATGTCCCAGATATGATTACAGTTTTCAAAAAAACAAAACAAACACTTGGATATGGTGTTTCATTCTTTCCATTTTGACTCATTTTGATTTAAAATTCTTGTGCTGTCTGTGCTGTATAATTCTTTCTTTCTTTCTTTCTTTTTTTCTTTCTTTCATTAATTCATTCTTTCTATCCTATGTTATCTATCTATCTATCTATCTATCTATCTATCTATCTATCTATCTATCTATCTATCTATCTATCTATCTATCTATCAACGTGCAAGGCTATTATCTTGCCACGCTTTTTATCTTTGCCAGATTCCACAGTATAGAAAGTAAAACATGGTTCCCAAGCAGTACACTATTGAAGTGTTGGACAGAATACTGCTTAAGGCAAGGGTATAGAGCCGGAAAATGGGACATAACTCGACTTATCCCCTGCATTTCTTCTTTTGACTTCGACTGGTAAGATTTTTGTTAAGAAGACATAACTTCAGATTCGGCCCCTTTCATTTACTTCAAGGATAAATTGCCTACCATGTTTGATTAGGCTACCTAAAATTAGTTTTCTTGAAAGTTGTGGCACCTTAGAGATGTATAGAGTCGTTCAAGAAAGGTATACATAGAGGTTGTTGCTTTACACCCTATGTTTTTTGCACGCAGATGGTAACCAAATGAATATTTCCACGCAGAGGTATTATTTTCTCGATTAATAGGACCAGCCAATCCAAGCAACCATGCTTTCATTGTGCTGAAGACTCTTGCAATTTAGGTTCTTCGTGTTCTGAGCACTTACGTGTACTTACTATCAAGAAATTTGCTTTCAATAAAATAAGGTTAATTTCTGGCTACCACAAAGGAGAAACACCTCAACTTTTACCCTCAACCCTTTAAACTTGATTTCGTTTCAGATAGACCTCATTTTTCATTTCGTACACAGCTTTCCGAGCAAATGTTTTTCTATCTCGCTTTCGGTTAACCTTAACATGTACTATACGTCTTGTCCAGCACTGTCCACAAAAGTCGCTTCCTCACAGAGGAGAGCCATATTTTCAAAAAGTTGATTGAACATCACTGGTGTCGTTTTTGTGTTCAGCTTAGTCCAAATTTCAATCACCTTACATGTTACGGAAGAGCATCTAAGATTGTTCAAATGCTTAAGGACACACTCTTCTCCTGCTCTTACTCCAGAGAATGAACCCTGATGTTGTATATGGCTTAGGAGTATTTTTTCAGAGCATAGTCAAGGTCAATAATGAAGAGGTATGGGAAAGAGTGTCTTCTCATATGATACCTTTGCAGGTTATGTAATAATCCGTGTCTCCATCAGGCAAGCACGGAGCCAGCTCCATTGGTCGGGGGGGGGGGGGGGCAAAAAAATCATTCCAAAATTGGGACAATGACGTTTTGCTTCTCCGTATGTCTTATTTGCAAAAAGGAAATTACTCATCAGGCCGACTGAACTGACAAACAAATTGGCAATATAAAGCAAGGATAAATCATTACAACATTGCCAAAATTTCTGAAGAAAATTTCATTACAAAAAGAAATAAGAACATGAAAAATGGTCACTGAACATTGAAGATAATTTTATTTGAAAGATAACTTTCTTGGCTTTGTTTCTTCAAATCGTCAAATTTTAGCCCCACGAGGGCCTTTCTTTCGAAGTGGAGGAATGTCAATTCTGTCTACCATTTGGTCGTCTGGCACTGTCTCTGTGGTGCATCAATTTTGGCCAGTGCTGAAAGCACGCACTCACAACAAGCCGAGGCATAACCGGCTGTGACAGCCACAGATATCTTATAATAAATCCCTGCAATTCTATTAACACCTCCCTGGTGACAGCAAGGCGGTATAGCATTGTCAGAACTGGTGCCGTCTCCCCATGATTCATGACCATGTATGTTGCTACTTTCCCTATGTCAAGAGTGTCCTTCCGAGCTTTGTGTTTAAAGGACCCGTGCTCATACTCCTTCAGCAACATTTTTGCAAAAACAAGACACTCTGCAACCACTGGGAGCTTATTCGGACCTGGGCGCTTAGTAAGGAAAGGAAAAACAGATAACTAAACACACATGATCTTCCTATAGAATAGATTGGAAACATAATGTTCAATCAATCAATCAATCAATCAATACATCTTCATTGTCCTCTGTATCACCATCTTCACTGTCCAGACCTGGGTAGCTTATTTGGACCTGGGCACTTATTCGGAACTGGGTGCTTGTGAGAAAAATTTTTCCCAGACTGACTGCTTATTTGAGCATGGGTGCTTATTTGCATCCTGGGTGATTAATCGGTAATTTAAGGTATGTGTAAGTTTTGATAAGGTGTTTTCAATCCAATCCTTCTGTGAAACTTCCTCATGAAAAGTTCTCTCTCACCCTAGAGGATGGCAGTGACCAGTGTCTGGCAAATCCCATATTTTACCAAAAGTCCTAAATCAAATAAAGTTCAATGAGGTTAAATATAATGTTTTCATTGAACTTACCTTGCTACAAATCCAAAGACGTTTTCTGCCGAGCTTTCAAGCTTTGAACAACAGAATAACATCTTGCATGATTTTTCCCACTTCTTCTCGTATTCATTTTTAATCATATCATAAAAGTCTATAGATCCATACGTTGCTGAACTCCTTGACTTGGACAACGATTCTACCTTATACCAGATGTGTCCTGCTGTGTCAAAGGACAAGTAAATGGACAACACAATGCCAAGCATCAAGACAAAGTTACATAACACAAGTGCCTGTGACAGTCTGTGATCTGTAGTTTCATGGCAATTATTTGCTTCAATGAACACCCAATAAATTCCAACACCTAACCATATGAGTTCCATAAAATAAACTGCAAACCGAGTATATATCATACATGGAATTGCCCTTCGTTTCTCCTCTCTGAAAATCGTCCCTCTACTGCTCACAATTGCTACACTTAGATCAAAACAGGATGTCCCGGCCAGAAGTATGATGTAACCAAGTAAGTAAACATCCATCTTGAATCCACAGGATGGATATGCATATTCCAAGAATGAATGTCCATGTTGGATGTCATGTTGGACTCCAAGAATTAGGCAAGTAGTCAGCAACCTAAAGGAAAGTAAATTCAAAACAATGAACACTGGACGAAATTGGCACATATTTTGGAAATGGTACACCATGGACAATGGGATGGTTCTATACATGGGGAGGAAGCACTCTATGGAAAATTTCCTACTGCAAAACAGAAACAAAGAGGCAAGACAGAAACAAATAGGCAAAACAGAAACAAATAGGCAAAACAGAAACAAATAGGCAAAACAGAAACAAATAGGCAAAACAGAAACAAAGACAAAACAAACAAATAAGTAAAAAAATAAATAAAAAATAAAAATAAATACAAATTTGCAAATAAAAAAATAATTGAAAAACAAAATCAAATAATAGAAATAAAAAACATACAAACCAAAACCAAAACAAAAACAAAATAAATTAGCAAAACAAATCACAAAATAAAAACAAATATTAAAAACAAAAGCAATAACCTTCAGTAAGTAATGACCTGGATGCATATTGACAGATAAAAAGCAGAAAGGCCATGGCCTAGATGGTGTACAATACTAGCCCAAATAAGTCTGCTCATGTGATCTTTAAAAACTAATGGGGCAGCAGTAAGTTTAGAATAGGCAAAACCATGGCAGTCCTTACTATAATCCCGGGCTTAAAATCATCTTCTGTATGGCCCTAGAGCAGTATCTGATCCGCTTTTTTAGCTTTTGTATTCTTTAGAGCGACTTTAATATTTTGTTTAATTTTGTAAAATAATTTAAATCTTAAAAAAATGTAATTTTGACATATTATTTTATTTTATTTTTGTAACTATTTTATGGCAAAAGACTTACATATATACATACATACATACATACATACATACATACATACATACATACATACATACATACATACATACCTTGCTACATCAAAGTTCTCTTAGATTCCTCTCACAAATAACAGGCACCGGAAACTTCATTTCTAAATGACTTTGAGAATGCATTGTTGAAATGGAGCAAAGCAATGAGGATTTGCAAATGAGAGAGGGGCTATCAGAGGAATAGGAAACAAGCAATGACATCAAATTTACTGATAGTATCTTCAAAATAAATCCTGGCTTTTGCAATACAAGAGAATGATACTTCATAGAAGTAGTTACACTGTCCAAGATGATGGACATTGTCTAAAGGTTTGTCAAGTAGTATCTACTTTGGCACACAGACTTAAGATTTCTAAATAATAGAATGTGTGGCATATTTCTCATAAGAGTACTAAAGTGATGATATCACAAAACTGCTTTTTAAGGAATTCCAATTCTAAGGTCCATTTTAGACATAAAAATTGTGTTAGATTTGTGAGGAGTCAAATTCGTTCCTACAATTAAATCCATGATAATTCAGTCATCTAAAGCAAACAGTGCTATTTAAGTTAAACTTGAGTTAAATCTAGGGTGCTATATTTTTAAAATCTCAAACAAGATCAAGTGAATTTCACTGCCAGATGTGTCATGAGCTTGTGGCAAGTTAAATTTAATTGTATTTGGAGAAGGTTTGTATTTGGAGATAAATTTGACTACTAAATATCTAAATAGCATGTACACTAACACAAACAAGACACACGTCATGAGAGGGAGTTTACTGTGACATCTGTAGATATAAATTAACTTTTAACTCAACCAATTTCTGGTAAATATTCAATGTCTAAAGCCAGTTAAAATTTTGAAACGTCCAACCTACAGCTGAGATACAACAGCTTGAGATGGTACAGGCATGTCAAGCATAACAGTGACTGGATTAAGCAGTGCACTGAGTTCAAAGTAAGGAGGTCTACTTGCCCGGGAACACCTAAAACGACGCAGGAAACTATCCACAGGGATCTCAGAATGTTGGGGATGCTAAATGACAGACCACTTGATCTGGAAAGTTGGAGGAAAAGACTGGGTGCTGTCAAAACACGTCCTACTCCATGTTCTGAAACCTGAGACGTTAAACAAGGATAGCAAGTATCCTCTAAACTAAGCCCAACTATAAGTTATAACCCTGCAGCCTAAATGCACATGTCCAAAATATACAAATAAAATATCACACGATCAGGAAGAAATTGCCTCCTGATATATTTTGCAAATGGCTTTACAGAAAAATTAAGTGTTTTCTATTTATAAAATTACAAACTAGGTTCCAGTGACAGGGTTTTGATAGGCCTGGTTCACATTGCAAAGAAGTGTATCTCAATGGTTGCTTTCAATACAACTTTAAAATATGGGTAGATAATCTATGTCATCAAAAAGAATCAAAGAAGTACAAAGTAATATTAAATGTCTGATATCCATGAAATTGTGATGTGACACTTGAGCTCCATAGTCTGGTGCAAGTTACTTGGTATCTGAGGAAAACTCTCACAATGTGGGACCACTTTGTTACTTTCTGGGTACCTGTAAAATGAATTGCAGCTATGAAATGTAAAATGAACATGCGTGCTCCGTTCAAGCAAGTTGAGAGTGATTGTAAGATCTGTTGATGTGGATACTTTGGGAGAAAAGAGCCACAAATTCTTCGCTAGGCAAGCCAGGGCACGCAGGTCCTACAAAACATCTCTCTGTCACCTCTTCATCCATCTCTCCTTCTACAGTTTTTCTCATTATCATAACCACTTAAGAAGTACACACATCTCTACTGCAATGCCCATGGAATCACCTGATATCTTGCATGCTGAGGTTAGATCCTTCACTGCCAAACTCAATGAATAGTTATGACAGTGTGTGGCTGAGGCTTTGGGCTTAACAACAGAAATGTGGGTTGCAACTCCTTACGTTCTATCTAGCATGCTACATATGTTTGCCCTCTACTGTCGGACAAGGAGAGCCGTATCCTAATAATGCATCTTTAATTATTGTCCAAATAGCATTCAAAATTGAAAATAAAAATAATAAAATCAGAGATTTACTCAATCTACCCCATTTCTTACATTGTGCTCTTGAGAGTTTCCAATGCCGCCAGGGGACGGCACCTCCCACTTAGAGAGCCCTTGCCCTAAACTACCCACACAAAATTTAGGATGCTGTTGTCACATGGGCCGGGATAGTGCGCTAGTGCTGGTTGATAACACCAAACAACACAAGAGTTCATTAAATACGCGCTTCTTAAAATGAAATGGATCATATAAATTTCACAAAACTAAACAATTAATATCAAATTACAATCTTACAAACTGATTTTAAAAATAACGTCCGATGCAGGTCAATCGTATGTTTTAATTTCTCATCCTCGACTTCAAACGTACTCGTGGAAACATATTGCTGGCATTTTCTGGCTGTGTTGTCCTTTTCCTGGGCCTGAACTTGTTACTCCTTGCAATGACTTTTTGTGATCTTTATTTATGTGCAAACGTACTCAGTTATGGAGCTTACTTCCCTTTGGCTCCTGATGTGTTCCCTCATTCACGTTTCAGCTCCCCTTTTTATAACTGCTGAACTTCTATATTTCAACGGATGACGTAAGTGATTTTTGCCATGCTCGTTGGTCTTGCACCACGGTTTCCTCATGGTTGTACCCAGGCTTCTCTATAAGTCATGAAAGCTGTTTCTACTTTGATAATCTGCAACTATGTTGCTGTAGACAAAGAAGATAAAAGCTCAGAAGAGACAGCTGTCCGTGGGCACACTGATTTTCTACAAAAGGTCAGCTTTCGTTTGACTTTTCCTGTCTCACACCTGCCGTAGAAGCACGGCACGGAAAGCCCATAGCGTTCACCTCCTGCCACATAATGACTTCAATGCAGGTCACAAAAGGCTCCCTATGTGCTCCAGTTGGTATTTTCTCACCTATTAATTACTCCTTGATGACTCCATGTAATGTAGCAAGGGTCCTGAACATAGCTACTCCCATCATCCGATAAAAGTTTCAACAGGTGGGTTTAAACCAAAAGCCAAGTACAATTTTATAGGAACCATACCTCTTCAAAATCAAGATAGTCTCATTAAATTTAAAATACTCTTTGACATACGTACTATTTCTATTGGATCTGGATCAGAACTGGTTTTTTATGTCATTTTCTGACTTTGAAACTCGTGTTCCAATAGTCGAACGTAGAGTCAACCCCAGAACCAGAGGATCTGACAATGGCGAGTAGTTGCTCGTTCCTGAGATACGCAAGTTTAGGAGAAATGTTTTACTCGCAAAACTTGGTCTAGTCAATCCTTGCATATATAAACAAAACAAATTAAAGCAAACGCTCTGATGAACATGCACGTTGACAATTCACACGGAAGCTCCCGGGCAAATATATAACAACGTTAGAATCTAAAGAAAACTGCTGCAAAAGTGCAACTACATTTTAAAGCATTATTTTTGTAGTAATAGCAGATTTACCTGACAAAAGTTTGTGATCACGAAGCTAACTGTTAAATGAGAAGAAAAAACGTATACTTCAGACATATGTCAAGATTAATCAAATTACTTATACGTGTGGTGAAACGATTAGCGTGATGCGTCCTTTTCAGAACCTCCACAAACTAGATTTAAGCAAAGCAGACAATCGTTACTGTACCCTTGTCCCGCAACAGAAGCAACTAAGGCTGGCCCTCATGGATAATGTTTCAAATTGTGGTAAGGGATGGCAAACTTAATTCAAAGAGGTCATACAGGAAGTTGTCATTAGGTCATATACTGCTTGCAGATCAACCTTGTATGAAAACAATCCGCGACTTTCCGTTCTAGCAAATCACTTTACAAGCATTTTTAAGGGTAACATTTACTTTTCACTTTTAACATATGCGACAATTGGGGTTCTCCTACCGATGCACCCATTAAAAGTGAAAAGACTCATTCCTTTAAAAGTTTATGCCCGTTTACTAGTAAAAAGCCAAATAGACACAATATAAAGTTACGACATGCAATTAAGGCAAAAGTTTCAAGTACATTCACTTCCCTTACACACTTTATAATTTGTCTGCATTTGCAAATCAATTTAGCAATATTTCTCTTTTCGCCAATCTATATTTAAGTTATGTCACTGCCGACTAAACGCGGTTGCCATGCAGACCAAAACTACATTTTAGTCACTGATATTTAGCTGCTTGTAACAAACAATACTTCCTTTTGTTACGGATTTATCGGAATTCAAAACAGTCGTGCAATCAGTGTACAGGATACAGTTTCGTTTCCTTTATAGATCTAGAATTTTGGTCTTCATTTAAGTTTTTGGGTGTAGCGTTTCGATTGTAACGTTTTCTAGTGCCAGGACACGCAGCCAACTTCACGCTTTTCTTTCCTTCTTGACCAATCTACAACACTTACATTACAGACACCCTCTAACCAACAGTCAACACAAAATTGTGAACATTCTGTAAACGCAGAGGCACTAAAACTGTAAATATGGTACCTAGTTTTAAAAGGAATCCAAATGACGAAAAAGTGACTATTTTCTCAAGGAATAGCATTCTAATAAATACACAATCAATAGCACTCACCAAATTTCCTTTCCATAATTATTTGTTTTATCAAAGTCAGCATGGGTACTTGACTGTTCTTTTCTTCTAACAATGAAAACGGGTTGAGCAGAAAGATAAGAACAAAAGCACAATATTACTACAGTGAGATACGTTACTGATGCATGACAAAAAAAAAAGTTATAACAGAAAAATGTTAACAATCCCGCCAACTTTGGAGAATAAATATCCTGAACCTCTATTCATAAACTCTGCAGATTGTACGCAGAATCTGGAAATTGTTGCAAGGAGAGTTTCAGTGTTGAATAATTGTGAAATATGCACATTAAATACCAAAGCAATGAAACATAACTTTAAAAGATATGGATTTAATATCTTGTTCTACTACATCAATAGAACAAAATAACGTCACTGAGTAAAAAAAAACAATGAATCGAATAAGATTTATTACATAAAGATATCATCTACAACGCGTGTATTCCCTAAAATTTGTACATAACTCACGAAAGCTATGTGTGCCATGCCTGAGTTCAAAATGATATAAAGTTTTGGAAGCGCCAGTACAAGATTTAACAGATAGTCTTGAAATATTTTTGTGCAGTCATCTTTTTCCATAATATCGTGACACAACTTTTATCAAAGTAAGATAAAAGAATGACTGAAAATTATGTAAAGATAGATTTAAGGTTGGACTTACGCTGGTGTCAAGATTAATTTCTATTACTTTTTTTCAAATTTGATTAAATTGTGCTATTGAATTGGAATTTTGACTTTTAAACCTGTAATTCCTAACCTGTTTATGCCCCGCACAGCCTCCCGCATGTCTTCCAAGCCCTTTAGCTACAGTTAGTAAATTTGTTTAAATATATTTGTGTGAGCAGATTTTTATTAACATAGAAACAGAAGTAAAACATTTAAAAGAGAAAAACAAATTCAATAAATTAAAAGTGCTTGAACTCTAAAAATACTTATTATGTTCATCCTTGGATAATTTTCTTTAAAACCGAAAAATACTAGTTTTGAATTGTTTATAAACAAAAATACTATTTGTTCCTGTTTCTTGCTTAAATATGCCCCAGAAGTGGCACTTGCTAATAGAAATCCGCGTGGTGCCAGTGCACCTTATCGATTGTGATATTTTGACTTACTTGGCTACAGAGAAGTAAGTCCAGGCTCGCATAGCTATCTCGCATCCCCTGGTTGAGAAATTCTGGTTTAGACAAATTAAGCCAAATTTTTGAGATTAATAGGGAATTAATTACGACATTTGGTGTGATTTCACAATGTATTGATCATAAAGAGTAGCATGTAGTCGCAATGCCGAGAGAGCTTCCTATTCCTCTGTATTGGGCTTGTAATTTAACCTTCCAGAATATTTGCATCGGAGAATTAAATTAACGTTGTGCAGGAACGAAGTAGAATATCAGAGCAGATCCCGACTTACGCCCTTATTGATTTTAACCTTGTAAATAAGCTGTCGAAGGCTTAATCTATAAATTTTGAATGGCAGCTACTTCACCAACTCAATCTAGGTTGCCATGTCATTACTGCGGGAAGCCAAGTAATAGAGTATTGGATAACGTGACTTGGATCCAGACTTCTTGATGGTAACCTATTTCGTTTTCTTACTCAAACAGATTTGATAGCGATGTTCTCACTCGATTCGTCCTGACCGTAAGAAAAAACTACCGTCGTGTGCCGTACCATAATTGGACACATGCCTTCTCCGTAGCTCATTGCATGTATTTCTGCATCAAAAAGTCCTCGAGACAGATACCGGACATCGAGGTAAGATTGCAACCTTTTCAAGGTTTTTGGAGAGCCTTAAATATACTGTATGCATGGTCGTAGTTTTTAGGCAGATTAGGCAAATAATCTATTTTTATTTAAAATTTTCAACTTTTATGAAGAAAATGAGTGGAATGAAATAGGGGGCAAGGTAAAACTCGAGACAATGTATACTTTCTTAGACTTAGATTCTCCCGTCCCTCATAGGACATCGCACAGCAAGTGTACGCCAATTCACTCGGTCAGTAGCTACATCGAAGACGATTTCGAAACTTATAATTCTCACTGATAGGTCTTCCTTGACAATTGCCATCTAGGTCTTTTGGGGGCGTCCTCGTTTTCTTCTGCCACCTTCGGGAATTTATGTTAGAGCGGTACGTGTTTGCCTCTTATCTAATAGACGAGCGATGTGACCGGCAATAATCAGGCGACGCTTGGTTACTATAACCCTGAATTACAGCACTCCAATTTTATATAACCCTGAATTACAGCACTCCAATTTTATATAACCCTGAATTACAGCACTCCAATTTTATATAACCCTGAATTACAGTACTCCAATTTTATATAACCGTGAATTACAGCACTCCAATTTTATATAACCGTGAATAACAGCACTCCAATTTTATATAACCGTGAATTACAGCACTCCAATTTTATATAACCCTGAACTACAATACTCCAATTTTATATAACCCTGAACTACAATACTCCAATTTTATATAACCCTGAATTACAGCACTCCAATTTTATATAACCCTCAACTACAATACTCCAATATTACATAACCCTGTATTACAGTACTCCAATATATTACCGTATTTGATCATAATTTGAAGTGATACGTGACTCATGACTCGATAACTCTCATTGTGCTGCTTAAGTTGCTAAGACCAACTGGTAATATGATTTATACAATAACTCAACAGGGAATTTTCTTACGCCGTCAGTGACATATGTTTCTCCGCCAATGCCAAACAAAACGAGCTAAAAGGTTTACGGTACGCTTTATACAAGCTGAAGGCTTTGCTAGCTATGTTAGGATTCATGGAATGGATCATAAACATGGGGGGCTGGATTATTTGAAATCTTCAAGATTATGTCCTAGTAACAAGACAAGTTTTATGTGTGTTAGACACCGAGGAGAAGACTTTGTAGTGCTAGTGATAACGCTTTCAGTTTCACCTGCTCAAGATAATTTGATTACCATAACCCAGGACTGCTATTTCCTAGCTAAACTAAAAGGGTAGCCTCGAATTCAATCCTGATATTAGCTCTTGATGTCGCCATTATGAGAGCCCAAAATTAGGGCGAACTGGGGAGTCAATTGCATGCAATGCATCTATGAATAAACTGGTCATAACTATCATCCCTAGAATTGCAGCTGGAGACAAGACCTGTAGCCAGGGTAATGAATTTGAAAGGAGTATTATGAACATTCGAGGAGCTATTATGAATTCTTGTAGGCTTATATTGCATCTGCTTAAAAAAGGTCTGCTGATAATCAATCCTGACTGGATAATTTGGGGTTCTACGCTCCTCTATAACTATGTGGTCAGGGCCTGGCTGAGATACTACTTCATAGCTGTAACCACATTTCGTGCTTAATAAGATCTTGGTGCACTTTAACGTTTCTGTACAAGGCCAAAGCTTAGAGATTTAACCCCATCTTACCTGGGGGGCCTTGTAGGCCCGCTGCTACACATTTCAGCTCACAACTTTTTAAAGCCTGGCCTGATCGACACGAAATTTGGTGACTTTTCCTAAAATTTACTGGGAAGTCTTATGATGAATAATTTTTTAAAAAACGTTCTTGAAATTTTGCGATATTGGCGTTTTGTTGACCTATGGTGGAGTTTTTTTGCCTTTTTTGTTTTTTTTCTTTGAAAATCGTGATTATTATATCTTTAAACTTAGATTTTCTTTCCTAAATTTGTACTGACGATTTCTTATTATCAAAATTTGAAGTGAAAAATGCAAATTTTGTTGAAATTCTGCAAAATATTAAGAAATATGTTGTGCAATAAGGTGAAGTTCGCTAGAGAACCTTATAAAACAATATATGCAAAATGATTAGAAGAAAATCACATCTTTAGATGAATTTTATACCAACAGTGAATTAAGAGTTATATTTTTGATGTTTGGAGGATATTTTCTAGTCATAATGCTCAAAATAATTGAAAAAACAAATTTCCTTTAAAACTTTGCTGGCAATTTATTTTGGTAATTGCATAAAATTTTGCATAAAACTTGTAAACTTTCAAAGGGATGAATGACCGGGGGAGTTTGGCCCAAAAAGAAAGTATTCTATGTTGAATCCAGTCCAACATGAGCAGTCTGGCAACTTAACGTTATTCGATAAATTAAACATTACTTAGACAGCAAGTGGACGGAAATGGTAAACGCAGGTGTTCTACAAGGATCGATCTTTAATGTTTAACGCTTCTAAGCCAGTGAGTGACTGTACAAATTCTCTTTTTTTAAGAGATGTGTTAGGGGTTTTTACGAGTAATGCTCTCATTTTAAATCTAAAATCCAGATAATGTATATGGAATGTTTATCTGTGGAGAGTTGGGATTAGATTAGTGGAGTCAATGTGTATTTTTTATAGCACATCAAATGTGATGAAAAATTACAAGATTTTACGAGTTTATCAATTGTAAATAACTCAATCACTTAAGCAATACATCGATCAATTAATTGCTACCCCAAAATCTGTCACAATCAGTCAATCCACTAATTCGTAGATGTATCAATCAATCACTATCGATATCAGTCTAATACTTAATTAGTTACTTAACAGATAGGAGATTAATCAGTCAATCAGTCGGGCTTTCTTTGGGACTAATTTTTGTCCTCCATACAGCACACTTGTGTACATCTTCTCTTCATAGTTCTGTCCTTTTTAATCAGCTTCACATAACCTTTAACGGGTCTTCCAGGCTTTTGCGTCCATTTTGCGGTTTCTAGGGCAAGCAAATGGAGCCTGTTTCATCTCGTTGAAATCAGTTTTACTCGTCAAGTCAGGCAGCCTAGAATAGGTTCTGAGTAGGCAAGGCAGGAGTATACCACTGTGTTTACTTTTAATTGCAGTGACGCACAAGTGATCTTTCTATTAGATGAGACTATAAATACTCTCACTTCCAAGTGATTCGCTGACCACAGAGAAACTAAATGCAAGAATCAAAAGGAATTTACTAATAAGAACAACACAATCGTGACTCAAAATCAAGCGGGTATTACTTAGCACTGATATGTTACGACAAACTTGAAGTTTATAGAAAATTTCAAATGAATCAGCGAGTCGCAGGCGAACTGGAGCCATAAATTTTGCACAACTTTTGTTTCGATTGTCTTGAATTAAGGCTTGTGTATGCGACCACATGCTATGGAATTGATGGTAACACATTAGCTAATGAGAATTGATAGGAGACGTTGATAGCAATTGACTGTCTTTGCCGATCAGCCAGTCATCAATGTATTGGGCAATTATAGAGGGTATACCTGGGGAAATACAGTAGTAAGACTTGGTGGGTTAGGAATTTACAATATTCTGCAGGTGTATCAACCACCCCCTCCTCTGTGAAGGAATGAATATTTTGGATTAACTTCCAAAGCCGACCGTACCTAGGACTTGCTTTATTATTCTGAGGACCGGGCATGTTCGCTACTGCAAATATACTAGAGCCTCTCTATGTAACTCAAAACCTTAATCCCCAGCTGCTGACTTTCGGTAAAGTCTTTTAGTAATAAAAGTCTTTTAGTGATAAAGGTCTTTTAGTAATAAAAGTCTTTTAGTAACAAAGATCTTTTAGTAATAAAGATCTTTTAGTAATAAAGTTCTTTTAGTGATAAAAGTCTTTTAGTGATAAAGGTCTTTTAGTAATAAAAGTCTTTTAGTAACAAAGATCTTTTAGTAATAATCCTTTTATTAACTTAAGAACTGCCATTGTCTTTGCACGTTTCTGTCGATTAAAGACT
This sequence comes from Alatinidae sp. Z8VKAUB7J3, assembly GCA_010016025.2. Classification (NCBI taxonomy): domain Eukaryota; kingdom Metazoa; phylum Cnidaria; class Cubozoa; order Carybdeida; family Alatinidae; species Alatinidae sp. Z8VKAUB7J3. The sequence continues at coordinate 30,404,226 of JAAAKM020073195.1, read as the reverse complement.
GTTTCTTGAATTTTTTAAAGAAATTTTTACTTTTTTATTATTTTTAGGATTTTCAATTATTAAAACAGAAACAGGTAATCAATGGCAAGAAATAAAGAAATGGTCCGCACTTGAGTTAAACTGCAGTTTACTACACAACACTATGTTACTCCAATATGCAAAGGATGAGAATTCTTCTTATATTACTTTAATGTCATATCCATGGTTACATATTCCAAAAGCGTGGACAACTTTTAAGCTATGGGAAACGCCTTCCGAGATCCACCGTATCAGATGCAAGTCTGTAATTTTTAATGGAACGGACATTGTGATTAGCTACAAATACTTCATCTGGATTTCCATCATCTCAAGTGAGTCTCTTCTTCCTTATTATAGACTGTCTTTTAGCAATAGTTACTTTGTTTTATATTAAACCATTGTACACACAATCCTTTGAGTAGATAAGTAGGTTATCACTTGTTATTTGCAACACGACGCATAAATAAGGATTTTTTTTAAGTTCATCTACTTTACAAAACAAAAGAAATTGTACGTATAGCGAATAAAGTCTGTACCTAAGATAATTTTTTGGTCTGACACTCCTATGAATACGATCTTCAAAAATTATCAATGAAATGTATTAAAGAGTAAATTGAACCTAGTTTTTGAAATAGCTAATAAAAATGTAAACTGCTTGATTGGCTTGAACTTTTGACCAATCAACGTCCACAGCTAGCTTTATCGAAAAGTCCTAATGAGAAAAAGAAGTCATCTTATTTGCATAGCAAATCTTTTATTGTTTTCATTTAGACTGACTCTAGAACGGCCGAATGAATACCAGGCCAACGATACTGAAGCAATTATACAAGTTTTAAAATAAGTAAAGTTCTATGGCAGAGTTACACAGCTTAACAATAATTTGTCTTTGAAACCTATGATAGTTGTTTCCTTTTAAGATTAATGTTTCACAAATAAACGATGGAACATTCTGCTCATATCACTAAACAATTGTAACTAACATAAAAGAAAATATCAAGCAGCCTTCAAAAACTTTAAAAGTTTGTTTTTATTCTTTGTAGACTCATTGGTTGCTTATCACACCGATCAATACAAATCAACAGTACTGTCTATTTTACTGCTGCCATCCTCATCATCTCCACCTGTCCCTCTATAATAGCACTGGCACAACTCTTAAAATATGACAGTGATTTTCTAATTTCATCAACCTTTTCTTATTTAAATGGTCTATTACTAGCATTCTTTGAGATACATGCTACATCTGCAAGAACCCGTAGCTTCCCTTTTCTTTCAAGCTCACTGCTTACCATTTTTCTACTTTAGAATGATTATACTTGACAAACATATTATATGGTGCACACTGATCTACTTGATATGATGCAACCTTTTCATTTTCATACGTTTTATTGTTTTTTATGAGGCAGCTGAGAAGAGACTGAAAATCTAGTGTGGATTTTTTAATTATCTCTATCACATTTAAAAGATGTTTTCTTTGTGCACAAGCAATAAGATCTCTCTGTTCAAGTGGGATCCCAATTTCTTGTCGCTTTTTCTTCTCTTGTTCAATACCCTCAAAATCTTCATCTGATGTGAGGTCATTCAGAGCGTTAAGAAGGCATGATGCTTTTTCATCAGATCCACGAGAGCCAGCATTTTCTGGACACATACACATTACAGCAGTACTTGCCAACCCGCACTGGGCCAGCGTGGCAAGATATGGCCCATCCTTCTCAAATGAATCTCAATCAAAATGAAGTCTCGGCCGTTCCTGTTGGGTCATCGGAATTAAATCAAGGCTCAACCGCACCATCTGGGGGTAGGTGTGGTGTGCTCCAAGGACTACTAACCCAACGACAATGCAAAACTCAAATGAACAAAAACAAACTCACCAATCTTAACATCGCAACATACAACGTCAGAACACTATCAGAAGATTGTCACCCCACGGGTCTCGAAGCTGAGATTGAAGACGTAAATTGGGACATAATAGAAATCAGCCAAGTGCGACGACCAGGCGAAAATGTGATTGACCTAGCAAGTCATCACATAATGTTCAACAAGGGAAACGATCGTAAGCAAGGAGGTGTAGGGCTCCTAATACATAAAAAGCTCAAATCGAACATCCAGGAATTTCACGCTACACAGACCATGTAGCTTCGGTTACCATCAGAATCACCGAGCGCTATAAGATCAAAATTATCCAGGTATACGCACCAATCTCACTTTCCACCGATGAGGCTCCTGAGGAATTCTACGACGATCTAAAGTCAGAAATGCAAGGCAAGAAAGCACACTACAACATCATAATGGAAGACTTTAATGCAAAGGTAGGGAACGGAGAAGAAGACGAGGACTGTGTTGGTCCCTTTGGTTGCGGGGTGAGAAATGAGCATGGATTCGACTTAGTCAACTTTGCAGCTGTAAAAACCTCAAAATCGTCAACACGTTCTCCAAAAAACGTCCAAACAAAAGATGGACTTGACGTTGTCCGAATTACAAAACATTCAATGAAATAGACTGCGTCTTGATAAACAAATTTAACATCGTCAAGAACATCGAAGTTCTAAACAGAGTCACTGTAGACAGTGATGACAGAATGGTACGCTGCAGAGTCCAAATCGTCACAAAACGCGAAAGACAGAAGCTGTTCCACTCAAAACCGGAACGAATAAGAATTGCCAAGCAGTGCGAGAACGACTTCAAATTAGAACTTCGAAATCGCTTCGCTGAACTGGAAGAAGAGCCCGACGAGAACAACAATGAAGTAAACATCCAAGACCTCAACAACAATATCATCAAACCCGTGATGGTAGCGGGAAGAAACTGGAAAACCTCTTCAAAGAAAACCGAAAGGTACTCAGATACCACAAAGAAGCTGATGGAGAAACGAAGAAATTTCAACCAACCAACCAACAACATAGAGAATGTAGAACAGACTGAGCTGAACAAGCTAATTCGCAGAAAACAAATACAAGATCTCAGAAATCTTAGAACTTCAACCATCAAAAAAGTTATTCAACAGGGTAAAGGCTTCAAAATGAGAAAACTTAAACTGAACCGGAACAAATTACATTTCACAGGTGTGCAGGAAGAGAATCGCACATTAACAACAGATCAAGAAAGAATTGTAGAAATAACTAAAAGAGTTCTAACAACAACTCTATTCATCAACAAGGCAACAACTACAGCCAGAGTCCACAGATTCAGAAACACTACTTCTATGATATTCCTAAAGTCAAAGACTGGGAGATTAGGAATTCAGTTAAACAATCTAAGAAAGGCAAAGCTGCGGGACCAGATAACGTTACTATCGACCTAATTAAAACCGCTGGAGACCTGATTTACGAAAAAATGGCCAACCTTTTCACGGAGTGTCTTCGACAAAGCAAGATCCCTGATAGCTGGAACGAGGCGATCATCATCGACCAGAGATGTATTAAAGAAGTGCATGTTTCAAGATCCTTTAGGTAATTTAATGATCTTGCTCATGTACTTACAGAATAATGTAGTCAGAAGCCAATGCATGAAGTATGTTGGGCATGTTTGTCATTGCAATAAAACTATGCTGTCTAGAAAGATGCTATTTGCAAAATCTAAGAAGGCCCACTATAGAGATCCTTGGAGTCAAATATCAAAGATGCTTGATATGCCCATCAAACAATCTAAAAGGTAAACAAAAGCAAAAACTGGTGTATGCCCTACCACATTGGTGTATCAGCAATTCAACAATGTGACTCCTAAGTAACAAGAATGTTAATTGGAGGAATCTACCAGGATACTTAGGTTGGCACTGTAAATCGGACCATACCATTAAAACAAAGAGGCCTTTCTATGAACCTTAAAAAAGACCAGTGCTGCTTAATGGGGGAGGCGGTACAGGGGGTACAACCAAAATATTAACAGCATCCTAGGGTGCTTTGATTGTAAGACGTTGTGGTACATGGCTGAAGTCACTTAGAACGATCTTAAGAGTAGTTCTACCATGGCAAGGGGATGGGGACAGTGAGGAGGCTATGCTGTAATAAAAAAGAATTCATTATTATAGGCATATGTTGAGAAAAGGTCAGCATGAATGTGTAAACAACAGGTGAGCACAAGGCAGTCAAAATGATAAGAGACCTGGATGTAATAGGTTGGGGACCAACTGGTCCATCAAGGAAAAATATTGAGAAAGAACATGGAAGTGCACTTACTAAAATTAAACCCATGAGAGACAAAGCTTTGGAAGAGAAGGCATGAACCACTACCATCACATCTTACCTTTTGAAAACTTGATAAAAAAAGATGTTAAAATCAGAATGATTATTATAATAATGGTGTTTCATGCCTTGTGGTGGCAGGTTTCAACCCTTGTGGTGACAAAGTACATTTTCTAATGAAAAACTCCCTTTATATCTTCATAACCTGCAATGGGCTTTCAAAATTGCTCCTGAGGATGACAATCAGTACTGCCCAATAACATGGTGCAGAGAACATTTTGACCACAAAAAGGTAAAGGATATCAATAATATACAGGTGGCCGTGCTAAATGGTTAAACAAGCTCATCAATACAATTGCATATCAGTATTTGTCCATTACATTTTGAAATATATCTCAATGTAAATCTATAGTGCAACATCAGCTACATCAGCTGTCAGGTTCATACAATTTATATACACACTCCATTTCTAAAAATAACTTCAACTGTTCCGCTTGAGAAAAATTAACATTAACTTGATTAGGAGTAAGCTTTCACTGATAAATTACTGCTCAAAACTTCCCCACTTGATCATGTGAAGGTCTTATTAAAATTGAGGCTTGTCATTACAACTTCATCACCTGTAGAAAATTAACCTCTGACAATGGCTGCAACAGTAAATTTTTGTTTTACAACTTCCTCTCTCGGTATCTAGGGTGCAAAATTTGAAGTGATCTATCCGGGCCCATAGCCAGCACTTCAGGTTTGGGGGGGGCAAGGCTACATTTGGGGGGGGGCATCCGGTTTTACATCCTGCTAAAACCACCTTGAACAATGGGGTGTCTAGAAGCTCTACTACGCTATTTTCTTATGAAAACACAAGATACATGATATTAGTCTCATTTATGGGTTTGAAAATCAATGAAAATTTCATACCCCTTGGACACCAATTTAACCAAACGGCCCACAAACATATTTTAATGTGGAATTGAAAGATTTATTCTCTTGATCTTCCCTGTAATTTGTATTAGCTGTTAAATTACAGTCCAGAATATAACAACTATCGACCAAATGTCAATGTGCAATTTCTCTATCAATATCATTAGAAATAATCGCCCTCCCGTTGTGGTGTATTTAATGTGGTGTATTTACTTTGTGAATCAGCAGCTCACACTGAAAACAAGGTACAAAATATATCTTGGACATGCAAAACATCATGGAGTGTAGCAGTGAGACCACTAGGCGGATCAAATTTTATTATACGAATATTGTTATGATATTGATAAAATTTATATAATTTTCTTTTAGGGAGCGGGGGGGGGGTTCCTCCAATTATTCTAACATTTGGAACTAACGCACATACAAATATTTGGAATTTACATCTATAAAAAGAAACATCAGAGTAGAATTGTTATCGTGGCATACTGGGAAAACCCCACAAAAATGCATTGTCACTGGTTTGGTGGGGGGGGGGGGGGGAAGGCTTATTTTTATCATGATGGTTCATACTTCTAGCTACTATACTCCATATGCGGCGCTAAAACTATGCTCAAAAGTTCAAGGACATATTTTTAGCGTGGGCTGTTTTTACTTTCAAGATCTCGATGCCCTGTTTACTAAGTTCAAATCTGAATAGTAGAAGTAAAATGAAAACAAATCACAGTGTCAGAATTGGGATTCAAACCCACGCCCACATTCGCAGATCAGAAGCTTCGTAACAGAGAAAGGTACAATCACCTGGAGTCTGGCAGACTCTCAATCACAGCCCTCTGATGAGCAGTGGACGCGATATTGAAACTACATCATCGTGCAAACCACATCTAGTAGCATTGAAATTGGGAGTAAGAGTACCCTGTCAGAGGTGGGGTTCAAACCCACGCCCACATTTGTGGACAAGAAGCCTCATAGTTGTGACAAGCACAATCATCTTGAGTATGGCGCCTTAGACCATCCGGCCACCCTGACATGGAAGTTAATAGATTCTAATTATTTACACACAAAATATTCGAAGCCAAAGCAATTTATAAATGAAAGTGTATTTTAAGTTTTAAGTAAGGCAAACCTCTGTAATGATAACCCCTTTAGTCTAATGCTACCTACGTAGAATCGATTTCTACATTATAGTCACAATTTTCCATACCATAGCTTTTGTTAATAGTTGCTTAATATGTATGAAGGTATCAAAGAACATCCGTTACATATTGACATGAACTTTCGCAGATGCGAGTTACCAATCTTCAAATAGCATCCTCCTATAGAAAAACCACTTTGCTTTACGGTTTTAAAGGCGTTTTCAACAGTTTTAACCAAGTTAGTTTTTGTCCACTACTTCGTTTGGGTCCATATTTCTTGAGGCAGTGTTTGTTAGTGTTTATTGAGATAGTTTTGAGTTGATGATCATTGATGATCAAGACTTCGCTTTGATAATTTTGCTATTTTATATCACTTTTGTTCATAAGCTTTAGAAAGATATTCTGCATGTTCGTTTTGGATTATGACAATTATTATAGGCTGCTTTGAAAGGTGTTATGTTTTTTAGCAATATTTTACAGTTTGTTTTTAGCACTTTTTACTGTTTGTCTTAGCATTCATATTAGTACAGTCAAATTAAGGTTGAAAGTCGGGCAAATTGCAAAAGAATTTTCCAATGCACTTTTGAGGACTTCATAGCATACATTTATACCAAAAAAAAGTCCTAAGCGAAATATGCCCGGGAAAGTAGTTGCGATGTAACATTGTGTTCCCTTTTTTGAAAAGGACGCTAGAGAAATAAAAAATATGTCACCACCGAGGATCGAACACATGACCCACGCTTTGGCGGCGCACGCTCCACCAACTGAGCTAGGTGACGTCCGATATCAACATACTCTACTTCTCTAGTCGCCACATTAGCTCCCAGTCATCCACAGCTGGACATCGACATCCAGTTTAACGCAATTGGAGACAAGCCTCTCTGTGCCATGTGACTTGACCAATGAAGGACTGCCCGCTCGCACGTCATCAACCCAAAGCCCAATAAAGTTAGAAAGTATCATCGAGAATAGAGGATTTGAAATGTTAGTTGACACTAATATTTCAAATCCTCTCTTTTCGATGATACATTGTGTTCCCCTTTTGACAATTTTTTTGAACGTAAGAACTTGTGCAAATAATTTGAAATTTGTTTTTTAAACTCCTGGCAGTGAGTTATTGATTTTGTATCTCTTGGACACTTAAGTGGATATTCTATATATATAACTATATCTTGGATACTCATTAATTGGCCTCTTTACACAGGGGGGAAATATGAACTTTCTACGTAAGAAAGTTGCCGTTAACCTGGTAAGGGAGGTGACCGTTTTCTAAAGGTAAGTAACTATAAAAACTATCCCGGCTGGTTCCTTGATGACCGACATGAACAGGTGGTCGTTCTACAGAGGTGACCAATAAGGAAGGTTACACTATGCTTATATACTAAGGCTTAAACGTGTTGTTGGAGATTCGGAGACAGGAAATTGTGAAGGTTCTTACTAGAACGGAGTGGTGTAAGTGGTACGTATTGTCATGAAGAAGTATTTGTGTAAGTTAACAACGTGATTTCCTCTTCCTCCTATTACTAGCCCTTGTCCTCTTATGTCCTCTTACTAACAACCAATAAACGACTAACACGCTAAGTCTAGCCACTCCTTGATTCTTCTAAACCAATAACATTCTTGTATCTTACTATTTGCTTTGTGATTGGTCAATTTTATGTATATGTATGAAAGTAACTTTGTAAATGAAGACAATGACCGAAGAACAGTAAAAGAAGCCACAGCTTTTCGTAGAATGTCTACAGCCACAGAGGCTGTTTTGACCAAAAGTTGTGTCATTGAGTCGTCTCTTTGGTTCCTCTTTGTCTATAAGTTCATCGGTAAAGCCTCCTTCACTTAACTCAATACTGTTTTTGTGATCAGTGTATGGCAAAGACGTTTAGCAAAATAAATCTGTTGAAGACACAGTATTCAAAAGTTCTACCCCTAATCATCCGACGGTTTCCGCACAGACCCTTTTGGATTTTCTTAACCATAACCATATTTTAGGGCATGCTTCATAAATGTATGGCGTACGGGCCAGCCAGTTGTGTAACCCCTTATGGACAATCGGTGTACCCTTTTAAGTTTGGTGTGACATTTGTCGATATATCTCTGCATTTTAGAATCATTTTAGAATCAATTTGAGGACCCTAATATGAAGGAACAAGACATGAACAGATCTAGGTGTGCAGATTTGATATCTTGGAAAAGATATATAGAGCAGGGTATTCAAAAAGTCTAAGAAATGCTCTGACACATTTCAAAATTAGTACAAGCAACCATGAACCAGGGGATGCTATTTTACCTTGAAGTCCACTTCTAGAGGATGCTAGGCATACCAAGCATCCATCTGGCTACGGTACTGATGAATATTTAAAGCTTATTTGGCGATGGCCTATTTATATTTCTTGAAAGTGGGGACTTTATTAGGGCGCTTGACGATCATTTTTTAGTATCTTGTAAAAAAATGCTGTGTCGGGTGTTTCGTTGCCACCACGTAACTAAGGCCGTTCGAGCTCTGGGTTTAGTAGCGTATAGTGCGGGTCACGAGTTCGATCCCAGGTGGTGACATATTCCTATTTCTCTAGTGCTTTATCACTACTGAAAAACTCTGAAAGTACTGAAATATTATAGAGTTCTCTCTATCTGCACCAAATACTACCTACGCACACCCAAGATAAGTAGCAATGAAACACGGGGGTAATTGCAAGCTATCACTAATTAGGTACTCTTTGGTCACTATTAAACAGGGGGGCGTTTATTAAATTTTGGATTTTTCCACCACCCCCGGAGCTTACTAGATACCCTCTTAATAATTTTGGGAATCAGCCTTGATGATGTTAATGACGATTTTTAAGTGATGTAAAGATTTCTGAGGCTAAAATGTGCCTTAGATTGATATCATTTCTGTTTCGACCCCCGGTTATTCAAAACCCCCGTTTATTAGAGACTAAAGAGTACTATGAAATAGAGTACTAAAGTGTGACGTCACATTTTATTGAATATTAGAAGTTTGATACTTTTTTGGACACATTGCTTTCTGCTTGTTAACATAAAAAACCTGTCCCAATTTGAGAACCACACCTTGAGCAATCGATGAGATACGCCCTTTCAAACTTTGAATTTTGTCTATCAAAACCTTGTTAAATGAACCCAGTTCATGATTTTATGAAATGAGCAGAATTAACAGTGTTTCCTTAAGGACTTTTCCAAATTCAAACAGCCGCTTCTCACAGTTGATATGAGATTTGAAGGCGATATTTTGTATATGGTGGCAGGGTTGACACTATGATGGGTTATAATTGGAATTACTCGAAAAAGTATTTTGTGACGTCATCACTTTAGTACTCTATTTAAATGACTGAAGCAAAACTCTACGAATCACTTTCTTACCAAATGAAACGTCTTATGAATAGCTACTAATTATTATTCTTTATTGGAACATCCAACAGTATTCTTTATGGCCTGATACCCTAGCCTCTTGATTTGATGCAATTTACAACTTTTCTTTCATTTATACTGGGTCGAACATGTGATTATTCTGATATTTATAAAATCTCATACATTAGCATTACATTCCATAGCCACCATTGTCATACAACCAAACGTCTCATCATCTGAAGATCACATCGATGTAAATAAGAAAGTTTATCAACAAAACATACACTTGGGTGCCGAATAGACGTCCCCTCCCGTCAATTAATTTTTCAAAAATTCTCCACCCTGGACATTCTTATTCCAAGTAATCTCCCATCCATGACAATTTTTTGAGGACGTACTTCGGCGGGCAAGTAGAAAATATCTTTATTAAAATATGAAAACCACGCATTAAAAAGATGAAGGTGGCCTTTTACGCGGTTCGAAGAAGTGTAAAGACGCACATTACAGATGTTAGCAATAACACTGTTATTGAGCAGGAGGGTGAGGGGAACGTTTTTAAAATCTTGGAAGGCATGTAGGAGACTGCCATGACTTCGAATAACTGTTCTTTGCCTTGTATTACCCTACGTTTAGGAAGTTGCAGTTGATTCTGAACATCGATTCTTGACTTCATTGTTTACACTTTTTGTCGAGTCCTCCCCACCGCCCCCCCCCGCCCCCCTTTGCGCTCGGCTGGCCCCCCCGTGCACCCCCCCTCTCTTCATCTTTGTTCCATTCAGCTGAGATGAAAAGAATAACAAATCTTGGTACAGCGAACCATTTTTCAAAATCAAAATGGCCGAACGTATATTGTAATAGCTCTTGTTACACTGCAAGATTAGCTAAATTGTAAATTAGCTAAGAATTTGCTACTTAATTAGAGTACCGTCGGAGATTAGCTAGTACTCGAGAAGTGTTTCTCAAAGAGGATTACTGCTATCCTTGGAAGAACGAAATTGAACTACTCTCTAAAATCACACTATATGTGTACGATTAGCTAAGTGTTATTACTCAATCGTCTTGATTGACTATGTTGGTTTCGCTCTCAAATACTTGATCAATTGACGTAATTGTTTAAAGACAAGCATACTTTAAGCACTTGAAAAATAATTTTTGATGTAAAAACAAAAGTTCTTCTTTATTAAAACTATAAACATAATATCTCATATTAGATCATATAAGACCTTATCTTATCATATAAGACCTAATATTAAAGATTGAATGTTGGGTATTATTTTTCGTAAGTGCTTGCTGCACATACAATCACACAGGCAGCACGTTAAGTTAATATATCTACTTTACGAATCCTCTGTTGGTCGACCTGTGAATAAAAGTGCACTTGAAGAATAAAGGTTTTCGCAAAGCGTTACGACAAATTAGTATTAGTAATACTAATAGCCAAGGGCCGTGAAGAGGGCAGGTTAAGAGTATTATAGCATAGCACGGATTATCTCTCAGTTTAACCCCCTGACAAGCAGTGGGGCCTGATCATGATATGGAGACTATAGCCCCCCCGATAGATATTGCTAATATTTTTGTCGTTTTAGTGGTTTGTTGCCTCTGTTTCAGGTGGTTTTTTTCAGTTTTCTAGTATGCATTTAACGTATTCGGCGATGTTTACAGGTAATAATAGATCATCGGCCACTGAGTGAATGGCTGGTACTTTTAGATGTACGTTCGCATCAAACTTTTTCGTATGGAATATTTGATTTACGAAGCATGACTACATATTTTCATAGCCTTATGTCCTATTGAGGAGACTTCCTTCATAAGCTTTAGTAAAAACCTCATTGATAGGCACCTTCTTCATCTAAAGAAGGGACTAAGTAGGCCGTAAAAATACTGATGATATTTGGCATCTTGGTAAAAATATCAAATATTTTCTGGGACCTGATAATATTTTCATGTTTCTCGTTTGTCTTATTTAGAAATACACGCTTTAAAATATCCATTTCTACGTATATTACAACATCAAATGATATCAATATACTTTGCCACAAAATAACATTGTCGATCAGTATGAAGTAGAACATGGGAATCATTTGCATCTTCTTTGCTTTGTGCTGTTTTGCAAGGGTAGCAACAGTATTCGCGGTATTGCATAACAGCATCAGTCAAACGGAACCACCAAGATGTCTCTAGAAGGGCATGACATCAAAGATTCCGAAAAAGTCAATCACGTGGAAATTTCCTACGGTGCTAGTGGTAAGATAGGGCTACAAATTGCAGAGTCACCACTGGGGAAAGGCAATTCAACAATAAATTGAAAAGATGAGGGCTTCACCCGGAATTTAAAGATTTTTTCAACTTTTAATTTCACTTAACCCTCGTAACATTTAACATTTTAAAAAGTATTTTACAATGGATATTTTTAACTCTTTAACTGTATTTTATCTTGTAGCTTCTTCAAGATAATTTCCACCGTAGGATTTATCCTTACTAACTTTGAAGGCACTTTATATCACCAAAAGTTGTAAAATGCCCATTAAAAAATATGGTCATACGTACGTGTTATTTTGCTTTGGGATTCATTTCTGTTAAATAAGGGTGTTGATTCCTTTAATGTTAAGGATTAGCAAGGGGAGGTTTACCCCTTCTTTTCTACGCTCTCATATTTCCTAATGATAAATCTGTTATAGAATGGTATGTATTCTAACGCTTTTGGCTTTAAAAATAGATAAATGGCAATAGCGCCGTAAAACTGCATGAAGAAACTTTTCTTATTTTGCATAGTTAACAAATACCCAAAACATCTATCTTAGGAGACGAATTTCCATGTTGACAACTACAGTGACTTATTATCTTGTACTTCGGGGCCATTTTTGGGATGTCGTGTAACTTCTTGACCAATTTTATACATGGTAACCATATGATCCAACATCATCTGATGTTGATTCTGTCGCACAATTTCTGCTAAGGAAGCTTATTAATGCTCAATCTTTCTATTTCATTACTTTGTTTGAGTCCTTCCCTAAGGACCTTTTTTAATTGGCATAAAACAATGATTTTGCTCAATGACGTCATTACAAGATTTAGCAAATAAGTAAAGGGAACTAGGTTTAACGCAATAAAGTATTGCAGCAGGTAGATCTAGCAATAAACCAATGGTATTCAACAATTCGGTCCGATTTTATTACACATACTATCTAAATGTTGTCATTTGATGAAATTAAGATGTTGTGATAAGCAAAAGAATGGTTCGGAGTGACATTCACAAAAAGCTCTCATAAGTTACCTGTGTATCTCTGTTATACGAATTTACAAAATTAAGTTACCACTCATATAATTTCTACAGTACATTTGGTTATTATATGCCAGGTTTTTTGGTCATATATTTTTTGAAATTAGACAGGTTACACATTATTTTAATTATTTACAGAAGAAGTATATATTATCATAACACGTCCTCGTTGTTTTTGTATGATTAAGAATAAGGGGGAATAACCGAAATTATCAAATTTATGTCAATGTCACCATCATTTTGAACTGAATAACATTTTTCTGTAATCCTCTATTCGTCTTTGTATTAATGGTAGATTTCAGAAAACCAGTCATTACAACGCGCTTGGGTTATTACGAAGAAGAAGGAAAGCGTATCATATTAAAATGTGCTGTCAGCACCAACCCTGAAGCAGGAATTATATGGGAAAAAGATGGAATAACAATTCCAGGACAACGATCCTCTTCGTTAGACCTTGGTTCTATTGTAAGAAGCCAGTCTGGAAACTACACGTGCTATGCTAGCAATCAGGTGGCAGGGAATGCTTCCAATACTGTACATCTTGACGTCGCTTGTAAGTGAACATTATATGTACGAGTGCACTTACGTATGTATACATAAATGTGAGTTTATATTTGTAAGTGAACATTGTATGTACGAGTGCACTTACGTACGTATACATAAATGTGTGTTTATATTTGTTTCTAGACGTACGAATAAATTTCTGCAGATCTGGTACATCTAGTAACGCAAATGCTTCTTTTAAAGTACCTTGATATCGTCAATACTTCTTTTGCAGAAATTGCAAAAAATCGTATCAGTTAAATTTGTCCTCTAAAATAACATATTGCAGTTGAGGGAAATTAATCTTTGCTTATTCATAAAAGCAGAGGTTTACAATACGATACACTCACTACACCTTGAGTCTCCAGGGGACCAATAAAAACAGTTTGAGTAAACAAATCTGGGTACTCTGATAATGTTTATAATCATCATCATCATCATCATCATCATCAGTATTACCATCACTATCATCATCGTCATCATCACCATCATCATCATCATCATCATCATCATCATCATCATCATCATCATCAGTACAGTAGTAGTAGCAGTAATAGCAGAAGCATCGCGTCGGCGTCATTATCGTAAATATTATCATTATCGTCAATCACCAGCGTTATCATCATTACCATCATCATCATTATCATCACTATCATCATCATCATCATCATCATCATCATCATCATCATCTTCATCGTCATCATGATCATCGTCATTATCATCATTCTTATAATGATCACTTTCATCATCATCAACTTGATTATTATCATCATAATCATGATTATCGTCACTCTTTTTGTAACCATCATCATTTTCATCAGCGGGAGCAGCAATAGCAAGAGTAGCGGTAACAGTAGTAGCATTGGCATTGGCGTCATTATTACTGGTAATTACATGGCGGTAGCAGATTTTTAGATGAAAGAGGGAATTAAATAGAGCCATTTCAACAATTGAACTGCAAAGTCATATTTCGTTTTCTTATTAGTGACTTTAAGTTTAGATGATATCTGTTATTGTGTTTTGTCAACATCTTTTAATTTATAAGTAAGTATTTAGAAGAGATGAAAACCAAAGGAATGTGCTCTGTATAAGTACGAGCGTTGTGATAGTAAGACGATACTTTAGTGGGTTGTTATATGCATTGATAAGGAATAAAGAGTATTGAAGAGTAATTGACTGCTTAGGGAAGGAATATCTGAAAAATGGGAGTTGCTTTAGGAGCAATCCGGTTTTGTTAATGTTCAAGGTGTTTACTCCGATAGGTAAATAATAAGACAAGTGTGATGATCCCTTGGATTTTGTTAGTCCTATATTTGTTATAGAGTCGTGATGATGTACCCTTTATGACCCAGTTCTTCGCTTTAGGAAAGTATCCTTTTTAGTTTAACGCCTTCCAGTACCCGGATTTTAATAATGCATCGATGAAGAAGGGAGTTTTCGGGTAACTTGAACTGTAAAGGAAGTGTTTCAGACGTTATCGAAACAGCATTTTACATAGTGTGACAAATTTTAAGCATGTCATCAGAGAAATACGTTTTTACCTCATGAGCCTAACAATTAGTTTCCATTAGATATTAAGACGCGTAAACTACGACTTAATATCTAGGATCGATATCACGTAAGTATTAATGGTAGACACTTTGTGGTAGCTGAACTCTTGCAGAAAGACTTTAGCGGGATAGGTTTCAAGTACTCAACGAGATATGAACGTTGGTCATCGCTGTACCAATGTTGAACATGACTGCGTATTATTGGTCTCAAATAGCACAAACAAGGAGGCACTACACTCTCACTCAATGCCATATTAGTATCTACATAATACAGAAGGGAATTCAGGTTACTAAATTGATACATGGACAACTGAACTCAATAAAATATTCTTAAAACATAAAGTTATTACTTCGTTGCACTTTCGAAGCTAAATTTGAACTTTCTTACACCCATTTTAAATTTGCCGCAGTACCATTCGCAATACCAACAGCAACAATTTTCTTGAACCGAACAGACGATAATCTTTTGCTGGCCACTTGTATATAAACTGGAACTTTAACTCGTGCTAGCCCATTATATGCAAACAAAAAAAACCGGGCACTAATTATAAACGATTTAAGATCTCATATTGCAAAATTTGTTAACGATACAGAACATTAATAGTTCGCATGCATCATCATTGATCATCATTGATCATCATTTTAATTACTATTGTCATCATCATTATTTTAATCTTCGTCGTCCAATGCTTAATCATCACAGTCATCATCTTCATAATCATTATCATTATCGTTATCATTAACATTAGCATTAGCATTATTATTATCATTATCATTGTCATTATCATTATTATTATTATTATCTTCATCATCATCATTTCATCATTACACTTGCGTGGGTCATCTCCATCAGCATTATTGTGATCACCATCATCATCGTTTACAATTACAAAGATATTATATCACTGTCGCCTCCGATTCGAACACGCGAGTTGTGCATTCATGTCAAATGCTTTACGAACTAAGGAGCAGTAAAGCCAGATGAAGAGAAACTCTGCTTCTGCAGAGCAATCACTGCGTACACTAAATTGGAGGGAAAAGTATAAAAAAAGGGGTAAACCCTGAAATATATCTACGCATCTCTCCTCTACGTGGATACCACAAACTACATACCTACCTCTACCTAGGTACATAACCCTGCCTACTTCTATCTTTATTCCTATCTCTACCTACATACCTACTCCTATGTACCTTGCTCTATATTACTAACTGTCTCTATCTATCTCTAATTACTCGAATCTAAATAGCTCCCTGAATATACATGCATACCTCTAGTTACTAATACCTCCCCCTACCTCATTCTACCTCCCCTATCTCCTTCTATCTACCGCTACCTACTTCTAACTCCCTCTACCTCCCTATACCACCTTCTACATCCCTCTACCTTTCTCTACTTCCCTCTACCTCCCTCTACCTCCCTCCATCTCCCTCTACCTTCCTGTACTTCCCCCTACCTCCCTCAACCTCCATCTACGTCCCTCTATCTTTCTCTACCTCCCTCTACCTCCCTCTACCTCCCTCTACCTCCCTCTACCTCCCTCTACCTCTCTGTACCTCTCTGTACCTCCCTGTACCTCCCCCTACCTTTCTCTACCTCCCTCTACCTCCCTCTACCTTTCTCTACCTCCCTCTACTTTTCCCTACTTTCCTCTACCCCCCTCTATCTCCCTCTATCTCCCTCTAGCCCCTTCTATCTCCCTGTACCTCCCTGTACCTTTCTCTACCTTTCTCTACCTCCCTGTACCTCCCTGTACATCCCTGTACATCCCTCTACTTTATCCTACTTTCCTCTACCCCCTCTATCTCCCTCTACCTCCCTCTATCTTTCCCTACCTCCCTCTACCTCCCTCTACCTCTCTCTACCTCCCTCTACCTCCCTCTACCTCCCTCTACCTCTCTCTACCTCCCTCTACCTTTCTCTACCTCCCTCTACCTCTCTCTAGCTTTCTCTACCTCCCTCTACCCCCTCTATCTCCCTCTACCTCCCTCTACCTTTCTCTACCTCTCTGCACCTCCCTGTACCTTTCTCTACTTTCCTCTACCTCCCTCTACCTCCCTCTACCTCCCTCTACCTCCCTCTACTTGCTTCTCTTTACATAATTACCGCTGCTCATCCTTATCAACGTACCTACCCCTATAAACATACTTACCTCCACCTTTATACGTACCTTTACCTACCTCTTTCTCCCTGTACTTACCTCGATCTTCATATGAAGTGAGGTCAACTGAAATAAATGACATCCCAAATTTCCCTGACACAATGGTAAGGGAACATGGTGTAATAGTGGCTCATAACCTTGCGATAACAAAAGACAGGGTTCGATTCTTCGTTTTCATAAGTCTTCACCAAATATTGGCTATTTCTTTACGCCAATAGAGTACTAAAGTGATGACGTCACAAAAACGTCTTTCGAGGAATCGCAATTATAACTATATCACAGCATTAACCCTGCCGCCAAATACCCGTACACAAAATATCGCGTTCAAATCTCATATCAGCCGCGAGAAATGGCTGTTTGAATTTGGAAAAGGCCTTAAGGAAACACTGTTAATTTTACTCAGTTCATAAAATTATGAACTGGGTTCATTTAACAAGGTTTTGATAGGCTTGATTTAAAGTTTGAAAGGGCGTATCTCGACAATTGCTCACGGTATGGTTCTCAAATTTGAACAGATTGTCTATCTCAACAAGGAAAAAGCAACGAGCTGAAAAAATTATCAAATTTCCGATATTCATGAAATCGTAACGTAACACTTTAGTACTCTATTGATTTAAGTAGTCATCTTCACCAGGGGAAAATATAGAAAGATCAGAGAAAAAATTAATGGCTTTTTATAGCAAAGGAGATCATAAACTATCAGCTGATCAGGAATTAAAAAAATAGTAAATCATGATGATTTTTTTTGCCATGATAGAGGGGAAACAGATACTAAGCACTGATTTTGTAATTTTATCATTAACATGAAGCAAATACTTGATAAAGGAAATAATATAAATCAATTTTGTAGCAAGAGAAAATATGAACTATTCAACCTTGCGTACCTGAAAAATATGTTTTATCCAATAATCGTGGAAAGGAGAGAGTAAGCTATGACGTAATACCTGATACAGGTACTACCTGAAAAGATTTAGTAAACCGTTTTATTTGTAGTCAAGGCAACAGAAAAGAACGTGTTACCAAAGTCCATGATAAAATGGAGTGCTTTCTGATTGGTTAAGCCAGCCAGCAGGAAATATAATTGTTATAAAAGAGACTAGAAAAAGTTGCAAAAGTAGCAGCGGTTACGCTTCGTCTGGTTGGTTCGACGGCACCTTAACAACGGTGGTAGATTCAAAGGAAGGAATGTGTGGCCTACCTATGTAACACTACCAATAGTTGGTTGATTAACTTACAATAAAGCTTAACAGCATTCGTCAACCATTTCTATAGATATTTTTGTGATACTGTATTTATATAAATTATCGCCCTAGCCAATAATAGCGTTCCCTCATATTAGCACCTCTTTGGAGCTTATTAGATAAGATAAGCAACTTGTCCTTCTAGGCACACCCTCAGGTACTAATAGCGGTCTACTGCGGAGACACCAAATATTCAGGAGGCGCTCCTTTAAGAATTACAAAGTATTGTAGCAGTTTATTACAAACGGTTGTTCTTTAAAGAATCAGAAAATTTTCTGGAATTTTCTAATAGAATTTCTGACGTTTTATACTTGATTTTTTCTCTTCCTTAAATACGCGGCTATTTTGACTTACTACCCCTTCTAATTAATCACTCCTTCATAGAGCCGATACTTAAACAAGCATTTGGTGATAATATAAATACGGTAGCTTGCTTAGAGTTGTTTCCTTGTCACAAAATTTCACTTTCAAGTCAATCATTAATTGAATTATTTTGCATTTTGTTCTAATCTATTTTTGTCTGCTTTCTACATTGCATTATTGACTTATTTAACCGAAAACTCACAGGATATCAAAAAAATAAGGAACTTGCTTCCCTGGTACCTGAAGCCAATAAAGAGGAATCATCCGTAGCTAGAGATCAGCTAGCATTCCCTGCCAAAAATGCCTCAATGGTATCTGATACCCTTCAGATTTAGCCCCAAGCAGCTTTAAACTTTTCCATAATTCTTTTGGTTTACCCATACTGTCATTCACTCTTCCTATCATATAGCTTTTCTTTTTCTTCCTTATGAGATTTTGAACATAATTTCTAGTCCTTCTGAAATCCAACAGATCTACATGGTTCTTTGTGTTTTTAAACTTTGAAAAAAGTTTGTCCCGCCATCTGATACCTTCAAGGACCTCACCATCTATCCATTCCTGAGTATT
Source organism: Alatinidae sp. Z8VKAUB7J3 (assembly GCA_010016025.2). Taxonomy (NCBI): domain Eukaryota; kingdom Metazoa; phylum Cnidaria; class Cubozoa; order Carybdeida; family Alatinidae; species Alatinidae sp. Z8VKAUB7J3. The sequence continues at coordinate 30,384,913 of JAAAKM020073195.1, read as the reverse complement.
TCCTTTTATACGAATTGTAATATAAATGGTAATAATGGTAATATAAATGTTGAACAAACATCAAAGTCCTAGTGTACAATATTACACTTAAAAGTAACTATCCAACCAGAAAGCAGGGGCATGTAGGTAATAAAGATCAATAATTTTTGTCACATGGTTCAGGGCACTTCAATAACAAAAGCTTTCAGCATCTGGACAATTCCACAAAGACAAGGACATTATCAAGAAAATATTAATCTCTTCTGTTTAACAAACAAGTGGTCAAATTCTTTCCGTTAATATATGCATAAACTAATTGAATGTTGAAAAATTTATAAGAGAAAAAATTTGTGAACATATTTTGCATCATAACACATGGTGTAATTATTCACAAAATTTGATTTGCAGACAGACAATTTCAGCTCCTGAAATTTAGAGTAACTGGATTTGTGCAAGAGTTTAATATCTGGTGCAAAACCAAAAGTCACATATAAAAAAGTCACTATAATTTAACATATAAAGAAAAATTGTTGGCACTCTTCATCGGCATCAAATTTGCATTTAGTATTAGTAATCAAAATGCAGGTTCTGAATATATGCACAAATGGTGCCTCCATAATTCTGTAAAAAGTTGGTTTGAACCATCTTGTGATTCCGAGAAATTTGAAATGACCTTTGACTGACTTATTAAATGTCTTTTGATGCAATGCCTATTACATCTGTAATCACTGTTCTGGTTAAACACCCTTGATATCATTTTTTTCCATTTCTCTCCCCACTATGGAAGCAAGGATCTGAACTATACAGTTCTTCTGGTAAGGTTTATTTCCTAGGGATGCAAATTAAGAAGGGGGATTACTTCAGATAGCTCACGTTCCCTCTGAATGTAGCATCCACCATTGTGAATAGCCTCTCTTATTTATACAAAATTGAACAGCTGGAGCATTCACTGTGATGTGGAGATGTTCATCAAATACTGGATCAGGAAGATGTAATTTCTGCAAGCTCATTATGGATACTTAGAACAAGGGTTATCTTTCTGAAGCACTTGGATCATTTTTTGACATGTGACATTCTTGCAAACACCTCTAAGTTAACATATGTTCATGGGGTAAAATATATATTATAAATATATATTATCTATTGTAAATTAAATCACTTGTACTGCATATCAGTGTTTATTTCTTCACAATACAAAAACTCACACATGAAATATGAAAAGCAATACATATGAAAGCTTCCCTCTGACTGTACCACTACTTATTTATATACTTATATATATATATAAGAGCGGAGCATTACCACAATAGCTTGCTTTCTTTTTTCACTAATGGAGCTACATATATATTATATATATTTATAATTCTCAAAGAGTGGAGCATTACCACAATAGCTTACAATTTATGGGCGCTGACTTGGCTCGAACCCACAACCTCATGGTTACTAAACCAACGCCTTAACCATTGAGCCATTGAGGCTCGATTAAGCTAAGATGAAGATTTTAGTGTCAATCTTTCGGAACGCCGACGTTCCTTGAGCAACAGGTAGCGTTTTCGTAAGAATGTTCTCGGTTATTGTGCGTATGAAGTTCGTCGCTTGGCTATTTCTCGTGTGTCCCCCAAGAGCTTCTTTGTAAACTCACTGGTCAACGATAAAAGATGCCGCTCACAAAGGAAATCAGTGATAAAAGGGTCTGGACACCAGGGCCAAATTTTTTTCTGTTATGATTGAACAAAGAATCACCTGCTGATCAAGTATTGCTCGAGAACCATCGGTGCAACTTCACCAAAACAGCTTCAAACGGAAATTTGCCATTTCACTTCTTTACCTCTCAGATGCCACGAATTCCTTTCTACTTAATTCGAAGACAAAGAGGTTAGGAAAACGCAAAAAGAAATTTTAGTTTCTTTATTAGATTTTTCCCAGTATCTAGATTCTGCCAGGGGGGACCGTGCCCATTTTCCCATAGGCACGAGCCGCCCCTGAACATGGGGTTGAACCATGGCGTTCTTCACTACAGGCCTGTTCAACATGCAGCTTGGGGCAAGAACTGGGGGAGAACTGTATTTTCAGACTTCTTCTCTAGTCTGCCTCATTTCGAGCTTTTCGGTGCTCCACGTTTTTAGAATGACAGTAACACGTCATATGCTGTACTTCCGTTGAGCACTGTGATTTCCTATCGTCGATTCCTCCATGTCAGTTGGAATCTCGACTTGCTCGTACTTTATCGTTGTTTTTTTTATGTTGCAATAGCGAAAATGTGTTATCATACCAATGTACAACGGCAACTTTGATAATATCAAGAAACGAAGTGTGCTTCGTTTCCAAAAGATCCAATCAGGGAAAAATGGAGGAAATGCATACTCGATGCATACCGAGCGCCAATCTGCCCAACTCTGTTTATATGTGAAAATGTGAATGACACTGGCCAAAGGATTATGAAACCATTACCATCAATTGCAAGAGACAGCTTTAACATCTTCCGTCTGGATTTCAAGGTATACTACCAAATTCCCGTTCAACATCAGAGAGCTAACTGCATCATATAAAGATATGCTTCGTGTCGTCAAGAAATTTACACAGGGCCTACTGATCACCAGGATTAATACTGATCAATTGTTTAAGGAATTTAAGACCTTCATGTCAGAGAAAAAAGTTTCAGTTGTTGTTCTTATGGCTGTTATTTTACAATTTGAGGATACGCTCAAGCTATCGTCCATTCTCTGATTTCTGGTTAGAACAGGGTTTTGAATTCGGAATGACTTTTCATTTACTGCCGCTCTTGTGGCAGTGAGTGCACTGTTATTTTACTGGCCGGAATATAGTAACCATGTCGATATATGGTTGGCAGTCGAGAACCGATGTCAGATGTTTAGCAGACAGAAATAACACACAAAAAGGATGTTTTACTCCAGCTTATCTGAACTATAAGCTCTTTAAAGTGAGAACCAAATATCTTTGCCTTTGAATTTTACACAATGCAATGCTATTTGTATCAACTGTTACAGCATAATGTTGAACTTTCAAGCGCATGTACATTCACCCGATTTACAACTTGATGATACATCATTGCTTTAACGATTTTTTTGAAAAATCTATTGGCTCTGGAACATGGATTCTGCTAATTGACGAAGTATATGTAAAGCATGTGCAGACATACCATGGTTGGACTGTATTCCAAAATACTGTGAATAAGGCTAATAATCCAGCTAATACTGTTCTGGGATTTTACATTCTTACAATATATGGTGGGTCAAATCTCCTGTTTTTCTATCCTCATGTAGTTTGCGCATTTGATGCTTTCTAATTAGTTTTGAACAGGATGCAACGTACAAACCCAATTTCCCTTTAAGAAGAAATTAGGTGGCGCGAGACAAGCACCTTTCGGGGTATATTTACTGTTTGTGATTCATAGTTACCGGCATCCACGTAGAGGCACTTGTGGGAGGTGGCTGCACGTACTCAAAATGTGCTTTGTTATAACGAGTGGGCTCCTAACCTTATGCATGGAAAGATTGTGTACAGAAGTGTGACTGCAAAACGCAGAAACAGGAGCAAAATTATATGTTTTGATGGGCCTATATATCATGTTAACAGGACCATTCTCCAGGCTGGCTACGGTAATTGTTTAGCTTTAGGAAACCAAAGGAACATTGTCAGTGTCATTAATGATCATTCTTAAACCAAATGGAATCCAATCAGGCTATCACAAGTTTAAATGACAAAATCCAGAATTGATAGAGAATCCTTGAGAGGGGGCATGTCCTTAGTAACCTACCCTTAGATTGGCAACTGCAACGGAATCAGGGGCAACCCTGCATTATCCAATAGGTTATGACCTCAGTCATGACTATTCTTGGCTAAGAGCTTTGTATAGTCTCTTCGTCTCAGCCTGTGTCCGGTCTTAGAAGATTTTTAAAACACTCCCTAATCATTGTGCAGAGCCACCCTTGTGACTGTCACGCAACAGCACGTGATACTTTGTGCTATCACATGAAACAAATCTTTTTGCTTGTACCGAAAGTCAACTCTGACGTCTGACACTTTCGAAGTTGTTATTGTTCTCTCCGTGCCTGCAAGCGAAACTGCAAGCGAAACTGCAAGAGAAACTTTCATAACGAAGTCTTCGGTACAAGTTTAGCCCAAACAGGAAGGCCGTCAGTTGAACGTCAAATAGAGAGCATGATGCGGTGCCTTACAGTCACGAAGGTGAGGGGGGCAAGGGCGGGCGCCACCCCCTGAGAGAATTCATTAGCGAATTCCGCCCCCCTAACATTCTGATCGGCATATATATTTTTCACTGCAGTATATCATAATGCATCGGAAATTAAAAATGTCGGACCTATGGGATAACTGTACGGTGACTCTTGCCCGTATGTCCATGGGTATGTGCGTTGAAAGTTCCTTGAAAATGCCTTTGGTGAGATATAACTTCAGAACTACAAAAAAATTGTGTCTTTTGGCCTTAATGAACAAACTTTTCTTCAGGACTTTCAACCAATGGACCCTTCTTAATTAGATTGCATCATCATAACCGAAAACGAGGCTAACTCGGCAAGGCTGTAAACAAATGCAGTGCTTTCAACAAACATTTCACAAGAAAAAAGCCGATAGGTAGACATTAAACGCGCAAAACACATACCAAACTTTGATTTATGTTCGGTAAAGGATGAATTTTGCACTTAAGTGATCTCATTCTATTCCAAAATTTGAGTATTTCAACCTAGTTACGGGAAACGGCGTAATTTTTAACCAAAGATTTGTCTCCTCTTCCAAACTTGAGTTAACAAGAGAAATTGCAAAATCTAACAAAATTATCTACCGATTTAAGGAGCAGTATATACACAAGTCTTTATTCTATTCTTTCCCAATGGCCTCCAGCTACGGAGCCATGCCTCACATTAGGAACCCTGATCTACAAGGGACGTTCAAAATGTTGGGCAAATCGGAATAATCATTATGAAAAAACAGCCCTCGTCCTACATCTCAAGGAAATTACCAGAATTTGGAAACTTGTATTTGTATCCCTAGAAGCTAACACAACGTCCATGTAAAATCGAAGCTAACTTCAAGTCAACAAAAGTCGACCCCTCTTCTTTCAAAGTTGTTCACGGTCGAAATTTGATCTTTCTAGGGTGTTAAAAATTCATCATGCATGACCATTTGACGCATGGTGACGCGCTTCCCATTGACACACTGCTCGATGACGCCTCTACTGTGAATTCAGCTTTGCACGAAAACTGCCAACAAAAACCCATTTATCATGAAAATTGCAGATGCATAGATTCAGCAAATTCAGGTTCCTTTGATACAGAGTATATTAATATCTCGGCGCATGCGCTGTGTTATTATTTCCCCTTGAGCATCCCCCATCAATATGGTGTAACGCAATTCAAGGTCGTTCGTGTGTACTTGACCTGTTCATTTCCCCATTCTCTACTACAAAATGCCATTAGGACTGGCATATAATACGTATTGGATTTTTATAAGCTTGCAGTAGTCATCTTGAAATTAGTTTGACTATCGAAATTTGTGACAAAAGTCAGGCACAGAGTTGAAGAGGCGAGTTGGCAAAGAAGGCCTACGTTGTAGGAATTCCATCAACGAAAAAGTCTCATTGCTACCTAGCGTTAAGACAGTTAACTATATTTATCGTGCCTTTTACGTGGCACAATACATGAAGAACCATGGTGACTATACCCCAATAGCACAACTTAGTATTTTGTCCGGAAAATTGGAGAAAATGTGCTGCTGTAGTAGAAACAAGATATAATGTTATTATCCTGATTTGCCTCAAAATTGTAATGAAGTTTGCGTATAACATTGAAAAACGATTTCGATTATCGAAACAAATTATTCTGATTCAGTATACAGATATGTCCACAAGTTTATCGAAGCATCTTAGATCTGAACAGTTTCGTTCTTGAGTCAGGATATGGCGTTGGTAGTAATAAGTTGAAAGGTAACGGCCCGTATGCAACAGCACACACTCTCTGTGAGATCTAATTCTAATCTTCTGTATCTGCATATAGAAATTCAAAGACTGATGGGATGCTTCGCTTTTCTAAAGAAGGGAATCAATAATTCACCCTATGGTGACCTACTAGACCCCATTAACTGGTTGGAAATAAACGATAGTTTGGCAAAAGAAGCGTGTGCCTTATTAGGATTATCAATGAGTAGTCCTCTGGAAGTCAGGTAAAAATTTACTCGTTATTGAGGTTTTATAATACGTAACAACACGTTTTAGCTTTGGTCAATATTTTATTTTAGGAGCATGCATAACTGGTCTCAAGTTTTAGATCCAGTGTTTCCCTATAACTGATCACTTGATTTCTGTGTTATAGTGGAAAGGTAACGTTACTCTCTGCGTACCAACGAGTAGCTCCTTTGAGAATCCAACTAGTGAAATCATCAAGGGAAACCGTGACACCTCGAATCGTTCCCTACTTCCTCGACTACATTTTGACATGGGAGGGCCCGTCCTATATGGAGGGCTTTTAATCGTTTTTCTGGCGGATGCTTGAAGTTGCCAGTAATTGCTTTTAATATTCAATTCAATTTTAGTCTTAAGTATCGTCTTTCTACTTGGCCAAGAAAGGAGCAACACTTTCTTCGCTAATTCTTGTAAGTGGTCAATCGGCTTTCTAAGCTCCGCCTTATTGTAACTAAATCAATTCCGAAAAACGTTTGTTAGTATTTGTCAACAGACCCTCTTCATCCATCTGCCAAGTGTTTTAATCTCGCACAAATTTGTGAGCAAGTTCAAAAATTGAAATTTCAAACTGTTGGTAATCCGTGTTGGCTATAATTAGCTGTAGTCACACTGCCACTTTTGACCGCAGCGAGACAGCGGGTTTGGATTAGGGAAACGACTTTTTGTGTGTGACCGCAAATTCTACTTTAGATCTGACGATCTTGAGTGTCCATAGCAACGTCAAAAAGAACAAAAGGGTTTCGGATTACATTTACTTTATCGAGTGAGTAGTGTATTGCGAACCCCAAATGTAATTAACCAATAGTGTAGGAACCTCTGACAGATTGTTGAAAAGTTCTGGGTAAACTTAAACTCAAAATAAATTTCCCCGCCAAATACAAACATTTTCAGAGACATCGCACCTGGAGAAAAGTGTAAGAAAAGCACGATCTGACCTGGGCGTTTAGGTCCTGCTGTGAGTCAAATTTGCAGTGTGACCCGAAGCCCTTGGATAATTGAAATATCAAGACAGATTTGACATCTGGGATTCCGAAGCAGAAAATCCGTTTCACTCTTGTGTTTGACCGCAGCTATTGTGAACGCTGCGCAAAAATGCTTTTAATTTACGCTAATAGACAAATATCAAGACATTTTAGAGCAACCTTTGAATTCATGGTATCTGTTTTTAGGATGTTTGGCAATTTTACCGTTGGCAGAACAGCTGGTGTTGTATTGATGAATACAAATATTGACTGTCTGGCTCTTAGAATTCACCATTTTATCCATCAAGTCTGCGTTGCAGACCAAGACCTTATGTTTCTTTGTTTTACAGTGAAGAGTACATTTGATAAATCCTATAACTATTAAAGAGGCGATCTTTCTTAGCGAGACATGACAGTCTGGTTTCCGTGCCATGTTCTGTTTGAGAAATATTTCTCTAAATTCACAACTTTTATAGCAATTTTTTGAAAGAATGCAGGTCTCATATCTTGATGCACCAAAATGTACTGGGATTGATGGTAATACGAAAGTTATTTTTTTTGTATTTTACAATTATTAAGGCAATCCTGTTCATGTTGAAGGGTTATTGTGTTGCACTTATACTTTTATGTATACTTTCAGGTGTTTTTTTGATAATTTTCTAGTTCAAAAGAAGCGATGGCTTCAGGAGCATGACCTTACGTGGAGCTTTCCAGGGAGTAACTTTAGCTGAAACTTACAATTTAACCGCTATTGAAATTTTGGTCATGTCACAAATTATCCATAGAGAGGCAAAATATAAGATGGAACGATCCGAATTGGACTATGGATCAGGCGAATTTTCGGTATGTTTTCTTTTTGCTTTTGCTACATTAACTGGGACACATTTTCTGCCGAGGACATTTTATCTATGCATGGTATGGATTACAGACAAAAGTTGAGATACTGTCAATAAAAATTAAAACAGTCTGATCGTGGAAATTTTCTGGACCTTGAATTTAATCTTTAGGGGGTGCTTGATTCTTTCTTGTCGGTCATCCGCTAAAGAATAAAATGAAACCCAAAATCGAGATACAAAACACAGTCATGCGGAAACTTTTCTTTTCCCCACTTTTTCTCTCCTACCATTTGCCTAAGGTGAGCACCCCTTTTCGAGGTTCTTTGAACTCATTGTCTACTTGGAATCATCTATAACCATCCCTCTTACCATTTTGTACATTTTCTACCCTTTTCCTCAAATCTGCACCGAAAGGAGCAGGTTCTTTGCCCTCTTTAAACTTTAGAGTAAATGGATGCAAGATGTTGGCGCGTCCAACGTAATTTGTACTGATCCTGTACGCAAAATACTCGCACCCAGCAATAGTTTTTTTAACGTTTCAATGCTATGGCCTCATCATACATGAGACTGCTACCAAGGTCACATCCTCTTTTACCCTTTCCCCTACCTTTGTTTGGGTGGTGTCACCTTCGGCTACGGAAAGTTTAAGTTTTGCAATCGTTAATCGATCGTTGGTATCTAAGCTGCGCAGAACCGAACAAAGTGTTTGACGAAGTACGCCGAAATAAACTTCTCATACTGAATCAAGCAAAGCTCAAAACATCACTCGTATAGCTTTCGAGCTTTTTGTAAGTTGTTAACTGCTCATTGACTACTAAGACGCTGAGCTGTCTTTATGGATGACACGACCAAAGAAAACACCGAGGGGTAAACGCCCCAAGAAATCTTTTACTATTTTGGACCCTACAGATGTTATTGTTTAACGGAAATTCCTAAGAAATCCTATTGTTGTAACGGCAAGTTTTTCTCTTATGGCAAGCGTCTCATCCTTCGGAAACAGTTCTTAACAAAATGTTATACTGCATTGCTTTCATGGAATTTCCTCTCCACAACTTTTATTGTCGTCCAATTCAATTGCTAAAGAAAAGCAGTGCAACTTGCTCCAGAGCTAACTTGAGCCTCTCTTTGATTTAAAAATTTCAAAGAGAGGTTAACTTGGTTCAGGCGATATCTGAAACAGGTTGTAGTTTGAGCGACGGGATTTATTACAATTCCATAATGAATAGTGTTCATGTAAAACAACTCTCTGAGACCACATTTGGGCGCTTTGGGAACGTAACGGTACGAAAGTATACGACTGACAATATTGTCCGATTTTCATAGCAAGTATTTACTATGTTTTCATATCTATGGCTAAAAAGGCCTAAAATAAACTACTATCATAAAATATTGATTTAATTGTGTTAACCCCTAATCATCTTAAATTGCTGAAATTCCAAATCAGTGAATACTAATTGCGGATGCTTGACCATGCAATTTACAAATACGTGGATTTAAGCCTTAGGGAACAACATATTATACATTGTAATCAATTTACCGTAGGCCTATGCGCTAGGTTGCAAGTTTTTGAGAATCTAAATGTTAACTGGTAAATGAAGGAGTTAATGATAGTAATAATTCTGTTTCAATAAGTTAACCCCGAGAATTGTCATTACGATATATTTATCTGTAAACAGTTTGTTTTGATATATTTCGCTAACGTAAATATGTTTATACTTTACGTCTATAGTTTTTGTGTATTATAAATAGGTAAATACAAAACTAACTGTCAAAATACCAAAACGTGCCATGAAAACGTACATAGTCCACAGTTTTGTACGGATTAAAAGTTGGACAGTATCTAAGAGGACCAGAGAGAATGGGAGCGGTACAGATTTGGTTGTCCTTGAACCTTGAAGTTAAAAAAGCAACTGTACAAGTTTCGAGAGTACATAGTCCCACTATATGTTACCAGACTTTGTCTCTAGATCGGAAGATTCGGAATCTGGTAGAAAACATAAATAGCGCCTCCACAAGGTATCTTTCAGTCTTTCAGATTTTGAAATTAAGTGTTTACAAATTTACCGAAATGCAAACTTTTCAAGATTTATGCTGCCAGCGCCTTAAGGTGCTGGCTCACTCTACCAGAATGAAAAGTTTATCTACTTTGCTCAGCATCGCGCCTTCAATAACACTGAATCAGTTCCAGGTCAACTTTAACAGTTGGGTATACTCTTTCACACCTTCCATTTCGGTCATTCTGACGTTAGTACTCTGAGGAGTGTCAGACGAAAAAGGTTTTTAAGTACACAATGTTTTCCCTATTTCGTGCTATATTCTTATTTAGTACCACAAACAAACTATTTGAACCACCCTTAATAAACAGAAGAACCACAAAGCAGACTTAATTAATAAATAAAGGGAAGCTTTGACGTCCAATGGCAGCGCCCCTCAATTCGGCTGAGCGAACCTTTGCACGACTGTCTTGGATCGAACTCCGGTCGCGCGATTTGTAAAGTATGTCCTGTACCACTAGATCGCCCGGCACCACCGTCCCATCAACACTGTTGCTGTAACAATTGAAATCCTTGTCATCATTTACAGAAAACTTTGAAGGAAGGGAAGGCCATTGATTTGTCTGGTAAGGTAGCATATGAATGACAGAAAAAGCTAGTATATTTATATATCAGACAAAAAGTTACAACTATAGGATCTCTTCAAATACAAACATTAGCAAATAATAATTATAGTATGAAACATGATTAAAAGGGTCTTGGGCATTTGCCCAAAAATGACCTGTAACAACTTGTAACTTTACGTATAACGTCAAATCTCTGTTTTTTACCAAGGTAAGAAAACAGTGCTGTCCGTCTCAGAAAGCGACATCGGGATTAGTGGAGACGTCACCTTATTTCAAGGTTATTTTTATTTGAAAGTGATAGCAAAGTCAAAAACAGCTGTTCTGGAAGTGTTGTTCTTAAACGTTTCGGTCGAGTCTCCACCGGTAAGACTTAAATACATCTTTCATTTATTAGCATTTTTGCCTTTTGTGATTTTTTGAGACAAGCAATACCTACATACTGATAAATTTAAAAACATGTGTATTTCTTAATGTGTGTGTCGTATGTGTATGTGTTAGGAGTATATTGATTGGTACAAGTTTATAGATTGGTTACCGGGGGGATTATGGTGAGATATTTGTCACCGAAAAAAACTGATGAATTAACCAATACACCAAAATAACACAGTGTAATTCGTCCATTATCCATCTACCTGGTTCTACAATCAAGATCAGAATTGATTGATAATATTGGATCTTGCCAAAAGTAACCTTTCGAGCAGTTTCTAAGCCTTCGTTTCAGAGAGCTACTTCTCAGAACCCAATAATACCCCAACGGCAGGAGCAGGCAGAAAGAAATGACAGCAGTGCAAACGTCTCCTTGGTTGCAACTGTTGTTATTGCATTTTCAGTGTTTTACTCTTATTCTACGACTGTAACGCACTTTTTATCATCCCCTACTATTCCCAAGTAACTTTCACAAGAAAAATACTTTTGTAGTATAAAGAGGGGGCATTTCTCCCTCGGTCCTCTGTCCATGGGAAGCCTGGCCTCAGTGTATCTCACTTATTTTTCTCTAAGAACGTCAGACTTACGCTTCTCATAAGAAAACTGATATCAAGTGACACTAGCCACGTTTTATAAGAAAACAGGATTTTTGAATAGTAAGGGTTTCTTACTAGTTTCTTTTACTTCAGAGGTATATATTGTTTTCATGGGACCAGATTTTAGCAATGAAACTTGACATAAGCTAAACGTTAAGTCAAATACCTTTATATTTCGCTTTCAAATTTGCCTTCAATCAAAATGTGTTATTGACATCTAAAGCCCATTAAAGTTGGAAAGCATCATCGAGAAGAGATACTTTCTCGATGATACTTTCTAACTTTAATTTGCTTTACATGTGAGACACTGATACGCATATTGCATGATTTGCAAATGGGTAGTAGATAACACCTATAAAAAGAAACAAACAGATATAGTTGGCGGAAGTTAAAGATTACGGACCACTGGCTTAGCAAACAATATAGGTTATACGTCGGTTACACAACCTATAAGAGCACCTACCTACTTCAAATATATTGATGAGCCTTTCGGACTTATTGACTGTAAGTACTTTCTTGTGTCTTCAAACGTCTAGCAAGATTCAGATCTATCGAATTAAGAAAGTAAAAAAAAATTAGAGGACATTGCTCCAGTGGACGGCCCAATGGAGACCTACACCAGATAAGAAGTCAAGATTTTGATGAAGAGTGGCAAGGTGACAGGTCCATCAGGTGTCGGTTGGGAGATGGTGAAGCTGCCAGGTGGCACCGGAGTTGAGGAGATATTGAAGCTTTTCTAGCAGGCAAATATGGACAAGAGATGCCCAGAGCTGTTGAAAAGCAGTCATACAGCACCTCTCTACAAGGGTAAAGGAGATCCTCTGGAATGTACCACGCATCGTGGACATTTCGAGCGAATCGATGATTCTAGATGGAAGATTGCGAATGATTGTCAACATTGGAGATAACAAGTGCGGCTATAGAGCTGAGAAGTAAACAACAAAAGCTACTGATATAGTACAAGAACTTGACAAGGAATATTAGGAAAGGAGGAACAATGTCTATCATACATTTCTCGATTTACAGAAAGCATTCAACAGGATACCAAGAAGGCAAGAACATAGGCTCTAAGATGGGAAAGGGTACCAGAAAGTGCAGCAAGAGATGGCACCGTATGATGGAACAAAGTAACAAGTAAACATTGCTGCTGGTGTCTTTTACGAGTTCAAAATTCAGATGGGAATCCACCAAGGTTCAGCTCTGAGCGCCCTACTGTTCATACTAGTGAAAGAGAAGGCTACGACATAGTGCAGGAGAGGAACCCTTCGTTTGCAGCTGTATGCCGATAATATATTGTCGACAGCCAAAATAACTGAACAGGTGATAGAGATGGTAACAGCTGGAGAGGCGCGCTGAAGAGAATCGGAATAAAGGTTAACATCCACAAGACGAAGCTAATGGTAACTTAAAAAAGAGATGAGATCAACAAGACAGGAAGATATGCATGTGCAGTCTGTGGAGAGGGGGGCGGGGCTTACTCAATCCTGTAGAGAGGTTGTGATTACTGGCGTCACAAAAGATGCATAGTACAGGCAACAGTGACAGGAATGCTAAACGTCCGATGCAGGAGAAGTACAGGGGATCACAATGAAGGTAGCGCTGGATCACCTACAGATTAATGAAGGTGTAGATGAGGAGTCACGGGATTTCTGCTAAGTAGGCTAACTCCTCGAAACTGATGGCGGAGCAGAGCGAGCTGTCAAGATTAGAATTGCAGCAACGTGGAGAAAATGGAGAGAGATATCAAGCCTCCTAAAAACTAAGCACATTCCGCTGACACAAAGAGGAAATGTGTATGATCCATGTATAAGGCCAGTGTTGCTCTATGGGGCTGAAACTCGCAGCATGACGCTAAAGCTTGAACAGAGGATGACCAGCTGTGACCAGAGGCACTATGTTATATGGAAGGAGTAACTCTGAGTGACAGAATTGGGAGTAAGGAAGCTGCAAGAAGTTGTGGAGTCAGACAGCTGAGTAACATGGTGGCATGAGATCGATTGAGATTGTACGGACATTTGCGACGCAGAGATGTTGTATACTAGTCATGAATGACACTTCTTTATCGACGTTTTGATGCTATCTTATTCAATTAAGCTGTACCAGGGCCAAACGTTTACCTAAATGAAAGCGTGGATGGAAAAGAGCATACGGAAAGGAAACTTCCTTACTCTTAAGTTTTGCATTTTTATGCAACTATCGGATGAAATTGATTACAGCAAGTTCCCTTCTTGGTCTATCTGGGTAGGAACCTAAACATGTGTGGGCATTTTGTGAGCAGTTCTGCTCTTGAAGGAAAACATCTTTAACCGATGGATGCCATAAGCTACATAAACCCTACAGAGATTTATTTCGTGTAGAGATCAGAATAATCCTCTGCCTATCTAACGAACAAAACAAATTTATATGACGGGATCCCATCAGAAAACGTAAGAGGCTAACAGAACCCTTAACACATAAATTTTTGGCAGTTACTAACATTCCAGGAAGGGTCTTTGTAGACATACGGGCTCAAAATGTGATCTGCAAGTTTCTCTAAAGAAACCAAAATGGCAACTTGTTAAAAATTGTCATAATTACATCTGCGGATAAATATGACACAATTCTTTGTCTGAAGCGATATGACTTCTGTTCGAAATCTTCAAGCATTTGTTTAATACCTGTCAAAGCAACAACAAATTTTATTATATAGTTTAGTCTTACACACACAATATCTAGCAGAGGTAGTTAATATATTGAAAGGGAAACTAAACAATAAAACCAAATTTGCGGGATAATTCCGCCCTATCTCAGGTGAAAGTATCTTGTTCATATCCAACAGGCAATTCTGGATTCTTTTCTCGGCTAAATTGTTTATCGTCTATTCTATACAGTCTTATAAAACAAAAGGTTGTTTGCTATTAAACTTACAACCTATCGATGCTGTTAACACCTCTTCAGCACAGCAAGGCGTCTTGTTTTCGTAGAAGCCACTGCAGGGTGCAAGTAGAGAGACAACATTAACGGAAGAGGCTTGAACAAGTCCATAATGCGATTGTTAAGTGCCTTTTCACACAACAAACTCTACACAATTCTGTGTGAAATAAAGTCCCTAGCTCTCGGTCGGAGGCGATGATCAAAAAACATCATAGGACTGGAAAACACTATCCACGTTTTTAATGGTGACTGACTGCAGATTAACTTTTTATTATAAACAAAGGTTTATGTCCGCTGATTATAATTAGACGCATATGCTCACAGCCCAACATTATATACAAATATACACATCAAGGCAACGTTGTCATTGCAGTTTCCTCTCATAAGGGTACTTTGTTATCAGCAACAAAGAGCGTTAACCTACGCCATTATAGAATAGCCTCTTTTTCAGTACAAAATATCAATGCAACGTATTCACCTGATTTATTAAAGATCTGTGTCAAACGAGTTCCTGTTAAAATGACATGTTGTTGGACACTTGCAAATAAGACCTGGAACGAGTATACTTTAAATTTGATTGGTAGAGTTATGAAGTCACTGCATTTGAGCCATCTCGCCAACTTCAATAAGGCTTATTGTAAACACCTTTCAGGTGCCTCTGACCCTCTTATTACTTCCTTCACTTGTAAAAAACATGGTTAAAGTCATTGAGATTAAGACATTCAAAACATTTATCTTAAAAATGAAGAGGGAAAAGGACTACATTAATTTTTAAAAAGAGAGTCGTTTATATAAAAGTAGTATTAAGGTAAGGTATTAAGGTTAATGTACAGAAAGTCATAACTTGATTATTTACACCTATATACATTTTAGTGCAACAGGAAGAGACTGACAGACTACCCGAACCTATGGGCGTACACTCGTGATATTTATCAACATGGCGGAATCAAAGAAACTGTCAATATGCATCACATTAGATATCATTACATGGTAAGCTTTTGGCTGACCCCCGGCCATTTACATTTGTGGAGCTTATGTGTGGCTTTAGTTCTTTCAAAATATAGTTTTTTCTCGTACCGACTCTTAACTATTCGTGGATCATGTTCTGAGATGATTGGGGTTTGTTACACTTAAAAATCTGATAAGTAATAACATTCTTTTGAGGTCGTAGCCAGTGCTCGTAAAGACCAATAACCAAGATATTATATTTAGTTTCTTAGGCCGTAAGATGTACAGGGAATACTAATAGGGGGGGAGGGGGGGGAGCTTTTCCTACAGAAAAATCTATTGACGACGTAACTTCATATGTGGGCTTAACGCACTTTCCGTGCGGAAGGGTAATTGACTAAAAATCCTTTCCTTTCCTATTTATCCTCGAAGTTATGGTAGTTTTATCGCTAATACTTTATCGCTAAGTCTGATCGTTTGGAATAACTTACACTGACTAAGTTAAGCTAGTGTTATATATGTAATCGGAATCGGTTTGGATGGCCGCGGGAAGTCCCATACTGTCTGCTCCTGTCAATCCTTTTCTGATAATCTTTTGATTTAGTCTCTTTCATGGTGTACTTTGTTACGTAATAAAGTACGCCAGCGTCTCTTTAGATGCAAACTTCGGAGTTTAAACACCTTCCTCTCCAATTACTTTCAAGAGTACTCTTGGGTGCCTAAAAGACGCTCCCTTTCAATCAATTTTTAAGTAATCTCTCACCCACGACAGTTTTTTGAGGAGGTATTTTGTCGGACAAGAAGAAAATGTCTTTATTAAAATATTCAAACCACACATTAAAAAGATGAAGGTGGCCTTTCACAAGGCTCGAAGAATGTTTGAAGGCATGTAGGAGACTACCATGACTCCGAATAACTGACTATTGTTTTGTGTTGTACTACCCTACGTTTAGTAAGTTGCAGTTGATTCTAAACATAGATTCTTGACTTCACTTTTTGTCCAGGCCCCCCGGCTATTACATTTTTGGTCAGTTTCCAACGCCCCGTCTATTCCACCCCACCCTCCTGTTTATTAAGTTTTGGGGATTTTTCCAACCTTCCTTCTATTAGGCACCCAAGAGTAAGAGGATGTCTTAATAAAGAATAATTTAAAGCTTGATTACTATTGCGATCTCATTCCCTTGCTTTCTCACAGGTCAGTCATACGTCAATCAATCCGTTCTCCATTGTTTCCGTTGGGCCAGAGCTGGACTTTAAAGAGCCACATGGAAGGGAACAGCTAGGGAAATAAACTACCCAAGACAATGACGATGATGACCTTCGGAACTGTAATTTTCTTAGACTTCATAATGAGTCATACGCGCTTTCATGGCGTATTTTTATAGCTATGTTAACCAGTTTAGGATAGTAAACAATGGTAAAGTTTTGGTAGTTTCATTGTCTTCCTTGAGCCGTTTTCCCTTGCATTTGTCTGTAAATGTATCGCATACTACGGTTTATTGATAAAATAATCCATTTCTCCGATTTCTAAAAATTTGGAAATTTCGGACAGAAATACCGTACTAAAGAGCTTTATCACATTGCTCACTTTCCTGTTGTTTGGCCTACAAATTTCCAATGCCTTTTTGCATTTACAAACCTCGACGTCGTATTTCAACCGTAGCTTCTATTGCGTGATTTGCAATGCAGCAAATATTTATGATGAAACACTCACAATGCTTATACTTGATCTTAAAGTTCATATTCAGTTTTACTTGTAAAATAAAAGATCAAATAATTCACTCGCCGAAAGGTATAATAACTAACTTTGCTGTACACTCCTATCCATAAGTAACGCTAGTTAGGTTGGCAATTATGACCTATCTAAGACTCCTTTTCGTATAATTGACTTGACTTACCTGACTTATCAGCGTACTTCAGAGAGCCTTGCCACATTTGTCTTTACAACTTGCTTCCATTTAGTCCTGTCTTGCGTCAATCGTTCTGCCGTTAATAGGAACAGATTGGTTTCGTTTCTTATTTGGTCAGACCAGCATTTGGGGGGTCTTCCTCGTGGTCTCTTTTTGGTAAAGTCTTCTTTGTAAACCTTTTTGACAAAACTAGTTTTAGGAAGTCCGTTCAGGTGTCCAAACTACTGAAGTTTACGTTTTCAAATAATGTCGATTATGGTTTTGTCAACACCTTGTCTCCTTCTTATATCAGTATTATGCAGCCTATCACGGAGAGTGACACCCAGTATCATACGAAGACATTCCATTTCAAAAACCAAAAGTTTATCTTCATCGTTCTCCAAAATTGTCCATGTTTCACCGGCATATATAACATAATATATTGCAAAATTGAAGACGTATTTTAAAAAATGTGGGCATAATTTTCTTGCTGGATGCGAACAGGAGAGAAATGCGTAGCCCGTCCTTGCAAGTAAAAGTACAAATTTCAAGATTGATTTCCCTCGTAATTATTAACCCTATCCAAGGCGAGTAAGAGCGGGATATTTTTGCCTACCGTTGTCTTTCGTGTTAAATAAGTAAACAGAAAGATAAAATATAGTATTAAAGCTCACAAAACCATCCTAATATTTTGGCGAAGTTATTTCGCAAAAAAGTAGCATTCAATGAGAGCATTACAACTGCCTATAGACATGTGATGAAAAAGGGAAGAGATAAAACTGGGGTAAATTTGAAATTGTCCGATTTGCAGAACGGTAAGCGAAGACATCATCAAATTCAGGGTAACGTCATAAAGTTATTTAAGGTTTCCTACGTGTTTCCTACAAGGCTTCTTGCGTTTCGGAAATCCAAATGTCACTTTCTCTATTCCAATTATAAGTTGCAAAACACAGAAATGCGTAACCGGCAAACTTACAATATAATTACAGAACAGGTGACAATATTCTGTATTGATATTTCCTAAACAATTTCTATTGAAGATCGAATACAAGCTTTCTTTAATCATGAGACAGAGACTTCGTAAATATCACAAGTGTTTTTGATTTTACTGAATTACTGTATCGCCGGCCAAGCTTTGAGAGATTAGCAGATTGTCCAACAATAATATCAAATACAATTACACTGACAGTGTTTGTAAATGCCATTAAACAATAGCAAAAACCCCATTGCTGGACTTTTTGTAGATCTCCAAAACGCTAGTCTGTACAAACCTGGAATCACGAGTGGGTAGAATTTGGACGGTTCAAAATTACCATGACTATTTTCAAAGATGCCAAACCTTACTGCCTCTGGATGGTGATAGCTGCCAAGATCCATATATCAATATTGGCATCCCCTTCCTATATTCGACCAATCCTGAAGGAGGATCTTTATATCTGGAAGAAGACAATCGACGAAAACGACAAGAACGTATCGATGAAAGCTGTCGATACTGTTACTGGCCTTGCAATGCCCCCAAAGAACGGTCATTTAAATTTGCTATTGGAAACCACTTCCACCGAGGTGTTATGCAGGGGCGGTTTTAGGGTATGGCGGACAGGGTGGCAGCCCAGGGCTCCGTGCTCAAGAGGGGACCCGCGCTCAAGAGAGAAGGACTTCAACGATGTGATAAATACGTTCGCGGCAGTGAAGGCTCAGAGAAAAGACTTTTTAAATACCTTGCTGTGTTATTTATTGTGTTAGTATTCGTTCCTTAAATTAAAGTTGTGTCGCCACATTTTTGTTATGTTTGCTCCCTAAACTTAAAAGTAGGCGTATAATCTTTAGAAATCATTTCCCTAGCAAAAAATTTGAGTTTGGCCCTGGTATGAATTAAATCTTGTCCAAATATAGTACGATCGTGAGATTAATAATGCCCCTGGATTACCTACTCTTGGGTCCATAATAGACGTCTCCCCGCATATAATATTTGTCAAAATTTTGGGCGAAACTTCGAAACTTTACATGGTAAATCTTTGCTTTTGATGTGCTATTTTGGTCCAATCTTTCATCACCCCCGCTTATTAGAGCCCCGTCTATTCGGGACCTTTGAGTATCACAGCCAAAAACGTCCATCGGCCATTCAGTCAGCTTCTCTTTTCGTACTCACACACACTATGTATACACACATGTATACACACGCTGCACCGCATATAAGAATTATTACACACGATAGGCACTGTGAAAGCCCCATATTGTGTGAGCTAAATTGGGTGAGATATTGACAAATATACATTGCCTTAATAGGGCCCCGTGTTAGACATTTGCCCAGGGCCCCACGTTGGAAAATCGCCTCTGGTGTTATGTTAACATGCTAGTCCTGATGGCCTTGTTGGTGTTGCAACCTTTCCCCTATTATTCACGCATGCTGTTAGCAAAGTAGATAAAAACGCACAAACACATAAAGCGAGGACTTAAGTGCCACTTCATCTCAAGTGCGTCAAACTGCTATAGTGGCATGTACATGTTTCATTTTTTATTGGGAGAAACAGCACTATCGTGTCTAGGCTGAAGGGAATATAAGCAATAAAGTTGCTTTAGTTGGCGCATATTATAGGCTAAAATATTGAAGTTGTTTGTATTTATGGGAAACTGCTGTGACCTCATACCCTATGATAATTCCCCACTTGCCACACAGACCCCTTTGGTCGTTCGCCTATCCCCTTTCGCCTATCCGCTTTCGCCTATTCCGTTTCGCCTTTCATATCTGCCTTACCCTTGCCTAGCTGCCACGCCAGTATTATAGATATTGCAAACTGAATAGGTAAAAATCTTAAGGGGCCGAAGTTTCAAGTGCAGAGTGGCAAAAAAACTGAAACCTTTGAGGGAGCGCGGGAAATAAAAGACAAAATTTCCTGTGAGGTAATGAATTTGCATTCCTGCATAATTAAGTGTATTGTACTTACAATGACATAAAAATTCAGGGGGTTCTTACTGGTTCCGCTGCTCAGTGCTAGTAGTAAGAATATTGATTTAGAACACCAAAAAGGTCAGTTCATCAATCTCAAACAGCGTGCTTCTATACAAGAAGGGACAATCTCATAAGACAGAGATCACTTTCATCCTGTCACATCCCGTTTGGGATCGATTTTGTAAATTAAAATAAAACAGGATGATCGACGTTTGTTGTACAATTTGTAGTACATGAATGCTGAAAGATCTGGCAACATATTTATATCTTTACAGCCATATTTCTATCTCTTTGAAAGCTTTCCTCCTGTAACAGTAATTTAGCCCTGAAACATAAGCATCACTTTTAACTGTCAATAATGAATTAAGGCGGTCATAATTATCAACCTAATTACAGCCAATTCTGTAACACGAAAATAAAAGTCACTAACATTAAATTATGGGGATAGCTGTAGATAGTGTTCAGGTAATACTGACGTAAGACACATTTAAAGTATGTGTGCTTACGTTTATTCCAACACAGATACAGATTTTATCGAGAAATAGGACATCAAAGGTTACCAAGCGCAAAACAAAAATGGAAAGAAGGAAACTTAGCGATACTTAAGACCACATAATTTCGCCTTTCAGCGATAGGTGCATGCTTTGCCTCGCTTTAACTGCATCAGCTACGTTTGTTCTTGTCTAGTAAAGAGAAGGATTTAATAAAGCGATCATAAGCCTGACGAAGTATTCGATGGTCAATAGATTCAACCTTATCTCTTTTGAGTTCACCCTGGGTCATGATATGTACAGCGGACTAGTCCATTGCTCCTTCTTTTACCGTCGCAGTTCGTGGAAACCATGTTTGACCTCCGAACGAAAATTGTAGTTATCAGGATCTGCCACAGTTTGAGCCGAGAAAGTGTAAGATAACATACATTTATGTGTAGACGACTCTGAAATTTCATTTTTAAGCTCCTCATGTATATATTCATAGCAGTTTAATATTGGAACTGCTTAGATGGAGACCGTGATAAAAGCGCCTTGCATTCGAAACTGGAGGAGCAATTGGGCAATAAAGCAGCATTCTTGCACAACAGCGCCTGAATCACAACTTAAGACATCAGTATTTGGCACCCCTGAAATAGGCTCTCCAGCAGTCGGAAGCCACTGTTGAAATTGTGGCGATTCAATTGTTTTGGTATAGCAATATTACTTAATTCAGTGATGGCCAATCTACGGCCCGCAATGGTTTTTCTTTGTATGGCCGACTTAACATTCTAAATTAATTTTCTTCCACACAAACATAAAACTCGGACAGCGCCCTGCAGCATTTTCACGGTATTTAACACTTAATTAAGTAGACCTTCGTGACAGATTTTTGTTCTTGTAAAACACTTGTGTTGTCCCCAACAATCAACATATAGCCAGTGGGGCAAAAAGATGGCCACCTCTAACTTAATACGAACTATATGTACTGTGATAGCTTTTGAATAAGAACGAAATAAGAAAATGTAGTGCTAATATTTAATTTTTCACAAGTGGGAAATCGTTGCAGTATAACAACACTAGGCGATTTTATCGCATATTTTAGGATCTCTTTATTTGATGCAAGCTTTTTTAATTTCTCATTATTTTTCAGGTTCTGGTTATCAGTCGAAGAATTTAAATGTTGTCCACTGAGGAGGCTACCAGACAAAGCCAAACAAATTTATAGGTATTATAATTTGATATCCTTTGAAAGTTGATAATCGAGTGGTTGTTCAGACAGATTTAGTAAATGTAAGCTGGTATTAAGACGCGCTCATTTTGACCAATGTCTCCGGAACATTTATTACAGAGAATGCATCAACTACCCAAGCGTATGTTGAATATTCGTGTACTGGCAGGTGCAACGTTCAGTTTTCGCTTGCTATTACCTATCGCGCCCAGTCTTCCAAACATTGTCGTGTTTTGTCACCAGTCATACACTAAGCTATTCCGGAAAGAATATTACGTGTCATAATAAAAGGGAAATTGTACCAAAGAATGACAGCAGAAAAGGCAGGGGCAACATGCTGGTGTGCAGAAAAGAATGCTCCATACAGCATCGCCATAAAGTATGCTGCATAGCATTTTGTACACTTCTACAGCAACCAACTACAGCAACGTTGTCTGCTGTGCTGGAACACAGCAGGACTATAAACCAGATGTGCATTACGTGTTCCTTAAACGTATTTTTACGCTCATTACATACTAATTACCAGCTAGTTATCAGTCACGCATTTCGCATGGCGTTTTTTAACAAAGAAAAAGGATACTCTTCTCCGCAAGTGAAACTCTGTAGTTCTCAAGGAAAATGATCTTCAGTTTCTTGCTGACATCTGGATCATTGTTCACAACTGAAACATACGTAACGAATGAAAAGTGACTTTTCACATTGAATTATATAATTCCAAATATTGAATGATCTTACATATTCATGCGACACGAATACTCAATGTGCGCTACAGGAGAGATCAGTACCAGGACGCCAAGTACAATATCAAATGTTACTAGGCTGCTTCATATAAAGCGTTTTTTCTCGGGAATTGGTTGATGGTGGATCCAAGTAACGCGGGATTCGTAACTATTGTAAAATAGCTACAATCGCAGTGCTAACATTAAATGAAGATCTAGGCCAGGCATTAGGCCAGGCCTAACAATAAATTTATCCTATAAATGCTTGTATTTGTCAACAAAATCTTATGAATATTGTAATTGACGTTCCTTTTTGCCCGCGACCCTTCATCCTTGCTTGATACTCATTTTCCTTCGTTTAAGATTGCTTTTTCCACTTTTCCACGCGAAAACATGTGGATTATTACTGTGATAAGATTTTTTTTGAATATCAAATCCTCGTGACACCTAAACATGACAAAAATCATCTTGTAATTTAACTCTATTTTTATAATCCATATGCAAACAATTTCTGATTACTGCTGGAATTAGTAATTGCAATTAATTATACACATAATTACATCAAAAGGAAAATCTGTTGTTACTTAACTGCAGAGCAAATAAAGAAATCGTTGCTGAATTCTTTAATCACATTTCTTTGAGGGAGCTCGCAAATGAAACTCGTCGAAAAACAAGTAACAAAATTTTCATATACTTGAACAACACGCATAACACCTTAAAATGATTGACAAACCTTTTGCAATGGCCAATATAAGCTTGATAATCTGCTTTGCAGTGTGATAACCTGGAGCAGCCTAATGGTTGGGAAAAAAGCCCGCGTAGTATTCCAAGCAAGAAAATGCATTTTACTTTCTAATTACTCATGTTATACGGGTCTGCAACCTTCAAACATTAATCTACGGGTATCAGGCGAATAGAGTTGTCGACTAAAACGGACAAACCACGTTGAAACGATAGACAGACAACGTATCTGGGAAGTAACATCATCTCAGAAGCTGCATTTACAGTTCGACAAAATGATCACTTATTGAAATCCCTAGTAATGAGTCTAAAAAATGTATTACCGCTAGCAAATACAGAATTTGTTTTGCAAGTAAAGACCTGCTGTTAATACATAAAAGCCATCAAATATACATGCAGGACTAAATCGTACTTGAGAGGTAGCTATGCAGCAGATCAAATAACGCTCATAATGCTTCCCGCTTCCCGATTTCTGGAAATCGATATCCTATTTGAGAGGGGAGTCGCAATACCCCAGAGCTATTTACACCTCTACGATTACTAATAACAACAACAGATTCGCCACACCGAAGACAGTAAATAACAACGTTGGATGACTGTGCAGTACCCCAACGAGCTACCTACCCCTGGCTATCAAGTCGCTGTAACACTACTGAACCCAACAAGCTACGTACCCCTGGCTTTCAACTCAACGTAACATTACTAGACCCAACGAGCTACATACCCCTGGCTTACATGTTTGGAGTTTGCAGTTGCTAGGACAAACAGTGACATCTATTAAAGAGATGTAATGAGATTTTAATTTAAATTGATTTGGAAGACCAACAACTTTCATTCCAGAGATCATATAGGTTTTGTAAATCAGTTTATCAGCAGTGTGGTTTTTTGATAGGATTATATTATATTGCCTTCATATATATTAAGAGTCTTCGTATATACTTTTTGAATATTTGTGGCTGGAAGGTCCATCAAGTCTTTCTAATATATGTTTGTTTTGAAAAGAACACTAGAGAGAAATAGAAAATATGTCATCACTTGGCATCAAACCCGTGGCCCACACGTCGTGATGTGTGCTCTACCAACTGAGCTAGGTGACGTCCGATGTTGCCATACTCTATTTGTCTAGTCGCCACATTAGCTCCCAATTATCCACCGATGGCATCTCAACATATTTGGAGATCAGCATCTCTGCGCCATGTGACTTGACTAAGAAAGGACTGTCATCCGGCCCGTCTATCTGTCCAAAGCCTTTTTAAAGTTAGAAAGTATAATCACAGATTCGATCCCCGGTACTGGCATGTTTTCTATTTCTCTAGTGTTTTATTTTCAAACTGGCATTTCAAAGACGAGTAGGAGTGTTGTAGCTGCCTTAGTTCTTAAACCTATTTTCCATTTCTTCTAGTAGACATACTTGTTTCTCAGCGAGGAAGGAATATCCTTCCCTTTTAGATGATGCACAGTTTCACAGTTTCCCCCTCTCCTCTTTCAGATGTACTTAATCTCAAGTAAAAATAAGCAGACAGTACAAGAGCTACAGCCTCTTACTCCCCCACCCCCGCACCCACGCCCATTTGGACAGTGTACCCTGTTTTAGAAGAAGAAATGGCAATTATTTAGCAAATTAAGTAACAACCAACGTATTTACAGAGACCGATTCCGAATTATATTCGCGCAAAAATCAAGGATAACAAAATACGCCATTTCAAAGAAAGCTCAAGTTTCCTTACTTTCACACCAGCGCCTTTTTGCAATTTTCGACCCCCTCCTAACTGGAGAGCCCACGCTGCACCCCTGATATTAAACCTTTAAAGATGATAACAGCTGTATCAGATCGATCTTAAATACTACATTTGTGAGGCAATTTGGTGTAATCAATGCACACCTCTCATTGAAAAGTTCAAGTAGTTTGTCTTATAACTTTCTACAAAGCACATATAGCCTGGACGTGTCGCAGGAGCACGCCATAATGATTTTCATACGCTGGCTTGTTTCCAGAACTGTTCCCAGTCGTGCAGTAGAACCTGGAAAGTTGTCCAAACCTGGCACAGAAGTTTGCTTGATTTCGATTATTGTACTTGTGACCAAATTACTCTCTTTTCTGTCAGCATGCATACACAGCTTCCATGCAACGAAACTCATGCTGCAGCGACGTTGTCATTTTGATACATGCTTCTAATCAAATCGTGCATGACACACGCGACTTCGTTTCCCGACTCCAGTGAAGTGTGAGTTGTGTTGCGATATACAGTCCCGTGATTGTACGTAAGTATTCAAAGGCTACAAAAAGTGAAGCATTCAATTTCTTTCTATCCCTGTTGTAACAACTTCTCTGATACATGTCCAAAACAGTTCAGAAGAAAAACATATTGCGGCTATAGGACCTTGTTTATATCATTTAAAAAGCAGGTAAGAATTCCACTTACATCTTTGAAATTTTTCTCAAATTTAATTTGCATTTTAAGGTGGTACTGTGCAAATTTTGAAGAAGGTGTTTTTTGTTATTTTTTAAATATACGGCATTGAAGTTTGCTAAGTATTCGCATTTTGAGGCAAACTGTATCGAACATTTATATAAGTGATATTCACAATTGTATTCACATATATTCATAAACATGCTGTGCTCAAGAGCATTCCAAAATTAGACATCGATTTTTCTACTTACTACATCTTACACAGTTCATTATTTAGTTTTCGAAATGCAAAATCATCAAGCTACAGCCAAAACATCTTTTGGTGCTATAAAGTATTATTGATAATTGCAGTTTTGTATAGACACCTATGTATATAGTAAGCTGATGTGGCCTAACTACTAATATATTTAAACTTTTCCAAGGCACTCAAATATGTAGCCTTTTGGCACCAAAAACAGAAAAATTATTTTAATATGTTAACTTACAAACTCTATCCTCTTAATGGACTGAAACTACATGCTGAATTTTCCTCAGGTCATGGTCTGCTAGAATATATTGGTGACCAGTTGCTGTGGACGGTGTATCTTCAATCAGGAATAAAACAAATTTCTTCTCTGTTGGGCCAATGGGAGCTTGCAGATGGCAGTGATAGGTGCACAAATTTTACTTCAATGTCATTCTCCTCACTATTTTTGCTGATAGTGATCCCTACGCAAACTTTATCCCCATAATAACATGCAACATAATCTGAAGGATTTACATTAATACTCAGGTTGGCACTGCCGTTTAGCAAGTCAGAGACCAGTTCAAAGTCACTGTCTGTAGAGATTCGTTTACAACCAAGTAATGGTGATCCAGGTTTGGGTGAGAAATGATGGAAACACTTAATTCCTGGTACAGTATTTGCTGAACTTATTCTTTGTGGCAGAGAGTTTCTAACCACTTCCATTTCGTTTAAGGTAACAAAGAAGAATGTATTCCTTTGATACTGTTTTTACAAAAATTCATACATTAAAAAGTGTGAAGTTATTTGATATTTCATGGGCCTCTGTAGACTAGCTTTTGTAGTAAGGCATTTAATAGTTCCTCCTATGCCATCACATGGAGATTTGCCATGGCTAGTTACAAAGAAGGTCCTCTCACAAGCCATTTTGAAGTCTGACTCATGGAAACATAAATTCATAATATTAAATTTGTTCTTTTACTGGTTTGGGCAACCGTCAGAGAAATAGAAAACCTTATTTATTTTACTTTGCATATTATTCGTCAGGAAATTTGTTGCAATCTTCATAAATTTGTGAGCAAAGTGGTAGGCATGCTTGAGATCATCTGATAAAATACACAGAGAATGAGTGTGAAGCTCTCCACCTGACTGTACATAAATCACAAAAGGATGAAGTGTGCAACTCTTGCTATTCCAATGAAAAGACTGAAGTTTGTCTTCAACAACAAATTTATGGTTTTCTGCAAATTCACTTAAAGGAAGACACTGTTTAACTAATTCTGTTCAATCAGTGCTGAGCCACTGACTAAACATTATCTCTGCCTCCTCTTCATCAAACTCACAATTAGCACTATGATATTGGCTGGAATTGTCATCACTCTCGAGAAATGAACTTTCTCCTGACACATCAACTGAGAACTGAGAATAAATACTTCCTTTATGGATCAGCTTAGAGAGAGAGAGAGAGAGAGAGAGAGAGATAGATAGATATATGAGCTGTGATACGTGACACATGACACGTGGTATAAAGCCATGAGTTTTTCTAAGTAAGGCAGTTAGTACTCTAACGAGACGAAAAAAGATTGCCTGAAACCAAAGGGCAATTGCAGATCCATAAATCGTTACTGCATATTTCAGATTACTTTGTTGTGTTATCGTCATAGAGTATGAGGCATCTTTTAGCAATTCTGTCAACTTTTAATTTTAATGTTTGTTATTTCTATTGCCTGCAGGTTCAAACCCAGTGTTGTCACAGTAGCATCAAGTTTATTATTACGTCAAGACAATATGTCAAAACAGAGAATGTATTTGGTCATGCATAAGGTCATACATAAGATCACGTTTAAGGTCACTTTTAAGGTCATGTTTACGGTCATGCTTAAGGTCATGCTTAAGGTCATGTCTAAGGTCATGTCTAAGGTCATGCTTAAGGTCATGCTTAAGGTCATGTTTAAGGTCATCTACAGCGTAAGGTTGCTCGTATATGAACTTGAGCTAGTTGGACAGCGTTTTGGAGAGTTCTGAAGGGACGAAAGTGAAAATCAATATTAAAACTTATAAATAACAGAAAATAGATTCGAGAACACTGTAATAAAGGAACACCAATGTAAGTTGCTTCAGCTATTTTGATAAAAACAATCGATTTTTCATTTATTTACAGTTTAAATTCCATTTATTTCATTCACTGGAAAATCCACGATTTGTTCTCCAAAATGAAGGGCGACATTGACAATCAAAAGTGATACATAAATTATTTAAAAAACAAATTGAAATTCTGTACAATTCCAATTTTTCATACTTCTACTACATTTGTTTCCTCTGTTAATAATTCTACTTTACCTCTTTTGCCAGAGCAAGACTTTTTCTTAAGTAAGATTAATCAAATTCACAACATCTCTAACGCAGATTGCTTCAATGACAAGAAAACTCGTCGACAATGGTTTACGTTCAACTGTCTGCTAAAATCCGCTGGTTTTGATAAGACTTTCACGCTAACCACAAGCCAGTCTTAAGCCTTAGGAAGCAAAGACGCTCAGAGTAAGAAATCCGAGTGCCCACTATCGCATGAATACTCCTACACGAGAGGATAATTGGGTGACATTTTCTCCCATTGCGATTGAAGTTTGTCAGGTGAAATCCCTAGCCATTAAAAAGATTTGCTTACCACGATCTCGCAAAAAAAGTTTTAATATTCAGTAAGTGTACGCAGCAGTGCCCTGTTAGCAGTTGCTACTTGCCGAAGCAAACACGGGACAGTGAGAAATATTCTTGGTGAGCCTCACATGTTGTAAAGCGAGCTAATTGGGGTTGAAAAAAGCTAAACTTGTGGTTTTTCTACATTTTCATCAAGTTGTTATGGTCAATCAAGGAGCACGGAGGGCTTTAAGGTCCGCTTCAGCGTTTCTTTACTCTCATTTATCTTTTTGTGGGACAGTTTATCGCTTGGTCAGTCAGTCAGCCTGTCTGTGAGTCAGTCAGTCAGTCCGTCAGTGAGTGAGTCAGTCAGTGAGATAGTGAGTGAGTCAGTGAGTCAGTGAGTCAGTGAGTGAGTGAGTCAGTGAGTCAGTGATTCAGTCAGTCAGTGAGTCAGTCAGTCAGTGAGTCAGTGAGTCAGTCAGTCAGTGAGTCAGTCAGTGAGTCAGTCAGTCAGTCAGTCAGTCAGTCAGTCAGTCAGTCAGTCAGTCAGTCAACGCGGATCCAAGGCGTTTGAAATACATGGCGTCACGATTTGAAAGTTGCTTATTCTGACTCTTAGTCTTCGCAAGAGTGTCACATTTACAGAGCTTACATCTGATAATAGTCATAAGGTATTACTCGTTTGCAAGGGTAAAAGTTGTATTAGATAGTAAAACCAAATAGAGATCACTGTAGTGCATTTGTATTACTCCAGCTTTATTAGAAAACGTGACAAATTTGTACGATCTTTCCTTTGGATCATGACGTCACGGTTGCACTGCCGTTCTCTTTACAACTCAAACCAGATTTAGATTTTGTTAGAATGCAGGTTCTCAACCGTTACTTGTATAGTGCTATTTCGTTCCGTATTTTATACCGCAAGGTTTCGTATCATGCTTTCAGTTTAATGTGACTCACTCCCTTGTGGTCTTTGTCGTCATCGTTTTAGAGTCAGTCTGCTTCAAACATGGAACGTGTGAGGAGGCGGGAAAGGAATCGACTGGCAGCACGAAAATGCAGACAGAAACGAAAAGATAGGATCGATGACCTGCAGTCAGTAAGTAAAAATAGTTGAAACACGAATTCTGTTTATTTTTCAAGAGAGCTTATGAGCAAGCCTCCACTTGTCTGGAATCGCTTCTTTTGAAAAACGCTCACAATGATATGGAGAAGGAAGAGCATTTGAGATACAAAAACGTTGTGGCTTGCGGATACAAACATAAAGTCATATCCTATCAACTAAAATTAATATATAATACATTGGGTTAGGTAACGATATGCTTAGTTGATGAATTTTGCTAAAATTTGCGCAGAAAAACATTTTACAAACTGTTTCTTAATTCTGTAGAGGAAGCCATTACAGACGATCTTAGTTTTTTGAAAGTAAGTTTCGACTAGCGAAATGATCTATTCCTACATTCCTTCCCATATAATGTCTAATGGAGGCAATATTCTGCAAAAAGTTTTGGGACCTGAAAAAAACTTGGTTAAAAATCTATCTTTAATCTGACGACACTTTAAAATGAGGTATGCCGATTTGAAATGATCGAATTTTGCAGCTAGCTTGTTTCTAGAGTAAAGAAAATCTATCTTTTCGTCTCGTATAGTACGCCTGCTGCCATTCTTCTACTATCTTACAAATTCTGACATTGTTGGTTCTATTAAAATTGCAAAGATGCCAAGATGAGAAATTTGTACGCTGCTTAATTTACAAATTTGTGCAGCAAGTTGTGTAAAGAAAATAAATTTAGGCCTGAGAAACGGCGATGTTTAGGAAATAATAAACAGTTGGTGCCTCTACTGTAGATTACCTAATGCGAAGATGTCGTTCCCTGTTTTTACTTCCATGTTTCTAGATTTCTCCATCTTCTCTTCCTCCATTCTCATACCTTATGTAATATAGGCTGAGGTAATTTTACGCACTTTCTTCTTCGAACCAAGCTGATGGCTGCCTCTTCTCACCTCACTTGGTCTAGTCCATTCATGATGTGCAGACTTTATTAAACGATGCGATTTTTAGATAAATTGAGTATAATCTCCATAACAGAACTTCTTATAGACATAACTGGGAGGTAATATTAAAATCGACGTCGAATCGTTCTTGTCGATGCTGTTTAGGTCACGTATGTTACGTCACAATTACAAGGGCACGCCTTTGCGGTCTTAAGAACCACATGTTAAGGGGTGTTTACACTAGGTTGCAACAGGTCGCTGGTTGCTGCAACCTGCAACTTGTTGCAGCGTACCTGTCATATTTGCTCCATTTACGCTTCTTTTCACGAAACTGAAATTTTTTTACGGTAAACTTACGTCGTACCAAGTTCGATAAGACGAACTTATGGTAGCGGTATTGCGATGTGAAATAGATAAAATGTGATAGAGAAAGATTTTACTTTTCTTGTTGTGCAGTGAGAACGCATGGGTGGATTTTTCAGGTCCTTACCTCAAATTTTGATGGCACCACGTTTACTAAGTAACATGACACTTGATTGTATACCATGATAAAAAATGGAGGGGAGCATGCTCGAATAACTTGGTAATGGTATTTATGCTCACGTCATTGCACGTTTCCTGAGTTCTCTTTTGATTGACGTATAGTACTGACTTGTCAAATAAAATTGATCACATCTAATTGTTTATCCTTTTGCAAAGCCACGCCAGCCATGATACAGATACAACTGCCGACTGTTACAATCTCGATTAAGCTGCGCAATCAAATACGACATTCGCATCGACCTCCGCATCTGGGAAATTAAATAAACACTGTTACATGCTTCGTTTGAATCAACAACAACTTGGGCGAACTAGGCCCATGTTCACAAGCCAAAACCTAAATACAGTTATGTCGTCACTCTGCTTCACTATGGCTCCATCGATCTTGAGGCTTATCAAACGAGCGCTTGATTCGCGCCAATAGCGAAGTCCTTTTGCCAAACAATGCTTGTTATCTTGAGCCCCACAATGAATCCATTTCTAGAATGAAAGATAAGAGATGAAAGCTGCGAATGTAATGTATGTCAGACCTAGGGGAGGACACGATGGATGAACCATCGTATGGTAGAAGTACTGTTGAGTGGTCCATTTTAAGTTTATTCGCTACTTTTAGGCGCCACATAATCGTCCCTCGCGCTTCTTAAAATTGAGAAAATATCAAGGACGGGCTATCTCATCTACAAATATCAAGGAGAGATTTTGAGAAACTGGTGGGCTGGGTGGAGGGGGTTAAAGACTGAAAGGAGGCCAACATATTTGGCCATATATCGACAACTTTTGTTAGTTATTTACAAATAAAAATACGCTCCCGTGAAGATATCAGTTAGTTGTTCACGAATAAAAATACAGTTCCGTAAAGATTTTAGTTTTGTATCTCTTTCTTAGCCATAGACTTTCCGAATTATTTGGTACTGTAAATTGAGTCGCAATCTATTATGTCAATGAGATAGATCAGCTTGACTGATGTTAAATGCAAATATACCAGATGTCAGTTAGAGTTATAATGAAACAATGTCACGTATTACAAGGTTGTAGGTAGTAGTCCCGAATCAAGACGGATGATTGTGGACGGTGGTTACCTCACATTTTCTCCAATATGACACTTCAGATCTATTAGAAATAGTACATAATTGTATGAAGTATTTATCTCTTCCTGATGCTTTTTGATAAACAATTATCATACTGTTATACAGGTGTGTCAGCTAAATAACTTAGCGATGGACAGCCTTCCTGTGCGATTAAGGTGGCTTACTTCTCCGTTTGGTATCCCAAATTAAATAACGTAGCCTTCGGATTTTCTGATTACCCATTATTTATCAGTTAGCTTGTTTAGTGGTTACCGTTTATTTCGAGTAGTTTAAATATCTGAACTACTGCTCGCCAAGTTCTTTAATTGAGAGATTCCTAATACACTCATGGTTAACATGTGGTAATTAAATCTTCAGTGAAATTTATGAGTGGTTCGAACTCTATGAAAGCGAATGACCAAGTATCAAAGACCGGTGGTGACATATTTTCTATTTCTCTAGTGTTCTTTTCAAAACTAACATTTCAAATCCTCTCTTCTCGATGATATATCTCTATTTTTTTATTCAAACACAACGTTTCGGCACTCCCTTTTGCCATTGTCAAGTGAGGTAATATAGCATCTTTTTTGTTTAAATACAAACTTACCAATTCAGGCGTGAAATTATTTGAGAGAGGAATGTTACTGTACAAGGAAATATTAAGTGGGTAAAACAAGGGGTAGATAACTGCGTGATGATGAGGGAAATGTTTAAATTACTTGTCTTTTATACCTGTCTTCGTGGTGAACAAGCACATTTTTGAGTTCGTGTCCCGATGGTTACATGTTTTCTATTTCTCTAGTGCCATTTCAAAACTGATATACCTATTATCTCATTTTACCACCAAAATTCCCGATATTTTACAAAATCCACTTAAACTCTTTCTATCGTAGTTAATACAAAACTCATCCAAGGTTTCTCTTGGCTTGGCTGTTTGACAACGTGACAAATTTCAAAGAGCGATTCCCAACCCTGGACCCCCTGCCGCAGTGGTTGCTGATTTCTCCATTGGTATTATTACCGCCAAATCAGAAACCGGATAAAAATAAAGTCAACCTTTCCTAAAAATGATTCTGAATATCATGTCGAGCTTATCTCTGGTGATATTTCACGATCGAGCTGCCTTATCTAGTCGGCCTCTCGCCCTTAAGACTCTCTCAATGTAAACATGTCTCGAATCTAACACAAGTTTCAAGAGCTTAATGAATAGCACGAGGTGGAGGGCAGATGCTTCCCTCAGCTTGATCGCTACCGATTGACAAATAAAGATAATGAATTCTCTTCAACTGCATCTCCGACAGATGGGTAAGGGAGACAACGAACCACTCGTTTTCGATTTCTGTATACATTCGGTGACTAGAAAGCCAATAATGATTGACACCGTGTTGAAAACGTCTATATATACAGTCAAATGTTGGCAGATTACAAAAGTGCTAAAAAATCAGCTCCAAATCGGCAAAACAATTCAAGAAAGAGCTCCAAAGAAGCCGAAGACGGAGAGCCCTATAAACTTGTTCAGTGACGTCACACTGCCACTAAATCTCCGGTTTTCCACGCGCTTTTTTAAAAGTTGAATGAATCAGTCTGGATATGAAGGGGTACATCTGATTTCGTGTTCAGTTTCTGGAATTCTGCTTTCAGGTGACGTCAACTGTGACGTCATTGGTCATATGACTATATCGTTAGTTTTTGTTTTGTTTGTGTTGACTTACTGGCGGCACCACGTTGCAGAAGCATGGGCAGATCTTCCGTGGTTGTGGACCAATCAAAGAAAGTAGTTACTACTGTCATGTGGCTTTCCAGCACCTGGGTCGCAAAGGACGCGTTGATCGCTAGCAAAGGACCTTGGGAAGAGTGAAATGCGTCATTTGGCAGCAAAAGCCACGGCTTTGAGTTGCGGAGACTGGTCACTAAATATTGAAACACTTGTTGTTGAGTAGCGAAAGACAATCCGTTGGTTAGTGAGACGCTTGTCACTTGGTATCGAATTAATCGTCATTCTTTAGCGAAAGATTTGTGATTTGGTATCGAAGGACTTGTTGTTAGGTAGCGAAAGACTTTGCACTGTATCGTGAGAGACCCAAATTGGGCAAGAAACGTACATTTTATAGGACTTGTTAAAGAAACTGTTTTGTAAAAGTAAGCTGTTTTGTGAAGAATGAGTTGCTTTGTAGACA
This sequence comes from Alatinidae sp. Z8VKAUB7J3, assembly GCA_010016025.2. Lineage (NCBI taxonomy): Eukaryota > Metazoa > Cnidaria > Cubozoa > Carybdeida > Alatinidae > Alatinidae sp. Z8VKAUB7J3. The sequence goes on along the minus strand of JAAAKM020073195.1, from coordinate 30,350,369 downwards.
GTATGTCTGGATATCAAACAATCAGGCTGTTTGATGTTCATTAATTTGATGTCTAATTATTTTAAATTATTACATGTATATCGGCTGCTTGTTTTTTGTATATGAGGAGTGAAGACGATCTTGCAAGGTGCGAGTCAAGATCCGGGAGGTTTCAATCCATTGGGCGAAGCAAACCTGAAGGACCCCCAAAGGACCCCAAAGGACTCTACAAATCACATTATGGCACAAGGCCCCCTCTTGCCAAAAATCGGCACTGGTCTGAGGTAACAAATATATCAAACTTAAGAAGCAACTCCAAACCTTTCTGGTCCACTATGTTGCGTTTCGCGCAGCAGCACTTAGTGGTACAAAGAAGACAGACCGTTTTTATTGAAACTTAAATCTATATACGACATTTCTGTCTGCGACATAAATTCCTAACATATAATACAACTGTGGATATACCAGATCTCAAGTCCAAAAAACTGCAAGAAAAATTAATGTGTTTACAACTGGCCTGGTAATCAGCTGTGACCATGCGTGGATCTACACTTGGTAGGATCAAGAAGGAACTTACTTTGCGACTAAATAGCAGTATGAATTGTCCTTGCATATAATACGCTCAAACATAAAATCTCTATAATAACATAACACTAATGAATGTAAAAAGGTTGGCTAAAATAGTAGCACTGACAAACAAATAGAAGTAAAACAAAGCAGCTCTTCAGTTTATGTAGCGCTAACCTGACTGTTCCATCTGTTCCACTAACTAGAGCTTATTGAAAACTTTTGTTGCCAGCGCAACGTAATATTCACAGGAATACACTTAAAATCGTTTTCATATGCTTATAAGAAGCTTAATCAGCAGGTTAAGATAAAATCTGGCTATGTAGTAAATATATAACGTCAAGAACATCTCATTGTTAAAACGAGGCTACTTCCATAGTACCTAGAAACTGTTGAGTAATCTTGACATACTATAATAAAATTGAACATGAATAAGTGGACAGAATTACTACAATGAAGAACAAGTGGTGAAGAAAGAAAAGTTGTCAGTGAGTGCAATACCCTGGTCCAACTTTTGTACAAGAGCCAACTGATGCCATCGTCAATATTATTGAGCGTCTGTGGGCCGCATAAAAGAGGAACAAGATGACATCGATTACGTACCATCTCGTGAAAGATAGGCACGTCACTGAGGGTAGGCAAGGTAGGGCACTGTCTGCCCTGTGGGCTTTTGTTTCAGTATTACGCCTACCCTGACAAACATATGTCACAGAAAAAAATTAAATGCATTTCACCATGTTTCCATGCAGTACAATTTTTAACTTTTCGTTATGTTTTGATACGTGGTATATTGGTACATTGGTTTCTATTTATATGGAAATTGTTTCATTAAGGCGTATTTTCTGAAAACCGTTTATTATCTTATCGTCGTATTCTTTTCCATACTTAGAAAACAATGAATATATACTCTGCCTATGCTGATATCTTTTGGAAGGTCCGATCGTCTACCCTCTGTTGAAGCGCCAAGGACGTGACAGCTTAGAAACGTGGTTATCAGGTTATTGAATAGAAGGAAACTTAATATCATACCGCTTGGCATAGGTACGCTTACTGCTGGAGGAAAGATTTGACGGATATGAAGAGAAATTTGGACTTGACATCAAGGTCGAGGTATGGGGTCCTCTGCTGATATACTGTCACGTGTTCCCATAAGCTTCACAAACACCAGAAATATTTTAAATTTCTCCAAAACAGTGAAGGTGTCATAGGGTCACGACAGGTACGGTAGTAAAGCAACGGAATACAACAGGCCCTTCAATCGGCCCGTACAAACTTGAGAGTAGAATTGCGCATCTAACGTATCAAGAAACGGTTATGAAAGTTACTTTGTGAATTAATTCACAGGCACAATTAAAACCCAAAATTTCTACCATAGTCGGGGATCATTACATGCTAGAACAAATCAGGACCGTTTGGTTTCCAATGAAGACCAGAAAAATATTAAGGGACAACTCAAATATCAGGAATGAAGAAGCTGCCGTCATGAATTTTAAGAAAGTGTTCCAAAAAAGGCACATCCGAATGTAATTTTAGTTGACTTACGCTGCAATGTAGTTTTGTACGCATTTTACCTTTCACACTACTGCTGAGTCACAAAATAAAAAGTAATAACTGCTGTTCCTTGAGAATATGTAACTTAACGTGTTGTAAAAGTAACTAAGCATGTCTCTTGTAACTTCTTCACAACAACTAACTAAAAAATCTATGCAACTAGTGCAGTTGTCGTACCAGAATTGAAGGTATTACGCATGTTAACTGGTGGTATTTACTACTTGGAGTGTGAAGATGTGCAATAATGGGCCTTAGCCAGCTTTTCAAACCTTTTCAAAAACTAACTACATGTCTCAGAAGATTTCAGTCGTTGTCAAAAAAATGGTAAACCTTACGAAAGGGTAATACGTTCCACCTATATCGCTGCTAAAGTTTAAAATGTTTGTTTCTACTTATCACCAGCACTCTGTTTACTATAATTCCCTATTCCTATTACTTCATCACAGCAGAGAATTGCCTCTTCATCTCTCACCGACCAAAAATTCGTCATTATTCTTACCCTTTTCCTTTACTCTGCAATCCACCACTATGTGTTTACACCATTCCTTAATTTTGAGCTACAGCCAAGTCCTCCAGATGCCACTGACTTTGATTTCGCAATCGTATTTTTCATACATGACAATCTTCTTTGCACTCGTTCTCAGTATCATTATCGTCCTGCATAACCTACTTTCCCTTGCCTGTTCTTGCACAAGACTGCAATGCTAAGGACGTAATGCTTACAATAAAAGCAAGAAAGACATCGTCCATCTGTGTACGCAATCGCTTCAAATCCAGTTGCCGTACACTTGGATATATATGACACTCAGTTCTGGTTCATAAAGATGACTTGTTCACTGTTTTATCTCCTTGGTACAGTATTAATAGGAGTGTATCTTTTCCCGCAGGATCAGTGGCTATAAAATTTAGACCATGTGAATTATGTCACCGATGCCGTCCCCAAATCATATGAGCACGTGTGATGGCGGAAGTCAACGTATTGCTCACCGAAATCCGAAACGCCCAATCTGAGCTGATTTTGCCCCTTATATCCCTTATGAAACAATGGTTACATAAAGTTATATCGAAGGAAATACCGTAGATTTTATAAAAGGAACGGTGGCTCTATTACAGCAAGAGCCAATTTCGCCATTTAAGTTGACAATGAAACGTAAATTTTATAAACTTGAATCAGCGGAAAATATTCCAGATACAATAAATGATAGTAAAGGTTGAAAGGACTTGCTTGCGATATCCACATGACAGATCTGGTCTAATATTATCCTATTCCCGTCCCAGTTATTACTATACAAATATTGTTCACGAAAAGTACTTTATGAAATGGTCTCGACAATAACTTTCAATCCTTCTAGCAGATTTTGTTTTGGATGCACTTTTCTGGCTGCGCTCTTCAGGCACCGTCCCCTCAGCATGTCACGTGATACTAAACAATAACATGCTCTTGAGCACATGTGTTGATTCCAGACAATTCCTCCATCGGCTTTGATCAAACTATATCCAGAGACACCAGTATCTCTTTTTACTACAGCAACCAAACACCACTTTTAAAAGATTAACAGTGCAACCTCCATTATTTAAACATCATGAATTTGATGCACGGAGAGGCCGATCGGATATCGAGGATACAAACTGCTACTCTTCCTATTATTCCCACGCTTCATTTTAATCTCAAAACAGCTACAAGGCTATTTAATTGCAAATTCCGTTTGGTCGTTGGAAAACCGAGATTTTAAGCCAATTCAGATATTTTAGTGGTCAATAACAAAAAGGTAACGACAATTTTCAAACCAATACAAACAAACATAAAGCCACCAGAATGAGTTTGAAAACACTTGGTGCTTCACCTTTACATATAAGTATAAAAACTAAGGAGTGTCGCACATAAGTGACGTCTTTCCTTTTCTGTTGGTTCTGGGGCTTTTTGGCTGACAAACCTCTGGACCTCTCTGGCATTGATTTAGTGGCACTCGGGTATTCCTTCAGGGCGATTTGGCTAATGATTCTAGGCCGTTTGAGCACTGCTTCTGGGTCCATCAGGTATTAATTCAATGCCACACGGGTATTGCTTCCTAGTCACTCAGGTATTGCTTCTGGGTTACTTGAGTAATGATTCCAGGCCGTTTGAGTACTGCTTATGGGTCACTCCGGTATTGATTCAATGCTACGCGGGTATTACTTCCCGGTCACTAGTATATTGCTTCTGAGCGACTTGGGTAATGATTCCAGGCCGTTTGAGAACTGCTTATGGGTCACTCCAGTATTGATTCAATGCCATTAAGGTATTGATTCATTGCCACTCGGGTATTGCTACTGCCAGTGCCACTCGGCCGATTGGGTATTGTCGCTTGGGCATTTTGGGCGACTTGGGTAATGATTCTAGGCCATTTGAGTATTGCTTCTAGGTCACTCTTTGCTTCTGTTTCTTACACAAGCAGGTGAAGCTTTCAAAAGTATAGCAAATCAACTTGTGTAGTTGATTGTGAACCTGTGATCCGACCATAAATAGCTATTTTACTTAACCCTAGCACGGGGGTGCGGGCGGCTAGTAGGCCCGCGACTGTAAATATTGTTTAATAAATCTTGAATGCTTTCTTCTAAGTTACTGAAACTTATGACTTTTCCTAACTTTTATTTGGCAAACTTTTGGTTAAAAAAATTGGCCGTCACATAGTGTGGTCTGGTCACGTGACCCTGAAAAAAAGTTGCTGATATATGGTAAAAAGGTTCAAAGAGCTATAACACGAGATATTTTTTATGAAAAATTTTATGTCTCATAGTATTTAAAACTTTAATATCAAAGCATTAAATCACGTTTTATAGAAGTTATACATGCTAAAACAGACGCGGGCCTACTAGCCCTTGCCCTCGCATTCGCCCTCCCCTCCCCGATCCCCCCTCCCCAACGCGCGCTGGCTTAAGTCATCAAAAGCACGTGCTAGGTAGGGTTAAAAGATTAAGTGTGTTAAAAAGGAATAAAAAGGTTGTGTTTACCTGATGCATTAGCAACAGTCAGAGTATAATTCGTAATAGGGTCACTAACTTTGAAAATACCGTACATCTCATAACGATGTTCATTTGGGATCCACATATCAACTCTCAGTGATGAGGTCTGATTATGATAAGGTTATATCGTACAGCAGTCTATGTTTGCTTCCATTCCATGTTTTAGTGTAGTCACATGATTGTGCCACTGTGGAGTTGAAGTTTGATAACATGTTGTTATGAGACTTAACTTGACTGTCTAGATAGTGTTATTATGAATCTGGCCTAAAGCAACATGCAACAATTGTAACTTGTTTCAACGAAATTCTTATGTGATCTGAGTGGTTTTTTTACAAGTAATATTCAGCTGTGATGCCGTATTAAATTGTTTTTGAAGTTTGCTGTGCCCCACAGTAAACAATAAAATGACACAATACACAACAATATGTATCTTCAAACATCATATTCACATCCTCCCCGTGGAATCATCTTGGTTTTTACTGTCAAATGTTTGTTTTCCTGGGTCTACGTGGGGCAAGTCACAGCTTCTCTGCCTTTTGGCAAGGAATGGATGTGGTATCTGTTCTCATCAATGGCAGATGTTTTCCATAATCTGCGAGAGGCAGTCCTACTGGGTAGTTGAGCGTGCTTCATGGCTTGCTTCTCTACCCGGTAGCACAAATTGAGGGGCATTGCCCTTGGACACCCCAGCTGCCCTTTATTTATTAGTTAGCCTGTTTGGTGGTTTTTCTGTTTATTTAGGGTAGTTTCAATGTTGGGCCCACTGCTCATCAGGGGTCTTTGATTGAGAGATTGCAAATAAAGGCTCAAAACTAAGATTACCTTCTTTTGCACCCTCCTCGTTTTGATATCATTCCTATGGCCCTGGTATGTGATGTAACTTCCTTGTTGGTTGTGTTTGCATATATCAGTATCAGGCAAGGAACGGACATGTTCCTTTACCGCTATCAGTGTTGAAAGGCACTAAAGAAATAGACAATATGTCACCACCAGGACATCAATGGTACTCTTTACACGTTTTTTTAAATAAGCAACTCCATTGTCGGGGTCAGGCCTCGAGTTGCTTAAAAATTTTCCAAAATCAGGCCTGGAGTTGCTTACATAGTTGCTTAGGTATCACTACAGGTTATCATCGAATTTCGTTGTGTTGTGCAAAGCTCATTCATTCATTAGGAAACCAGGTGCCTTTGAATGTCAAAAGATCCATCCAAGCAATGGTGCCCTTGGATGTACTAACCAAGCAAAGCTCATACATTCATCAAGAGACCAGGTGCCTTGGAATGTCAAAAGATCCATCCAAGCAATGGTTAGCTGGTGCCATAATTATTTGTCTTCCAGCAATGAAGAACTGTGTTGCATTCAGACCTTATTCATGGTGACCCGCAAAAGTTTAATAAACTCCCAAAGTTGTAAACAAAATCTGCGTCCAAGAGCAAAGTACATTGATAGATAGTACAGTGACCAATAACAAAAGTATTCTGGAGATAAGGCTTAGTTTGACATAGTTCGCATCCCCCCAGCAGATGGGGGCAGGGGGTCGAGCATTTTCAACAAATTTTGTGTAGGTAAGGGTTGCCTCAAACCCCATTTACAGGTGGGGGTTGTCAATCAGTCTACAGTGGTATCCACTTCAAATTAAAAGTTGTATTGGTGATTCTGATTCACCTAAAGTATGAAAATATTTTCTCTCAAGAAGGTGGGCGCTTGGATGTTTTTCTTCAAGGAAGTGGCATTGTGAAACATTTCAAGTGATAAAATGAAGTGGCATATTGTAACCTTTCAAGTGATGAAATGTTTTAATGGGAGAACTCTAAATTAGTGTTCTCTTTCTATTTACATTATTGGTTGGACGCCGGCTCGTGCCGGGCTACGAGGCTCCGGTCAACCTCGCGTACAGCAGCCGGAACCGGTCGGCCTCGATCCGGATCCCGATGTACTCGAACTCGCCGAAGGCCAAGCGCATCGAGGCGCGGTTCCCGGACTCGTCGGGCAACCCCTACCTCGTGTTCTCGGCGATGCTCATGGCGGGCCTCGACGGCATCCAGCGCAAGTTCGGCATGACGGCGAGCGCGGCGGAATTGACCGCACAGGGCTACACGTCACTCGCCGCCACGGCCACGACCTTGAACGCGACGCTGGAGGTCCAGGAGACAGCCGCGGAGGGTGCGGCGATCGCGCAGACCCGGCTTGCCGCGGCATCGCGAAACGCCGCCTTCCAGCAGCGCATGCTGATGTTCCAGCTGAACGATATCGGCGTCTCGCTCGTGTCGGGGATGAACCCGTTCATGGTCATGGTCCAGCAGGGCGCCCAGATCCAACAGGTCTATGCCGGCCAGGGTGGCGTGCGCCAGGCGCTGCGGGACACCGCCACGATGGTAGGACGGGTCGCGGCACGTTTCCCATTGGTGACGAGCGCGATCGCACTGGCAACCGCCGGAATCGCGGGAATGCGCGCCGAGATCAACGCCACGCAGTCCGAAACCGTCAGTTTCCGGCACGTCGCGCTGGCAACCTGGAACGTCATCAGCGATGGAATCCACAAAATTATCCGGCCGGCGATCGACGCGATCGCGCCATGGTTCCAGGCCGCCTGGGACCTGGTCGTCGGGTCGACCAAAACCGTCACGAACCTGCTGGTCGGATCCTTCGTCGGGGCGTTCGAGGCGATCCGAGAGACGTGGATGGGCCTGCCGGCCATGCTCGGCGACATGGCGATCAGCGGCGCACAGAAGGTGATCGACACGTTCATCGCCATGGGACGCAAGGTGCTGGAAATTTACAATGACCTGACGGAGGGTATCAATTCGCTGCTCCGAAGGGATCTTTTTTCCAATACAGATCCAACCGCAGCAATCGGCAATTTCACTTTGACCAAGCCCTACCAGGGGCAGGTAACTGCTGTCGCCGACCGGGCCAGCGCAGCCTTTCGTGGTGGTCTCAGCCGGGATTATGCCGGGGATTTCTTCGAGGCCGTTCGCCAGCAAGCGAACGCTCTACGCGAGACCGAAGCCGCGGCGGAATCGGCCGGATCGGCGCTAAAGAAAGCGGCCGACAAGGATCCGTGGGACGGGCTCCGCGAGACGGTGAAGGGTGCGAACGACAACCTCCGGTTCGCCGGCGACACGACCAAAGGCTTCTTTCGCGACCTGCGCTCGGGCATCGACCAGGGAAAGACGGCCTGGGAAGCATTCGGCGACGCGGCCGCGCGCGCGGCCGACCGGATCTCCGAAAAGCTGCTCAACGACGTCATCGACTCCATGTTCCAGGTGCGCCGGACCGCGGCGCAGCTGGGCGGCGCCGGCGGGGGCGGAAGCATCCTGGACCTTCTGCTCGGCGGATTCGGCGGTGGCAGCGCGGCTCCGGTGTTCGTGACGCCCGGCGTCGGACTGTTTGCCCAGGGCGCGGCATTCCGCAACGGCCAGATCATCCCGATGTCCCGTGGCGATATCGTCAACCGGCCGACCCTCTTTCCAATGGCGCGCGGGACCGGCTTGATGGGCGAAGCCGGGCCGGAAGGTGTCCTGCCGCTGCAGCGGGGCAATGACGGCCGTCTCGGCGTCACCGCGTTCGGTCCGGCAACCAACCAGAACAAAGACGTTTCTTTCCGGGGCCATCCAAGTGATGCACCGCGAGCGAGCTAACCACGGCGTGAACGTTACCGCCATCGAGGCCACGCCAGTCCTCGGCCAGCAGATCAAAGGCCCGGGTCCGCAATCTCGCGGCGTGCGGCCCGGCGGCGGCGCGGGTGCTCTCCAGCATCGCCGGCGAACCATCCAGGGCCAGAACCGTGGCTTCTTCGAAACGCTCAAGCAAGGCCCGGGTCAACCATCCCTCGCCCGGGCAAAGCTCGACAAGGCGCATCGCCCCCGGCTGGCTTTCCAGCAAGCTTGAGATCACCTGGATCTGAACCTCTCGCTCGGGGACATAGTATTTGCCGCGGTCGAGGAAAATCGCCGAATCCGCCTCGCTCCAACTCTGGTTCATTGGCTGCCGATCCGCCCGATGCCAGGCAGTTTCAATGCCGGCGGATTGAGGTCGACGCCAAAGGTCAGGCCCAGGAGATTGATCTCCACTCCCTCCTCCAGCGCCACCATGACACCCGCCAGGCCCAGGGCCGAGACTTGCACGCCGGTACCACTTGGGCTCATCGCGACCGGGCGGGTCGCCGGCAAGTAGTCCTTGCCGATCGCGGTTGGCGGCAAGTCGACCCGAAGCGCCGGGACCTCGCGCGCGACAAAGGCGGTGAAGGTATTGCTGTTTGGCCCTGGCCAAACCGTGTAGCGGTCGTTGTAGGGATATCTCGCGCTCGCCGCCTCGATCTGGTCGATCAGGGTTTCGACCTCCGGGCCGCGCAAGTCCGCCAGGAGGTCTGGACGGGACCCGAACCAGTAGGCGTCGGGAACGCCTCGCCCGACCCGGACCGCCTCGTTGCCATAGCGCACGCCCCAGCCCACGACCTCGCGGCGGATATAGTGATCGGCGCCGCGCCGCTTGGTCGCGATCCAGGTATGAACCCCGAAAGCCCCGCGCCACCCCCAGGCCCGGCCGGCATAGACCTGAACCACCGGCTGAAACTCCTTGGCCGGGTCCGGTGCCTGGCGGCTGCTGTCGCGCCGCGCCTCACTCCAATGCAAGGCACCCTCCGCCGTTCGTATTCCATAGCTTACCGTCAGCGGCAGAAACATGATCGCCAGCACGACGAACACGGCCCGGCGAATCCTGGATCGCAAGGGCCGCCGCTGGTCAGTTCGTTTCTCCGGTCCGCGCATTCTGGATCATATGATCATCACGTGGGGTTCGCGCAAGTCGCTCGCGCGGTGTTGAAGGTGAACTCCACCGGAAATTCGCATCGATTTTCCGCCCCGGCATGCTAGGTAAACCGATCGCGTCGGCCCGCTTCATGGCCGCCCGCGTTTGGAAACCCAGCCCATGCCCGCGCCCCTAACCCGTCTTATCCACGCCATCAAGGCGGGACCGCTTGGCCAGGAAGCGGATTTCCGCCGGCTTTGGACGGCGCAGATCTTCAGCGCCGCGGGAATGGCCGGCGAGCTGGTGATTCTCGGGCTCTTGGCCTACCGGATCACCGGCTCGTCCGAATGGGTCGCGACCTCGCTGGCGGCCTATTACATGCCGCTGTTCATCGCCGGTACATTGTCCGGGGCCGTGGCCGATTGGATGGATCGGCGGCGCATGCTCAGGTTTCTCGAGCTGGGTTTCATCACCGCCCAGGTCTCCGTCGCCGCCGCGCTCGCCGCCGGGTTCGACGCGCTTTGGATGATCATCTCGGCAAGCGCCGTTCTCGGCGCGCTGCGGGCCATGCACCAGCCGGTGTCGATCCTGCCGACCTGGGTCCTCGTGCCGTTCCTGCTGACGGCCGTGCTCGCCCTCGTGTCGGGTGCGGTGCTGGGCATCTATTCCTCGGGGCTGACGCTCCTCAGCCTCGGCATCCGCATCCCCCGCCCGTCCGCTGCGGCGATCGACGGAGTGATCCTCACCCTCGGCACGGTCTTCGTCGTGTTCTTCGCCACCGACTTCCTCGGGCCCTTCCAGAGCTTCCTGATCGCACTGGGTGTCCCGCTCGCATCCTGGGCGGGCATCCTGATCGCCGACATCCTGCGCCGCCGGAAGGACTACGACGAGGATGCCGCGTGGAACAACTGGCAGGGCTATCTGCTGTTCCTGGTCGGCGGCAGCTGGCGCGCCATTGCCCGCATCGACATGCACCGGCGCGGCTATCCGCTGAAGGTGCTGCATGAATACCGGATGTCGGCCAAGGACGTGCGAGAGACCGCGCGCTATATCGAAACCCGTGACCTGGACAAGCTGCGCGACGCCTGCGGGGTTTCCTCCAGCCGGATGTCGCTGGTGCCTTATGCCATCGACGTGCTGACCCGGCTGACCAAGACCTTCAAGCCCAAGGACATCGCGGTGTCCAGCTATGGCATCCGCGAGGGGCTCTTGTACGAACAGATGCCGCAGCGGCTGCGCGCCCGCGATCCGCTGGTCGAGGCGTCGCGCTTTGCTGAGATGAAGGACGCCCGCGTCCCCGGCTTTGGCAAGACGCTTTATGATTTCGTGAGCCCCCTGTTCGCCAATGCGCGCCACAGCAAGCGGCGGCTGGTCAAGGCGGCCTGCCTGCTGCATGACGTCAGCTGGCGCGCGCATCCCGATTACCGCGCCGAGGTGTGTTTCGACAACGCCACCCGCGCCAACCTGGGCGGGCTCAAGCATTCGGAGCGGGTGTTCCTGGGGCTGGCGCTGCTGCACCGCTACAGCAACAAGCGCCGCGGCAGCAGTTTCGAATACCTCTATCATCTGCTGGACGAGAAGGGGCAGCACGAGGCCGAGGTGCTGGGCAAGGCGATGCGGTTCGGCGCCATGCTGATGGTCACCGGAAACGGCAACATCGGCTCCTTGCGCTGGCAGCCGCGCAAGCGGGTGCTGCATGTGGAGCTGCCGGATGCGGCGCGGCCGCTTTACGGAGAGGTCGCCGAGGCCCGGCTGCAATCGCTGGGCAAGGCGCTGGAGGCGGAGATCGACCTGAAATTCAGCAAGCCCGCCCCGCCGCCGGAGACGGAATAACCCAGACGGAGGGCGTCAGATCTCAGTGACGCCTTCCTCTTCGGCGGTTTCCTTGTCGGCGGGCGCGTTGTCCTTGGGCTTTTTGCGGATGATGATATCGCCGTTGGGCAGGATCTCGGGCATCTCATAGACGCTCCAATCCTCCACCTCCTTGGCGATTTCCGCCAGCGCGGGTCCCATCTCAGCCAGGAACGCGCCCATCGCCGGGCCGATCTCCTCCATCATGCCCTGCAGGTCTTCCAGTGCCGGCGCCATCTCCTGGCGCAGGCCCTCCCAGAACAGCTCCGCCCCGCGCTCCATCAGCGAGGGGCCGCTGTCCTCCCCTTCCGCCTCCTGGGCGGCAAGCGGGCTGGAGATGAGGGCAATCAGGGCGGCGGGCAGAAGGATCTGTTTCATGGGGCTAATATAGGGGCACCCGCGCTGCGCGAACAGAGGGGGTGGTAAATGGGGCCGGGCCGGGTGTGTCTTCGGCCCGTAAACACTCAGAGCCCGTGTTTTAGTGCGGTTTATTGTATTTTTTCTTTTTTTTTTTATCTTCAATAAATAAAAGTCAAAAAAATTCCTTTCCCAGTTAGTTTTACTGAGCTAACTTTAATGTTGCAACTGAGATTTAGCTGCCAAATTTCATGACAGTTCTTTTCATATCAAGATCTTAAAGTATCAAGGACAACAACAAAAAAACACCTTGCCCCTCCCCTAGCCCCGTTTAGGGTCTATTCATTTACCGTTTAAGGTATATTCAGTATTCTATTCAGACTACTACACATTTCAAGGAAATCTGCACGTCCTTAATTTAATCAATGCCATGGCTTTTTAGTTTATCTTTTGCTGATTTTCTCCCCTCTCTTTGATTTTCTCTTGATTCTCTGCTGATTCTCTTTTCTTTTTTTTATTGGCACCCGCCACTATCAAAATTGCATAATTGCATATGAGGGTATTTTAATATAATTCGAATTTCCAATTGGATTTTCACTATTCTTGGTACTTTGAAGGCTACTGTTTTACCACTTATATTCCCCCTTAATATCTTAAAGATTGCGCAGATGACAAACCTGTAAATCAACAAAAAAAAAAAATAGCATACTGAGGTAGCAAAGTTTCTTGCGGAGGAAGGAGATATGAGAATAAGCGAGTCACTTTTTTTTATTAGTTTTGCCGCATTGAGGAATAATTTGGCACGATCGAAATTGGCCAATAAACTTGCAAAAGTGAAGTCCCAGCCTCTTTTTTTAATGATGAGACTTATGGTGAATTTACAGTAAAATAAATTGAGAGATTAAATTAACAAAACCTCTGAAATCACAAGGAAATTCTTTACATATTTCATCTCTTTACTTTCAGCAAATCAACTTGATGACTCCACTTTTTTCTCCAAGCGATTTCCTGAGCCCCGCCCCCCCAGATACCGCCATGAGCTTGTTCTTACTTATATAAAAGGTAGTCGATAAAAAAATGTCATTATTTGAAATCACTTTTCCTCAGATTTTTCTTGTTTTTTGCCCAAATATATTAATAGATGCTCAATTATGATGTTTTGGTGCTTCTCTTTTTAGTTTTCGAAATTACAGTAATTTTAAAGCCCCCGCTGGCAAATATTAGAACAATCATTAAGCACAGACTTGCATTATAATAACCTTTCTTGAATAATTTCTAATCCCAATAGTCACAAATTTACCCTAGCTTAAAAAAATCGACATGTAGTTTATATATAAAACAGATCATTATTTCGAGTAAAATTAATAAAACCTCTTAAATCACAAGGAAATTCCTTACATATCTCATATCATTATTCTCAGCAAATCAACTAGATGACTCCATTTTTTCTCCGAGCGATTCAGAAAAGAACATTTAGCACAAAACAAGATAACCATCACTAAAACTAGATATAGGTTTGAGCTCGGAAATTTCCCTTGCTTTATGCTAAATATGTCCCACTTTTTCCCCCTAATGGTCTGTGTCTTAAGTGCACTCTGGTATCCACTTCCTTCCTTGATTAAAGAAGGAATTATTTATGATAATTCTGTGGGTCCCGCTGAATTCTTCTCTAATTATTATCACGATGTTAAGGAATAATTGAGACTATAAAGGGATTTGTAAATGGCTCTCCCCCATTTCAAGACCAAAATAATTTCCTCAGTATTTATTTCATTTCTACCTAACTTTTCTGTACATATATCTCTCTTAATTGATGTGAATGTCTACATGTGCTACTTTTAATTTATTTAATTAAATTTAGGATAAGTTATCAACAGTTTTTGATAACTTTCCTTTTTTTTCTTTAAAAATTTTGTAAGTCTTTTATTTAAAGTAATTTACAAAAAAGAAAGGGTGGCGTTGAAAACTGATTCCTCTGATCTTGTTTCTAGCCTGCAGGATCACTTAAAAAAGACTTTTCCAGCCAATGTTTACCGGCTCTGGATAGAACCTTTGGAAATTTCAATAAGAAACGACAATATCACCATCGTCGCCCCAAATTCCATGCACCGTGAAGAGCTTTTGAGTCGCCATTACTCTGTCTTCCAAAATTTCTTCAAAGAAACTGGGAATTCTGATTTCAAATTTTCTGTCAATGTTGTTAATAAAACTTTTAGTGCCCCTGAATCTACTCAACCTTATTCTGCTACCAACTATTCAGCCCCGCCTTCTTCTTCACCAGAGCCTTTACAGGGGACTTTGGCAGGTGAACTTAATCCTCATTTCACTTTTGATGAGTTTGTCGTCGGCCCCGATAATCAGATGGCTTACGCTTCTTGTTTAGCTGTCGCTCGAGAGCCGGCCCGCCAATTCAATCCTTTATTTCTTTACGGAGATACTGGCCTAGGCAAAACTCACCTATTACAAGCCATTTATCACTACATTGTGATGGAGCATCCCCACCTCAAGGTGGTTTACACAAATTGCGAAAGTTTTACCAACGAGTTCATTGAGGCCATCAACAGTCATTCTCTTGATGTTTTTCGCGGACTTTATCGCCAAGTCGATATTTTAATTGTTGATGATATTCAGTTTTTAGCAGAAAAAAAATCAACTCAGGAAGAATTTTTCCACACTTTCAACGACCTGATCGCTTCACACAAACAAGTCATTGTTTCCAGTGATTCTTCTCCGGCAGAACTTCAAAAATTCGAACACCGCCTAACTTCTCGCTTTTCCAGTGGCCTTGTTGCTAGTATCGATAAACCCCTTTTTGAAACTCGACTTGCCATCATTCGCCACAAATGTGATCAGCTTGATTTATCTATTCCCGATGACTTCCAACAATCTATCGCCGAACTCCCTATAGATAATATTCGAGAAATCAACGGTGTTTTGATCACGCTCAACGCTCAATCAAAATTCAATCACAATAAAATTGCCCTTCCGCTGATTCAAAAGCTTTTTCCTCAATATTGCCAAAAGATAACCAATAAAAAACCTCTTATTGATTATGATGATGTGATTAACACCGTTATCTCCCATTTCAATATTAGGTTACAAGATTTACAATCCAAAAAAAGACCCAAATCCATCGCCTATCCTCGACAGATTTCGATGTATCTTCTCAGAAAACTCACCAATCATTCATTAGAAG
>JAAAKM020073195.1:30261095-30335106 GCA_010016025.2 Alatinidae sp. Z8VKAUB7J3 | reverse complement strand
AAGAAATTGGAGCTTTTTTTGGAGGCCGCGACCACTCAACTGTGCAGTATGCTCAAATGAAAATAGAACAAAGCCGAAAGAATAATCACGAACTTAACTCGCTGATAAATCATCTCGAAGAAACCATTGTCAATAGTTATCAAAGATAACCTGTGGAAAACCTGTTAATGACCTGTCAAGAAACTTTAAAAACTCATGAATTTCCCAAAATTCTTGGGGATATGAGGAAAACATCCGAATTCCTTGCTAATCAATCAACTTATTGCCACCAAATGAGTTACATGATTATCCATCACTTTATTAACATTTTTCCAAAACAAATAAGAAGAAGAAATATAAAAATAGGATATATGTCATGAAGATAGACTTCATTAATCAAGAATTAAAAAATGCGATACTTTTGATGTAGCTATTGATATAAAAATTCTGTTTTTTTAGAGTTTTGATAACTATTGAGCAGGGTGGCTCCTTACTACAGTTCGGTACCACGAACTGTTTGACAGGTATAAAAGAGAGAAAACTATCCAAAGATTCCTATGTGATGCAGCTCATAGAATTTGTGGTAGTTGCCAAGTTCCATCAGCCTTTCTCCCCCCAGATATTGCTCCGATTTCCTAGGTACTTTGGTAGAAGTTGTGTGAAGGAGTATTTTACCAAGACATCAAAGTTCGGGAATATTTTATTACAAATTTGCATAAACTATTTATATTATGGCAGGATGTTAATAAAAATAAAGGAATTTAAGGAGAACTGGATACTTTCTTCCAGGAAAAGGTATAAAATAAGAAAACTAATGTAAAATTCCTGTGCGATGCAGCTCACATAATATATAATAGTGACAAATTTGAGTGATTGAAGACCAGCTGGGGTTTTGTTTTTGTTCTTAAAAGGAATGTGATTTTCACAGTAAACCCCCTGAACTTGTTTCCACTGTATTTGGATTAATTATGCTTTATGCATGCAGAGTTGGCATGTTGCCACCTGGTCGAAAATAAATCATCAACATGTTGAGAAAACAGATCACTAAATGAGTGGAAAAATCAGAAAATTAAAAGTTGCCTGTTTTCTGTTTGAATGTGGAAGAAAGGGTATAAATGCTGTTCACCTAAGATTTTGAAGAAAGTTCGAATTTTTTTCTAAGAAAAAGGCATTTGACATAGAGATTGAAGACGTTTTCTTGATGCTGATAATGCTCCCCATATGGGTAAATATAATTAGAATGGGGTCAAAGAAAGGCGCGAGTTTCATCCCATACATCAAGCTTTATCCGGATGAAATGCTACCATGCTAACATTATAATCCAGACCAAGGTCACTTGGAATCAATTCAAGCGAAAACAATTTTCTGAAACTGAAGATAGTATGGGGTAGGAGGTATTTCCCCCACAAAATTACCCCACTGAAATTTTCCCAAGCGGATATGTCATTCGTAGACCTCTTCCCCAGCAGGAAACTCCCCATCCGACCATTCCCCTCTGAAAAATTATCTCTCCCCAAATTTAAAATTGATCTGCCAAAGGAGAATTAGGACAAAATAGAAATTACGTGTTTCCTATGACTGCAATAATTGAGATGCTGAGGGGAAAATCGATTACTAGAGGTTGGTTATATTTGAACTGCGCCTGCTTGGTAAGTAATGCTTTAGGGTGTTATAAACCCAGACGATGCGATTCTTCACTTCTTAGCAACATGATCCTTGCATTTCGGAGGGTCCTTCTTAGAAAATGCTTAAAGATATTATAGAGAATGATCTAAGTTTGCTCAAAATATAGAAAAATTGGGGCACAAGATATGTGACTTAATTATATATTTTGTTCATTTTTTCTTGGTATTGTTCTCAATGGCTGACACACCCACTCACGAGTAATTTCAACTAGGGGAGGGGGGCTTAGCAACCAATCCCAACGGGGTTTGATATTAAAGATAAATTTAAACAAAATTTAGAGTTATATCTGAGAGGTTTTAATGGGAATGCTACGTTTCTTCGTACCATGGCTATGCATATTCACGCTACCGTGACAATATTCAGCTGACCTTCCCCCTATCAACAGAGTCGAGCACCCAGATAACATTCGATTCCACCTGGGGGCCTAGAGCCCAATTCCAATAGGGCCCTAGCGAGCCATTCCGATCTTTGATCAGCCTATAATGAATTATGGACGGCACGAGAATGTAATTACCTATAAATACTTGACGAAATACGAAGGATCAGAAATAGTCTTGGGGCGTGCCTTGATACACAATAAATTAGGCTGAGACGATAATATGTGTCAGCCCACGGCTGTTTGCTAACGATATTCATACCTTAACCGAACAATTATTGAAGTCGGTTTGATAGTTCTTGTTTCTCTTTTGAATTGACTGATTAGATACCACCAAATATTCAATAATCATTCCCAAATTAAACCGTATGATTTATCTGTTTTCTTTGAATATTATATTGTTTTGTCAAAAATGAATAAGCAGCTGAATTCTGCTTCCATTGCTAATCAAATTGTTCGGGATAACGAACTGTAAGTAAGGAGTGACTCAGACCAAACCGCAATTCTAAATAAGTAATTTTGATATCAATAGCTATACCGAACGAATTGGCTACTTACGCTGATTTCAAATATATAAGACTTATTAAATTTAGTTTTACTCATCAAAGGCTACGAGCCAGAGAAAGTTTGCCTAATTTTCTAAAAGTCAAGAAATCTTCAAGAAAATCACGCCTTCACATTCAGTGTATAAGAAAATCCCTTCTGTAGGGGTTTCAAGCTCCTGTCTTCAAAAATGTGGAATTTGCCAAAAGAAATATCACGGATCCTTTTTTTTTTTTTTTTTTTTTTTTTTTTTTTTTTTTCCAGGGGTAATCGTATCAAATCAATAGCCTTAAAATATATGGAAAGGGTACATTGAAACGGAAAGTAAAAGTTCTAATATTCTTTTTAGGTGACCAAAAGGTCTAGAGGGCATCTAGCCCCTCCCATGCTCCTTTTTTCACCAAAGCCGTTTGGTCAAAATTTTGTGATAGTCATATTGTTCAACATAGTTGAAAGGTCCGATATCTGTGTCTTTGGAGGTGACCCCCAGAGCCCCTGGGGAAAGGTTCTTAGGTTACGAAATGCGCCCATTGTTTACCTAGGCTATAATATGCTATTGGGAATAAATGCATACATTTTAAGGTTGGGGAAGGAAGGGTAAATTTTCTGCTGGGAGGATTTTCTGCGGAAGAATTTTCGATGGGGAAGGAAGTTTCCTAGAGGTGAACTTTTCGGAGAAAATTTTACAACGAGGGAATTTGCTAGAATTCCTCTACGAAATTATTTTAATTGTCTTACTATCTCTTATACCGACTCAATTTTGCATGTGGAGATGTTAATGGTAATCACCTGGGGCAAATTCTCACCGAGATCGAATTGCCTAGAGGATATTGTCGTGGAGGGAAAGAGGGTAGATCTAGGAGGTCGCCGAATCATTAAAAAACTTAACCAAAAAAAAAAAGTTTTTTTCAATTGATAGTAAGGAGCGACACAAAAAAATTAAATCGCAAAGAAATTATTACGTATATGAAAGGGGTTTGCCCCCTTCTTGATGCCTTGCTCTTTTGGCTGAAGCTTGACTTTTTGTCTCAATTCTTTAAGAACTACATGAATTAAGACAAGGAGGAATGTGTGCTCCTTAATTTGATTATAAGCTTCTTAAGACTCCTTTGGATTCTGGTTTCACCATTTATGGAGAGGCTCAACCCGAATCTCAAAAATATGCATAGTAAGTACGATCAGTAGTTTAAGGTAAACTGATGAATTGGTAAGACTGGTAACCTAAACTACAATGCTAGCAGAAATATAAACCTGTACCTGTTTTAATGTTAATTAAAAACAAAACCCCAACGAAACCAACGTGCGCTTGGCACCCCACCGCGTCACCAGAACAAGTGGCGCCGAGACGACATGGGATTGGGTTTTGGACACGCGCGGACTGGGCGCCCACGATGATTTGGTCCAATTGCGTGGCGTTCGTGGCGAGTTGATTCACCTACACGCACCGGAAGTGACCCTGTCGAGACCGATTCGTTTAATGCACCCTCGCTATCCTCTGTACGTGGTCCCTCGTCCCGGACACAGGTTTCTGGTCGGTGCCACCTCAGTCGAAAGCAATTATCAAGGGCCGATTACCGTCAAGTCCAGCCTCGAGCTCCTTTCGGCAGCCTACAGTCTGCATTCGGGCTTTGCCGAGGCCCGCATTTTGGAAACGGCGACCCAGTGTCGGCCCGCACTTCCCGACAACGGGCCCAAAATTTTCCAACAATCTGGCCTGCTTCGGATTAACGGCCTTTACCGGCACGGTTTCCTTTTGGCGCCTGCATTGGCGGAAGAGGTTTTCAAGCTCTGTCACAGTGAACCCCTGTGCTATCCTTCCCTGTTAGAGGTAGAACATGCTCGAACTCTGGGTTAACGGCGAAAAGATTTCTTTGGACGGACCTTGCCCGCTAACAGACCTTTTGGAACGATTAGGGCATACTGGCGGTCATTACGCCGTCGCGGTGAATGGTGGATTTATCCCGCGGCACGCCTATCCCGAGCACACCCTCAGAGGGGGCGAGAAACTAGAAGTCCTCTCCCCCATGCAAGGCGGTTGATGATGTGGAACATCGCCGGGACAACCCTTGAAAGCCGACTTTTCCTTGGAACCGCCTTATTTCCATCACCGGAGACGATGATCGAAGCCATTCGCGCATCCAAGGCTCAGGTCATTACCGTTTCCCTGCGACGCCAATCGCCGGATCAAAAGAGCGGGATGGATTTTTGGAACCTAATCAAAGATCTCGGCTTGCACATTCTGCCCAATACTGCCGGCTGTAAGTCAGCGCAAGAAGCCATCACCCTGGCTCAAATGGCACGCGAAATTTTCGGAACCAATTGGATTAAATTGGAAGTCATCGGCGACGACTACAACCTCCAACCAGACCCTTTTGGTTTGTTGGAAGCGACCAAGGAACTCATTGCCCAAGGCTTTGAGGTTTTTCCATACTGCACCGATGATCTGGTGCTCTGCCAGAGGTTGGCCGATGCCGGCTGTGGCATCGTCATGCCTTGGGCTTCGCCAATCGGGTCCGGCCAAGGCCTTTTGAACCCCTTTAATTTAAAAATGATTCGAGAACGACTGCCCGATATCAACTTGATCGTCGATGCAGGTATCGGCAGGCCTTCCGATGCAGTCCAAGCCCTGGAACTGGGCTATGACGGCGTACTCGTCAACAGTTCTGTCGCGCTTGCCGACGATCCGGTCACCATGGCCCAAGCCTTTGCCTTGGCGGTAGAATCCGGGCGCAAGGGTTACCGCGCTGGCGCAATGCCAAAGCGAGATTTTGCAAGCCCCAGCACGCCCACGGTCGGTACGCCCTTCTGGCATGAACATCAATCCTGAAGTCCATTTTTTCCCGGGATCTTGTCTACGGAATGGCTACGAATAATTCCAAGGGTAATTTCCCCAAGGAAAGTCTATGTTACTCCACATCACCACGACCCATCGCCCGGCAACGGACCTCGGCTATCTATCGGCAAAAAACCCAGACCGGTCTCACCAATTCAATTTGAACTACGGCAAAGCAACCGTATACTTTAGAACTGCGTTGGTGCTTGCGTTTCTTAAAATTCCCTACAATGACAAGAGCAAAGTAGAAGTTAAGAAGCCACGAAAAACAAATATATCACAGAGTCTTTCATTACTGAGCCAAAACCTCTATATGTGAGTCGTGAATACAATTAAAATGCAGTGACACAAACGTATCTACCCCCAAAATCTATAAAGGTTAACCTCATTTAGATCTAAGGCCCAAAAAATTTGGTTTAACATTGATTAAAAACAAAAATCTGAAGGAAAAAGTCAGGTTGATGTATAAAGCGTTAAAGCCGCTTAACTAAGGTATTTGCTTTACTGAAGTGTTACGGCACTGGTTACGGCAAACAGTTTGTTCTCATATAAATTTCTGTGAGCAGATGGGTAACATTCTAAACTTATCGAGACAAATTGGCGAACATCTTTCGCAAAATGAAATTTCTTATTACAGTTCCCAAATAAGGATAGGAAAAGGAATGTCTTAACCAGCAAAACTATTAAGTTGTCCTTCGACAGATCGACGAGATGCCAATTGTTCTGGGTGAGATAAAGGCGTGTTTACCGGAAGGTGCATTACCCTTAAAACCCAAATCTCTTTGACGAAATTTACCCATCAAATCTTTCAATATCTTGTCTTAGTTGTAGCTCATGTCAGAATCAAACTTAACAGTAAAGCCAAAACTTTTTGCTGTACTTTGCATGCGGTCACTGATTGATACTGATTGATCACATACCTGTCAGATTTAATGGCTTCTTGTTGAAGGTGATCAGCAAGAATAACAAGCAGGGTGTTAATGAAAGCCTAGAATATGGAAAATTATCGTAATTATAAGTCTTATCATCATGATCATGATCATTATCACCATCATCATCATCAACATCATCAAAATCGTCATCATCATAATCATCGTCATCATCATCATCATCATCAACATCGTCATCATTATCATCATCATCATCATCATCATCATCATCATCATCATCACCCTCGTCCTCCTCGTCCTCGTCCTCCTCATCATCATCGTCGTCGTCATCATCATCAGCATCAACATCATCATCATTATCATCATCATCATCATCATCATCATCATCGTTATTATCATCATCGTCGTCATCATCATCATCGTCATCATCATCATCGCCATCATCATCATCATCGTCATCATCATCATCATCGTCATCATCATCATCATCGTCATCGTCATCATCATCAACATCATCGTCGTCATCGTCATCATCATCATCATCATCATCATCACCATCGTCATCGTCATCATCATCATCATCGTCATCGTCATCGTCATCATCATCATCGTCATCGTCATCGGCATCGTCATCGTCAACATCGTCCTCGTCCTCGTCCTCCTCCTCCTTCTCCTTCTCCTTCTCCTTCTCCTTCTCCTCCTCATCATTACCATTACAATCATGATCATGTACGGATTCTAAGAATTTGTTCCTGTACACCATAACTTGTACTATCATACCTGCTCTTCCTGTATTCACTATCAAAAGTAAGTATCAAAGAGATTTTAGGCAAGATAATTAACAAATACTCAAGATAATTAAGTTGCTTAATCATGCGCCGTTATTCAGCATGTGCGACCCACGAAAGCGTTTCCTTGTTTATGACATCAGAACATAAAAATATGTCGACGTTTCTTATGAGCATTATGTTCCTGTATGAACAGTAATGATAGCATTATGAAAATTTCGCGTTACCGTTAAAATTGTTGAAGTATTGACTGTTTTATATAGTTTTAATTTATTTACCTTTTCTTTTCTTCTCCTTTTTGCTCTTCTCTCTATGAGTAAGTGATTATTTTTTTTTTTTTTTTTTTCTTCTCTGAGTAAGTCGCTTCTTTACAGGCCAAAGAGCCTTTCTTGGGGATAGTAAAATGTAGTTTTTTATGCGTATTTCATGATGAATAAGTCTTATCTTATCTTGGACCCCGTTTGTGAAAAAAATGGAGATTTTTTAAAATCTTTTTTTTAAGGGAAAGTTTAAGGGAACGAAATAAAACTTATATTTAGTGCCATGTTTTGACAAAATGTTTAGTGACATGTTGACATGCCATTTCGCCTTGTCATTTTGATATGTTTAGTTTCCTCACCTAAGTCAAACAGATATACTTTTGAAAGGCTTTATGTGCATCACATTTTTTAAATCTAAACATGAACAAAATTAATTTAAAAAAAACACAAAAGTTTCCTGCTGGGATTAAAGATCGAAGTTAAAACTTAAAACGGACAAAATTGATCGCTTTGCAGTTTAGGCAGCAAATAGGGAAATATCATGAGTCGATTTTACTCTTTACTTCCATCAGAAAAAGTCCCATCATAAAGTCCCATCAGAAAAAGCCCCTTCCATCGTAAGATTGTGGATTGGAAACCTTCAGTCCGAATGCGGTAGAAGTCCCGTGCTTGTATATTTCCCTATATTTGAAGTATTCTAAAAAACAAAACTTTTACTGAATAGTAAGAATTCTTGAGCTTTTGGGACAATTAAAATTATATGCTATTGTTTTTTAAATTTTGTTGCCGATAAAGAACTATTGAGAGCCTCATAGATCTTTTATTTTCTGCATTCTACTTAGGGCTTATCTCTTCCTAATCCTGTATTGTTGTGACAGTTTTGTGTTTTCAGTAAAGCACTGGCCTTTCAGAATTCTGCCAAACCGGTAAATATCATGAGTCGATTTCACTCTTTACTTCCATCAGAAAAAGTGAGTTTCGTAAGATTGTGGACTGGAAACCTTCAGTCCGAATGCGGTAGAAGTCCCGCGCGTGTATTCACTTATTTTGGTATCACGGAAAAATAAGCTAAACTAATCAAGCCAGAAACACGAACATTTTTTCAAGATAATATTACAGCCATAATGCACAATATAAAAATTCCCCTAATATGAATTACAAATTAAAGAATCAAGCCGAAACCCAAGAGAACGAAATATGATGTCATGACAATAGACACCAACTGAGGAACAGTTTCTGCTTCGCAAGGAAAATCAGCTAAACCAGACAAGCTTGAAACATGAAACTTTATATAGAGTAATTGAGAAACATAAGAGTGTTTGTAGTTTCTATATGGTTGGTTTCAGCCCAGGGTTTGCAGCACTTGAGCACTTCTCCTTTTTTACCTCCTTGCTAACCTTTTTAATTTTTCACTTTTAAGATAAGCAGTTCTTTTGTAGTACTCTGTATATTTTTACTTTCTTTCTGTTTTCTATTCAGAGGACGGATATTTTGAGCCGCTTCTTTATAGTGTCTTGACTGCTTACATAACTTGATCTGAGTATCAAGGTATTAAAGTATTGGTCCAACAAAAGAGTCATACCTACACCCGCCGTTTACCCGTGCCATTTAACCAAACACTTGAATAGCTATATGTTCTATGACTATCTACCTTAGTTCCACCCAAAGGATGACGCATGGATGGATGATAGATTTACTTATCTATTAACAAATGAACTGACATCATTTTTATACTTAAGGTTGTTTTTCTTTCCTTTTTTTTTAGTGTTCAGTTAGTCCCGTGTTGATTATTTTTTCCGTTTGTTGTTTGGTGTTTAATTAATATAAATTATATCTCTGTCCTACCCACAAGAACATAATTATAAGCTGGAAAGGTTTTCAAAGCCAGTCTGGGCACTAGCCATTTAATCATTCTATGCAAAAATTATTGTTAATAACTAATTAACATTCTATATAATTATGATAATTTTATATCTACTGTAATCCCTATTCTATTAAATTTCTGAAATAATTTAATCTGCTTGTATTGTTTCTCGAGTCAATATGGGTACAACCGATTAAGTTCCCTTTCTTATTGGTTATTCGCTCTTCTATTTAAGCACTATCATTAATAATTAAAATTCTATATAATTATAAAGTTATTCTAATTCCTTTTCAAATTAACTTGCATAATAGCTTTGTTTATCAACCTAGTTTTTTCTGGATTTAGCCTGGGCACAAGCCATGAAGTTTTCCTTTTTGATTTTTACCTTTTCGTTTAATTATTGTATGCGATTAATATTAATAATTATTAGTCTAAATATTTATCCTTATCAGTGTAATTATTCATTTACATTTATCGAAGAAACAGTTTTTCAGCAACCAGTTCTTTTCAGGAGCTGGCCTGGGGAAAGCCACATAGTACCCTTTCTTATTATTCTTTCCAATTTTTATATAATTATTATTAGAAATTAATTAACATTCTATAAAATTACCGTAATTTCGCAGTTATTCAAATCCCTTTCATATTTACCTGATTACATAGTTTCATGAACTTGTGGTTTTTCCAGAGCCGGTCTCTGCGCATGCCATTAAGTCCCCTTTCTTCATAATGACTGGAATTGCCCACTTCTGAACAGGTGTAGGTTGGGTATATCCAGATTTCTTTATATTAGCTAATATTATTGAACGCCATCTGGCAGGATCAAAAGAATCAATTCCACTAGGAAGGTCTTCGCCTGTTACCTATAAAATCCAATACAAGGAAGATTAATAACAAAACTTAGAATATAACAATATTCTAGACCAGACAATATTCTAGACATCTAGATTTACTCAGTTAAAATCTTGTCATCAGTATCATAAAAAGGTTTACTTTGAAAATATCAATTATAAAAGATAATGAAGTCACTAGTATTAGGGGAGGAGGGCTCTTAATTATACTTACAAAAATGCAATGGAAAAAAGTCACAATAATTAATAACTAAATTAATAATATAAGTCACAAGAGAAATTTAGTACCTAAATTCGAAATAATTACTTAAATAAGTACTTAAAAGTTACAAATTTACATTTTTTTTGTACAATTCATTCGTCAAAAGTAAAACCAAGACCATTAAAATCGTCAAGATACCCCAAATTTAGCAGTATTTAAGATACACTTACAACCCAGGGTTATTTTGGAGACGAGGTCGTGAAGGATGAATAATCCTAGAAGATACATGTGATGACACATAAAGGATGCAGTTTTTCAATTTAATCAACAGCCTATATGAACAATTCCTTCCTCTTAACAGTTTGGACCTCTGCGCACCAGGGCATATAATTATATAACAAACAGCTCCAAGAGGGGGCGTAATTTCATCAAAATCCTGGAGGGGGGCGAACTTGGAGCCAATTTTTTCAAAGCAAGTGAAAGTAAAAACTAAAAAATAACCCGTTTGGTATCATAACGGTACTTTTCAGTACCTTAAAAGTAGCATTAAGGTGCTTTATAGAAAATAAATGCACAATAGAAAGTAGAATAGAGAAATAATATAGAATAAAATAATAAAAGAGGAAATGATCAATTTTGTTATAGCAAACTGAAAGACTAAAAATAGCAGACTACAACAAATGGTAAAAATCCTTAAAGATTATAAAGATTATATATAAAGATAAAATTGCATTAAAAGTTATATAGCACTGTGTTACGAAATAAAATAGAATAGAAAATAAATGCACAATAGAAAGTAGAATAGAGAAATAATATAGAATAAAATAATAAAAGAGGAAATGATCAATATTGCTATACCAAACTGTAAGACTAAAATAGCAGACTACAACAAATGGTAAAAAATCCTTAAAGATTATAAAGATTATATATAAAGATTAAGAAAAGAAAAGAAGGTAAAGACATAATAGAATATATAATATAATATTAATTTAGAATGAAATAATAAATTTGAATATGATCAATATTATTATACTCATAAGATGATGCCCGAATGTTTCATAAAAAGCAATGATGACGACAAATGATAAAAGAGCCTTAAAGACTAAATTAGAATAGCAATGAAAATAATTGTATGATAAAAAATATTACAGAGTACTAATATAGAGTGAAATAATAAATGTCTAATTTGATCACAATTGTTGACCTCATAAGATATGAAGCTGTAAAGTAAGATAAGATAATTTTTAATGGTTGATAGGAGGAAAATATATTATAATGTGGTAAGAAGATCAGTAAGGATTATAATTT
Organism: Alatinidae sp. Z8VKAUB7J3; assembly: GCA_010016025.2. NCBI lineage: Eukaryota > Metazoa > Cnidaria > Cubozoa > Carybdeida > Alatinidae > Alatinidae sp. Z8VKAUB7J3. Next base: position 30,323,529 of record JAAAKM020073195.1, on the reverse strand, counting down.
ATAAGCATAAATGTATTTCAAAGGATAATATATGAGACAGTGCAATAGAAACATTGATTATAGAGTGAAACAAAAGAATATAAAGATTAAGAGAACGATGGGACAACGTTACTTTTATATAGTATTTAAGAGTGTAGAAGTAGAGTAGCAATGTGCACTGGAAACTATAGAATAGATTATCGGAATAAGATTGAAACGTAAATGTAGAATAGAATTAAAATTATGGTACGAGTAACATAACGCAAAAATGTGGAGTAAAATAGTTGAATTACACTCCCATAAAAAATAAAAATTATGAATTTGTAATAATCATATATATCAGCATCAATATATCGCACAGGATAATACAAGAGAGAATAGAATAGAAATACTACTAATAAAATGTAACAGTAGAATATAAAGATAGAAAAAGAAGACCAAAACTAAACTAAAGCCCTAAAAATATATAGAGTGCCTTATCAAGGTTAAGAATAGAAGAGACGTAAAGTGCCATGATTGAGCTTAGAATATAGTAATAAAAGAAAAGAAAAATAATAAATGTAAAATAGAATCAGAATTGTTACACTATGAAAATGACGCAAAAATGTACAAAAAATATCTAAACTTAGAATAAATTAAAGAGTAGAAATAATGAAATTCAAAATGGATTGTAAAGAGCACTAGCATTAAAAGGTATTTGAGCATAGTATAAGAAAGAGTAGCATAAAAATACAGCTAATGAAGTGAAACAGAAGAATACAAACTTTAAAAGAAGAAGACGACACAAAAACCTGGTATGAAAGAAAATGAAGTATCATAAGTGTAATGGCATTATAGAACAAAGCATAGAGTAATAAATCTATAAGATATAGATATGGATATAGATAAAGATAAAGATAGAGATAGAGATATAGAGAGATAGAGATAGAGATAGAGAGATAGAGATAGAGATAGAGATAGAGATAGAGATAGAGATAGAGATAGAGATAGAGATAGAGATAGAGATAGAGAGGTGAAACTGACATTTTACATATTTAAAAGCAGTGCAGTATCTGGCCTGCAAGTATATTCTTGTAATCTGGTGGCATAAATAAATAAATTCAGGTGATGAATTGTGGTTGTGATGAATTGTCGCATGATGGATTTTCGAAGTGGTGAATCGTCACGTGGTGAATTGCCGCGTGATAAAAAGTCGTAGCACCCACTCCGATACTTAGATACTGCATTACTGCCTACAGTCTAACGATGATAACTTTTTTGTACTAGAATTTCTTGCTGGGAATTATATTTTTGTTATATATTCGTTTATTCCTGCATTAAGGTGAATATAACTACTCTGCGATTTCTGTCAGATTGTTAAAAATGAAATGCTTTAAACACGTTTATACCATCAATCATGGGTAAGAACTAAGTAAACTTTGCCAAATCTTGATAAAATAACTGAAACAATGCAACATACTTGGTACAGAAAAGGCAGTTCACCTCTTTATTTTCACCCCCAGGCTGATAATGCATCGCGATAACCAATAAAATTCCGTTGTCCTTTCCAAAATATGCCCCCCTTGTAAGCATTTTGGCCGCCAGGGGGTGATATTGCCCACATTTGGAAACATTTAATAAAATTGTTTGTGGTACAAAATCCAAAGATTGCTCTGAAAAGACGACTCATCGTTATTAGGTTGAAAAGCTTTTCAACCTAATAACGATGAGTCGTCTTTTCAGAGCAACATTTGGCAACACTGATTTAAGTGACGAGCATGAAATTTTGTTTCCGGTCAGATCAGAAATTATAGAAGGTTTTATTAATTGATGCAAGGCAGTAAGCACTCTTTTATAAAGCTTGCTTAGGAAACAGATTTTATATCAATATAAAATTTGCCATTGTTTTCATTTTCAGTGCATGGAAACTGGAATGCGTGGTCCAATTGGGCCTATTGTGATCGTCCTTGTGGAGTTGGCCATGAACGGAGGAAGCGTTATTGCACAAATCCTTCACCAAACTACAGTGGAAGGGATTGCCAAGGAGATGCAGACCAGGCTATACCTTGTAATACACACCCATGCAAACGTAAGAACTGCTTCAATACAAAAAAACCGCATTCTTCTCCATTATTTTGCACTGCTTCTACATCAGTATCATAAAGTATGTTTTTCCGTGCACTTTGAACGATTTTTCTGCAAACTGGAGACGTAGACGATGACGAAGGCGATAATGAATGACGATGACGATGACGATGACGATGACGATGACGATGACGATGACGATGACGATGACGATGATGATGACGATGACGATGATGATGACGATGACAATGATGATGACGATGGCGATGGCGATGGCGATGGCGATGGCGATGGCGATGGCGATGGCGATGGCGATGGCGATGGCGAATACAAATATGAAGACGAAGACGAAGACAAAGAAAAAGATGCAGACAAAAAAGAAGACGAAGACGAAGACGAAGACAAAGACAGAGACAGAGACCAAGGCGAAGGAGGCAGGGACAGGGACAGGGACAGAGACAGAGACGAAGAAATTTAAGCTACCGTTTAGACTCTAGCTCGCCACTGTTCAATGATATTTAGATGATATATTTTACTTAGAGGTTGATCATTGTTTTTGTTGTGAAATCGTGAGACACTTTTCGTGAGATTGCTGTTATTAATAAATACAAAAAACGGCTTAGCTTTAAGAGCCATGAAGATTTACTTCAAAAACACCTTACCTTTCTCAGCTAAGTGTCATCAACTGAATTGGCTGGAAGAGCTGATATGTGTAAGGGATGTCCAGGCCAAGCCCTCTGCCAACAAATGGGTAAGAGCATTTGGACATGATGTTACCATCATAAACATCTTGTAGACAGCATGACAGCTCAGAATCTGATACTCAAATTTTATTCAGTCGAGCCTTTTTGTGGAAAGTTCAGGAACATTTTGAATTCTGAGTGTACTAGGTTTAGAAATTGCTCAATCTAGAGGTCTGGGGTTACATTGAAGTTGAAATTTGTCCATTGTGTATGCAAAAGAAATTTGTCCATTATATATTTTGTCACAAAACCAGCTTGCTAGCATTTACTGATCTTGATATATTGAGGGAAGTTTGGCTGGGGGTAAACCTACCCCCTCTACTGAATAGGATTAAGGCAGAAAGCAAAAGCAATGGAAAATACCAGTTCCAGAAATAAGATGGCAAGGGAGAAATGGGTTAGCCATGCCCCCCCTGCCCCATTGCCTTACAATTCTGGTAATTGATATAACCATTGTAACTTTTTTGCTCATCCATTCCCACTACAGTTTTAGGGAGGCATGAGATCTGCCAACTTACCATGGCCCTGCTGCTTAATATGTGTATTAATAATTAGTAATTATGTTAAATATTTGAATATATTGTTGGTGATACAAAATAAAAAGATTGCCCTTAAAAATATGACTGATTACAGTGGTGACATCTGCTCTTCAAAAAGCGTGATGAGGGTGGGGGGGGGGGGGGTGGGGGGCAAGATTGTCATCAGCTCTTCTTATAATATCAAAAAAATCCCGTGTCTAATGTGTTGTGTAGTGATATGTCCCCTATAGGGATGAATGTATTGTAATGGTAGCTGCCATCAATGGATGAAAGTATGCCATTTATAAACACTTCAGAGCATTTCTAAGATAGAACTGCCACTGCTATCCAAGTCTCCACTATCCTTATTCCTTGTGGGATAAAATTGAGACATATGTCCAAGGTGTGTCACAGATATACCAAGGGGGTAAAATTTTATTGTAAATTGCTCTTTCTTTCTAATGTTGCTGATAAATGTATTGATTTCACTAAGCTAATAGCATATTCTACTGTGTTTTTTGGATCAAAATACTAATGCCAACCAAAAGGATTCATAAATAATGTTCGTTTTTCCTCTCAGTCTGCTCACATTTTTGTTTTAGCCCTGGTAAGCAAATCGGGACTCTTTATTGACAGATCATTGTACGTTCGTTCATTGATTCATTCGTTTATTTATTCATTGATTCATTCATTTATTCATTCATTGATTCATTCACTTATTCATTCATTTATTTATTTATTTATTCATTCATTCATTCATTTGTTCATTTGTTCATTCATTCATTCATTCATTCTTTTGTTCATTCATTCATTCATTCATTTATTCATTCATTCATTTTAGCCATTCGTTCCACTACTGGCAAGTAGCCATACTGTTTTCTCCATGCACCCTGATCTTGTTCTTTCTGCATCCACGAGGTGCTGGCCCTCTCCTCTGCCTCATCTCTCCACATACTCTTTTGCCTTCATTTCTCTCTGCTCCACTCTCTTGGCTGTGATTCATTTATTTCTTGGCCCATCTGTTGCTTTACATTCCATTGCATTACACTTTTTTTATATGAACAGTTAATTACTGCCAATTGTGTTACTAATTTTTAAAAGGTGGTGCTGATCCAGACCAAGACATGATCAATCTGCGAATGAATGCCATCAAACACAAGATTCTCATTGAAAACTGGCGAGTTTGTGAAGTTATCTGAAAATATTACCAAGTCTTGAGTTCTTTAAAGTATGCCTGCTTGTCTTGAGTTAATGTGATCTTTCGTGTGCGCTCGTACACAACAATGAAGTTACTATATATTTTACCTGCGTCTATTCCAAACAATTGTTAGTAAAACTGTGACGTGATACAACTCGATGATTGACCAAACTCCAAACCTAATTTCATATTAAAATTTAGTATAACTTCAATTAAGTTTAGTTTGAGCTTACCTCTAAACAGTTGTTAGCCAACGATGGAGTAGAAGGTGACCCCAAGCAGAGTGAAAGTTGCGACGTTACTCATTGGACTGAAGGAGTACTTGATGGTATCGAGGACTAATCGTAGATGACTGGAAGCGGCGATCAATCTCAAAGGACGTAACACCCTGACGAGGCGCAAAGATTTCACATTCATTAGTGCGGTGCTCCCTCCAAGTAAAGCCATTGGTATTAATACCCCTAAATGGGTAAAATCGGAAGTAAAATTACACTTAAGTGTAATATATCAAGGGTAGGGTACCAAAATATTGACCAAATAAAAACAATTTTTAGCAATGATAATCTTTGAAATTGTTGAATATTGCAGCCTATTCCACAAACTTTTCATATAATTTATAATGCATTGATATTTACCGAAGCATTTTACTTCATGCCTATAAATTTTATCTGGCTCTTACACCAAATTCAATACCTATGTCGAAATTGTTTATAACGAATTTCAATAGAATTAAAACGTTTAACTTCAGTCGAATTGAAAGAACTAAGAAATTGTATTTAATCTAATTCGAAATCGTGATGCAACAGAGCGAGTAAAATCGCGCTAAACTTCCTTTCCTAATCCTTTGATTATTATTGTATATTATTTGATGCTAATATATTAAGTTAGCAATAGAAAGATCTGCGTAAACACCAGTTCAAAATATATCAATAATCATTTGTGATAATTGATTCATAAAACTTATCGATGTATGCAATGGAGAAGTCCAAAACATTCCAGATGCTCTTCAAATAGGCACCTTGGCCGATCAGGAAGCCATGAACGATTCACTTGATGATGACTTCAAGCACAAATAGGCCATTGAGTGCTATATCTGCTATATTTATGATGCTATGACACAGCTAGCTACTATGGCTAGTGAGCCAATCTTAAGCTTCTATCAGTCGTTATAGCAAACAATTCAAAACTATAGTGATCCTTTTCTTTCGATGAGAAAATTTTATGCACGGTCTTTGAGGCGGCATCAACATATTGGCAATATCAACTTGGCACAAAGATGTAACTGACTTAATAATTTTTTACATTGATGATACGTTACAACTAGAAAAAGAATGCTCAATTACTGTAGGAATGATTTGTCGAAAGTGATATGAGAGTGATATAAGTGCAGCCATAATAATAATAGTGCGCAACTGTAATCAAAACGTTTCTAGTATTTTAAGAAAGATCTGTAATGGATAAATTGATTTTGTGGAAAGGCAAGATTTTACCCAAAATTAAGCTGATACTATTTAGATTTTCTTTATCACAGATTGTATACTGTGTTAAATACAATGCTATGATATCGACCATATGTCCTTGGGCGATATCAAATACCTCACTTCTTGCGACAATAAGAAGGGTTTGAGAAGTACAAATAGGTCATAAATATAACAACAGCTTTTTATCATTTGATAGTTCCATAACCTTCACATCTTCTACAGAATTGGAAAGGAGGAAAGGAGGAAAGGAGGAAAGGAGGAAAGGAGGAAAGGAGGAAAGGAGGAAAGGAGGAAAGGAGGAAAGGAGGAAAGAAGGAAAGGAGGAAAGAAGGAAAGAAGGAAAGGAGGAAAGGAGGAAAGGAGGAAAGGAGGAAAGGGGGAAAGAAGGAAAGAAGGAAAGGAGGAAAGGAGGAAAGGAGGAAAGGAGGAAAGGAGGAAAATACGATGAAAGGAAAGAACAATTTAATGAGATTGTAAGGACTCCCTGAGAGGGAAAAGGCCATAAAAAGAGGTTAAAATAGAAATCGGAACAACACAGAGAGCTTCTTAATCGTTGCACAAGATCCAGCCTTATATACAAATGCTATAACAAATGGAATATAGTATATAAGGTAGTGTCGACAAAAAGATCTCTCTCAAACTTTGCTTGTTGAATTTTAAATACTATCGATTGAGAAAGAGGTCTCATCATACCCCGAAACCAGTTGTTAAATATGATGAAACAATGAAAATACGTGGGATTTTACATCCTCTGTGACTAAGTGTGTACTCAGAATTCTCCAGAAGCAAGAGCGATGTCTGCTCTAAAAGTTTCCTTGCCAACTACTATTTACTCCCTACATCAGATTGAATTGGAATATGCTTGTACAAAATTTTCCATTCCAATGACGATTATCTACATTTGCTCATCGTTTATCAGGGCTCCTGTGTAGCTCAAGCATTCTAAATATGAACATGGCAACATGACCCCCCTCTCTGCAACTGTGTGTATGACCGACAACTGTATCATCAACATAGGTTGCCAAGAGGGAAGTCTTATTGAAGAGAAAAAACATGAAACCTTTGGAAAGTGCTCAGATATCAGAGCAAGACGGCAGGAATTTAAAAAAATAAAGTTACAGTTATACTGATCATAACTGGAGTGTTAGGATCCATTCCAGAAATGATTATAGAATATTGGATGTAGATGGACATGAAGTCAAAGCCTAGATACTTCTTCAATATAAGTCCTAATTGGAGAAAAGTATTGGGTTTCGTATAACGGAGAACCAAGAACATCAATGGTTCACGCTCAAACAAAGAACAGTAACTGCACAAAATAAGTCAGAACATTGCTAATACTAGTAACAAGACACATCATCAGTCATTAAAAAGAAAATCAAAGACTGCAACTTATTAAAACTGATTTACGGGTTTAATTTCTTTATTTTGGTTACATTGTATATGATATCGAATATAAAAATTTATTATCAAATGCAGCGTCCCGTTACTATACTCAGCATCATGATAGGACATTGACAACATATGGCACAGACTGGCGCTGCCAACACAATAACAATTGTCAGCCTTTTCTAGCGACCGGCTTGAAGTTTAGACCGCTCGTACGGTGGTCTCCACATGCCATTTCACGATTCCATGTAGAATCTCGCTTCCCGCACACGTTTTCTGCCCTGTTTTGCAGATAAAGGTTCTTTGTTAAAATTATTTTGTTAACGCGTGCATTTACAGGCGTATGTTATTTTAAAGTGGCACGACCACCACCGTATAAAAATTTTCGTATAGTTAAAGCCAGTGGATAAAGATTTGTTAAACGAGACCGAAGATGTTTCAAAACCCAAAATATTGTATCGGTATGATCTTAAGACTATATATAAAATTAAACATAAATACATTTAAAATAGGCTGGTTAAGAGGAGAACAACTGTTAGGAACTGATTCAAGGATAGTCTCACGACTAAACTCCCGTTTAACAAATAACAAACAAGTAAGAAAAATATAAGTATAAAATAAGCAACAAATAAGCAACAAATAAGTAACAAATAAGAAACAAATAAGAAACAAATAAGCAAAAAATAAGCAACAAATAAGCAACAAATAAGAAACAAATAATCAACAGATAAGCAACAAATAAATAACAAATAAGCAACAAATAAGCAACAAATAAGCAACAAATAAGAAACAAATAATCAACAGATAATCAACAAATAAATAACAAATAAGCAACAAATAAGCAACAGATAAGCTACAAAAAAGAAACAAATAAGCAACAGATAAGCAACAAATAAATAAAAAAATGCAATAAATTAGCAATGAATAAGCAATAAGCCAGCCTCAAATTGTCAAGCAACATTATATCTAAGTACTGTTTAAACCACCTTCTTCTTTTGTAAATAGTAAGAGTTACATAGTATGAATTGAAACAATAAAATAAGCAAGAATACAAAATCCTATAAATAAAAGCTTTTATTAGGCTGCCGCATTGTTAGTAAAACAAAAGGTTTTTGCAAAATGAACAGGATAAGAAAATTGGCTAAAAGTCTTGAAGTAGTCACTTTTCAATTTGAAAATGGGACAATCTGAATAGTTATTTAACAGATGTCCGAAACTTTGATAAGCTCTTTTTGAAACTTCATAATACTCTTGGGTGCCCAATAGACGTCCCCCTCCCTGCAAATTTATTTTTCAGAAATTTTCCTCCCAGGACATTATTATACCAACCCTTCCCCCAATTTTTTGAGTAGGTGCTTTCGTGGGCAAGTGGAAAATATCTTTTTAAAATAAAAACCGCATATTAAAAAGATGAAGGTCGCCTGTTACCAGGCTCAAAGAAGTGTGAAGGCGTACATTACAGATGTTAGCAATATTGCTGTCATTGAGCTGGAGGATGAGCGGAACATTTTTAAAACCTTGGAAGGCATGTGGGAGACTACCATAACTTTGAATAACTGACTATTATTTGTGTTGTATTACCCTACGTTTAGGAAGTTGCAGTTGATTCTAAACAATGATTCTTGACTTCATATTTTACACTTTCTGCCAGCCCCTCTCCCCCTTCTGCTACATTTTCGGTCATTTTCCAACCCCCCGTTTATTAATTTTGGGGTATTTTTCCACCACCTCCGGTTTTTCCAACCCCCCTTCTAGTAGGCACTCAAGAGTCATTAAGCAGCAATAATTAAGCCACAAATGAAAATGTGTGTTGCTTATTATAAACAAGCGTGTATTCAACCAACCACTGCTGCAATGTTAATATCTTATTACAAAATTTTATAGTAAATTTATTGAAGTAAGGATATTTAATTGCATTGCAAGTCCGAAACATTAACTACGTTTTCTCCTCTTTCGTCAGGTAGAAGGGGCGTGCATTGCTTAGCTCTTCCTCGTTCTAAATCAGTCAATTTAGGGAGAGTTTAATTTAAAAATTCCATATCAAATCATCATACAATACAATGCACAAAAGTAATGAGTTCTCTTTTACTTTCCACATACAGATCTACATGGGGTCTATTGCGAAATATATATTGACATCTCTGGCCATTATGTGACCCAATTAACTTCTTCGAGCCAATACAAGAATAAAGATATACATCAAGTGGCAATTTTTACAATATTTGCAACACCATGGCAAAGTCTTTTTGAGTATGCTGGATTTGAATTATCAGCCTTATTCCAGGTAAGGCTATTTCCTTTCATTAAAATGTGTGTAGAACCTAACTTCACCTTATTGAAAACATATTTTTCATTTTTTTCGGAATTTCAAAAAATTTTGAAATTTTTTACTTCAAATTTTGATACTACGAATCATCAGTACAAATTCAGTAAAGAAAACCTAAGTTTAAATATATAATAATCATGCTTTTCAAAGAAAAGTAACAAAACAGAAAGGCAAAAAACCGGACTATAGGTCAACAAAACGCCAATGTTGCAAAATTTCAAAAAATTTCAAAAAAATTTTTCATCATAAGACTTGCTAGTAAATTTTATGAAAAGTCACCAAGTTTTGTGTCAATCGGGCAAGGCTTTTAAAAGTTATGAGGTGAAATGTGCAGCCGTGGTCCTACTAGCACCCCCCTACCCCCATATAAGATAGGGTTAACGTATATATAAGTAGCTGATATCATTGGTTTTGTAAAGTTTATTGTTGCTTGACCAAAATCTTTGACATCAAAGGCATAATCTGTTATGTTTTTTTGACTTGCTTGCGTCTTTGACTTTAGAGAAGAGTCCACACACTGCTTCCTGTGCCGATGTGGTCTTGCTATCGGAATGATCAGGAGTTGTACAGAAAATCATTTATCCCTTGAGATTCGGAATCAAGAGTGTTGGATTACCTGCATCTTTCCACTACTTCAGTGGTTTTTCATCTTGAGTATTATGATTACTATATATTCAAACTTAGATTTTCTTTACTGAATTTGTACTAACAATTTCGCAATATCAAAATTTGAAGTGATAAATGCAAACTTTTTCGAAATTTTGCAAAAAATAAAAAAATATGTTCTGCAATATGATGAAGTTGGCTAGAGAACCTAATGTAACAATATATGCAAAACGATTATAAGAAAATCACATCTTTAGATAAATTTTATACCAACAGTAAATTAAGAGTGATATTTTTGATGTTTGGAGGGTATTTTTAGTCATACTGCTCATAAATAAAAAAATAAAAACCGGTTGATTATAAGTTTCGGTCGTTTCAAATCTCATACATTTTGGAAAACAATCTAAAATCACAATCTAAAATATCTTACCTACATACAACGCATACATGTAGAAATACTTTAGAGGTAGTGAAAGCTCTTATAAAATCAAAATGTAATTTAGAAAGTATGTTTGAAGGTTTTTCACAAAATTTTTGAATTTGTGAATATTGTGTAACATTTCATAGCCATGGATGACGTCATTCACGCTAAATTCAATATTTTTTTTTTCAATTTGTTAGAAAAGAGTTAAACTATAAATGTGCCAAATATCTTTGTAATAGCATTGGCTGATATAAAGTTATGGTGTGCCAAACAGCCGCGGGCCTAATATCACCCATCCCCCTCCCTATCTTAATGGCTTAAAAAGCTTAATAAAAATCCAAGACTTGGATAACCTTTAAGATATTAATCCTCTGAGGCATGGTCCTTACCTACAAATTAAGGAAATGTTCTATGGAATCGTCATCTTTTGTTGAAGATCATAACAGTAACAGATTAATGCACTTCAGCAATTTGTGTAAAAGGGTGTTTCTCACCCTTTGAAGCTGACAGTAATACCTTGGAGTATAAATTCGATTGAATTGTGGTCTTGTATTTAATAATTAAACTTTTAAATTTTTTGATCACATGACTTCATTATGACAGTCATTATGACGTTTATTATATATTGAGTTACGACATTTAACCATATTTCCTCTAAAGCATGTACCAATATAGTGCAAAATCTTGCTTAATGATATGGAAACTGTTGCTTTATATAATATTTAAATTTTGTACCACAAACCAGCCTTACATTAATGGGTTAAACGACTTAGAATATGCAAAAGTTGTGCATCTCTTGTCCTTATTGCTCGGCTTAGTGCGAAGTGCTCTTTTGTACTTTCAATGTCTAAATAAATATTGTTGAAGTGAATAAATCAAGTTCATGTACACTTGTTCAAACACAATTTTTTAAAAAAGAAAAGTAAGGAAATTCAAGCGACTAAAAATTCCAGGACTCAAGATAACGGACAAGCGTTTGCCTGTGGAACTACAAAGCCCCACCCTTCTTCTTGTCGGAAAATAAAATGACTGCTCTAGAGCCACACATTATTGTCTCAGCAGATATCTCTTTAACAACCCCTATATTCATATATACGTATAAGAATTTGGATAGGGATCACAGTATCAGCAACGTGGCTTTAGTAGTTTGCTCACTTCGTAATCGATGATTGTGTACTATTACATGACAACAACAATAGCAACGCCTCTATTACTATTACTATTACTGTAACTACTACTATTACTTCTACTACTACCACTGCTACTACTATTATTATTACTATTACTATTACTACTATTACTATTACTATTACTACTATCACTACTGTTACTACAACAACTACTACTACTACTACTACTACTACTACTGCTGCTGCTTCTCCTAAGACTATTACTACTACTACTACTACTACTACTACTGCTGCTGCTGCTGCTACTTTTACTACTATTACTGCCACTTGTTCTATTACTACTACTACTGTTACTAATATGAAGCCAGTCTAATATTTGTCTTTAACTTCCGAGGTCATACCGAGCTACTCCATGTTAAAGACTCTTGACTGTACACAGAAGTTATTCGCAAATAGAAACCATTTCGTCATTTTTCTCAAACTTGATTAGTTTTGTTCATGAATTCAATAGCGCTTACTGATGTATAACGTCCTTTACTAATTTACCCTTGTTCATATTTAATGATATACAAATCTATGAACAATCAAGAGAAAACAAATAGCAGGGTTATCACTGCGGTGTGTCAAGCAGCGTTACAATCGTGTTTTCTTTAGTAGAGCTTCGGCCTCTGCAAAATTCACTAGTACCAAGTCTGCAGCAAATACGACTTCTAGCGAATAACATATGTACAAGCTCTATTCTGAAGAGATCATACATAAGAAAGAAGAAGTTGCAGCAAAGCTGAGATTTACATGTCGCAAATGCGAAGTTTTGAAAGACAGGAAATTCTGTCACCATGACCAGGTAAGATATCTGATCTACCGTACCTCAAACTGTTAGCTTGACACGTCCTTTATGTGCTTACTTCTTAATCATTCAATTTAGTATTGCAAGTAATGACTGGAAAGTATTTGCACGTTAGACTCTAATAAATGTTCGCTACATCTTTCTTTGAGATGGATTTGTGATTTCGTCTATAGCTTTTTGGCACTTGAAAAGGGATTTTTAAAGAACTGGATTCTCACAAATGAGATAAGAGTGAGAGGTTAGAGTTACTGAAATCAGATGATATGAAATTTAAGGCTAACTCCTGTAACACCTCCTCAACTACAGTCGTTGTTTTAGCAACTAAAACCGTGCGAGTTTAAGATGCTTAGATATTTGAAAACAAATGACAAGGCAATGCTGTCAAAGAATAGGGACATTTTAGAATGTGCGAACCCCATAAAGAGTTGATTGTCTAAATGTGTGTGCAACTGAGATCCATAACTTGTGGGTGTGGTGGGGGGGGGGAGGGGTGAGGGGGGGGGGGGGGTGGGGGGGGGTTGGGGGGTGGGGGGGGGGGGGGGGGTGGGGGAGGGGGGGTTCGCTGGTTACGGCAATTTACGATTTGAGGGTAGGCGGTCTAAAATTTGGATATTTCAGTCGACGTCGTTTATGTGTTGCCCCTAGGCTCTTTTGTTTATGACGCATTCGTTGGTTTTCGATCGTGCTGTTTAATTACGCAACTGAGGGTGCACTTTGCAAGTTGGCCCATTTTCAGTTTTAAAGGGTTTGTACGTCTATGAGGTCAGAACATTCCATTCTCTTGCCAGCACGTGCTCTTTCCGAAAATCATAAGGCTTTGACTGCAAATACCGAGGGTGCAACGATAATTTTGCACCCATTTGTAGTTCCATGTTTAGAGAGAATGGATTCCGTCAAAATAGTCATGCCATCAAAATCAGGGCTATGATGAGTCGACGTTAGGCTGCTCAATAGCAAGAGATGAGAAGTGGAACCGAGGACTCACAGCTGCTTGAAATGTTTTGAAGATTGGTTCAGGAAGAATATTGCTTTACTGTTGGTTGAGTGGAAAAGAGTCGTTGGTGATCATGGACTTCCACCTTTTTCTATCTTTTGTAGTCATGAACAGCTCTGGCTTTGTAACATTCATCCGTCTACTTAGGCTGGATATGTAAGTTAATCTTTGCCTTCCTCTGCTTCGCTTTCCACTGATCATACCTGTAACGCTAAAATAAGCTAGCTCCTCCTTTCTCATTACGTGTCCTAGAAATTCGAGTTGTCTTTATCGAATTTCTTTTAGAAGACAACGCACTGTTCCTGCTCTTTCCGGTACTTCGTCATTTGTCCTTCTCTCTGTCCAAGATATTCTCATCCTCCTCCTAAGAAACCACAACTCTGCTGCTTCAACTCGCTTTTTCATTCCTGGTGATATTGTCCAGCATTCACTATCATATCTAAGAATGGGGAACACATAACAATTAAGCATTCTGATCTTAGTTGGCATGGAAATTTTGCTGCTCTTCATTCTGCTTCCAAGCTTTTCAAACGCACTTTTTGCCATTCCGATTCGTTTCTTGATTTCCATATCACATATGCTATCTGTAGTTATCATGCTGCTAAGGTAGTTGAATTTCTGCACCAGTTTTATTAGTGTGTGACCAATCGTTGCCTTGCACTGTTTTGCTGCTTTTCCTTTGCTGATTACCATGCATTCCGTCTTCTTGCAGTTTATAGATACCCCTTTGCTTTCACTGGATTCAACGCCTTGTCTAATAACTCTTGCAGCTTTCCTTCAGATTCTGCAGTCAGGACAATGTCGTCTGCATATCTCAAGTTGTTAACGTTCTGACCTCCTATAAGTATCCCTTGCGATGATGCCAGATCTTTTAGAATTATCTCGCTGTAAAATTGGAAAAGATCTGGGCTAATTACAAATCCTTGTCCAACTCCTCTTCCAATGCTTATATATGAGCTTATGTCCCAACCTAATCGCATGCACGGCGTCTGCTTTCAGTATAGATTTCGCAGAGCTCTCAAATCCTTTTCATCGAGATCTAGACCTTCAAGCAAGTTGAAAAGTTCTTTATGTTTTACTTTGTCGAATGCTTTTTTGTAATCGATGAAGCAGACATACAATCTTTCTGCTTTGCAATAGCTCTTTTCGATAACATTTTCAGTACAAAAATCGCATTCCTTGTACCAGCATCCTGAACAAACCCAAACTGTTTTTCTGGTATTCTTCTTTATTGTTTCTCTTTTCCATCTTAACCTTATCGTTCCCTTCCTTGTCCCTATTTTGTTGAGTTACTAATTTTCCAACTCAAACCAACGTTTTGGCTTGTTCGGTGACACTTTTTAAGGTACAATCCTGGACTATTTTAATGCAAACAGTTACCAAATCGTACGAAAATGACCAAAATCATCGAAGATACTTAGTAAAGAAAAAGCGCCCTCCAATTTCTTGTAATTTTCTGCTCCTCTTCTCATATTAACAGTGAGGTGTGACATTTAAGTCACGGACATTACAATTTTCAAAATTGATCGCCAGTTGCAAAGAGGGGTAGGGTTTACATCAATTATAGTCCTTGATTAATCATGTTGCTTAACTTTTCCTGCTATCGGTATTGTATACTATTGTTCGCTTTCGTGTTTACTACCACTGTATATTTGAAAGGTATTGTACTTACTTATATTGTAATCAGTTATAGCATAATGCACTTGTGAAGGATTTCTAGTTGTGAGAAAAATACAAACAGGAGATAATCGTTTATGTTACTTGTATTGTTTGCAGCGGACACCTTTCCGTGTTAATCTTTCACTTCATTGTTAAAAACTATTTATACTTCTGAAAAGAACACTAGAGAAAACAAATATTTCATATCTACATATTTTCTATTTCTCTAGTGTTTTTTTCAAACTAACATGTCAAATCCTCTCTTCTCGATGATACTTTCTACTTTAATGGGCTTTGGATTGATGCCGGAGGGCAGTCCTTCCTTCGTCAAGTTACATGGCGCAGAGAGGCTGGTCTCCAATTGCGTTGAGCTGGATGTCGATGTCCACCGGTGGATGATTGAGAGCTAATGTGGCGACTAGAGAAATAGAGTATGTTAACATCGGAGGTCACCTAGCTCAGTTCGTAGAGCGCACGCGGCGAAAGCGTTGGCCACGGGTTCGATCCAAGGCGGTGACATATTTTCTATTTCTCTAGTGTTCTTTTAAAACTAACATTTGAAATACTCTCTTCTCAATGATTAATACTTCTCTTCTGGAAAATAAGTAGCAAACAAATAAATGAATATTCCTCAAAGTACCAGCTGAGTGAGTGACGTTACCAATCAAGATTCGGAAGAAATCGGTTTTGTTTAACTGGTAACAAAAGACGAGAAACTTGCAAAACATGCCTTGTAGAGTATTGGGATCTAATATGGAGACTAAAGACGTAGAGTATATGTTATCATCGGGGTTTACCTTATTTCAGTTTGGTTTAGCGCATGTCATAAACACGTGGCTCTGACTACTGGTGACGACATGTTCGATTTCTCTAATATAGTGGTGAACAACCAACGACCCTCATGTGGTCAACAATGCCTTTTTGTGTGTCCCACTTTAAAATTCATTCTTTTCCGGCACAAACATAACCTTCGCAAAGCCCCTGTAGCATTTTCATGGTGTTGAACACTTAACTGAGAATGCCTATTGACAAATATGAATTCTATTCTAGGAAATGACTGGTTTCGGCAAAAAAGATGTATCGCCTCTGCTCTAGTATCTTTCAAAGTGAGAAAGTACTTGACGATGCTTTTCCGATTTCAATTTCACCGAGGAACCAAACAGAACTAAAATTTCCACTATAAAAATAAATGAATCAACAACTCAAAAGAAATAATATTTGAAAAGTTGGTTTGTGGTACAAAACTTGAATATTGTGTTGAGTAACGGATTCATTTTGCTAAACGTTTTCGCTCAAACAGATGCCTGCAACTACGAATACAAATAGAATCTTAATTAGAGGAGGGCAGGAGTAAAGGGGGAGGCAAATGATTAATCAGGGCTAATTTGGAAGAAGAATATGCAGCCGATTAGTGATAAGTGACAACTCAGAGGCAACTATTTTATATTTGCAGGATCGGCAAGGTAATGAAAATGTTATATTATTGGAAGAGACCTACCTTCACTCCTTCTTAAAGAATGGGATTAACTTGACGTTGTTGCTGATATTCTTGTATAAAAACCTTTTTCGAGCACAGAGCGGTTTTACTAAAAGAATGATGGCCGATTTCAGTTGCGCCAAGAGACCTCAATAGCATCCAAAGTTCCAAACCTCATACCAGTTACCTTATTCCTGATCAAGAAACAATGATCTTAGACACCTTCCGGTATGCTTGAACGGCTGGTTAATATTTCTGCAGTGTAGCATGATGCCACTGCAGCAACTTTGGTGATTCCCCAAATTGCTGCATGATGTCATCCATGCAGCAAAATCTAAGTTCCACATTCAGCAAGATTATCGCTGTACAGCACTGTACAGCAAATCAAAGAAAACAGCATGAGGGTCTAGTAATCTCAGGAAGTAAGTGGTTGAAGAAGTAAGGCTTCATACTTGTATGTAGGACTGCTACCTCAGAGTACACTGTGGTCACAGAATAATGCTTGGGTCAATATTGCGGAGTGTACAGGGACAGCAGAAAGAGACTTAATTGGCCAATATTACATGATGACGGTATTATTGTTGTGTAGAACTTTCAAGAGGAAGTGGCTATCGAGCTTTAAGTAAATATAAGCAGTAATTTTACAAATTTCTGTCGTTTGCGAGTCAAACCCGGCACAACTTCGGTTTCGAATGCATATTTTATAGCAGCGCATGTTTCACGTACGATGATAGGTACAACCGTCTTGCCTAATGCATATCTTATAACACGGTTTGTCGTGAGTCTCCAGATGCTAGAGTTTGAGGACGTCACTCCTTAGCGATGTATAGACGAAATCGGGTAACGATAATTAAGTCCATGTTCAGTTATTGGATTGATTTTACGCAGTATAAAGTCGAGCATTGAAGGAGTCATTCTATACAAGCAATATGTTTTAGAATCGTGAAATCGCATTTCCTTTCCCTATGTCGAAAACTCTCTACTAGAATCGATCGCTCGGTCTGTTTATAGATGGGACATACATTTTATGTCTTTCCTTTCTCTTCTGGTAGACTTGGTAGTTAAATACAGAGACCACAGCTCTAAAAATTTACGTTTGATTAAAGGAAGCACGTGCTAATCAATACAAAAATGGACAATCAAGTGAGTGGAGCACTTGTATTGCATGACGCGGCAACATACTATACGGAGCAAAGGAATGCTTTCTTCGGCATTATGCACTGCAATTTTTATAATGCCGCAGCAACTTCCTCCTGCAATGTTCTCCGTTCTACTGCAACAAAACAGAAATATAACCCAGCCTTAAAAATTAAAGGGGGAATCACCACAGGCGAAAACTTCCCAAATATAATTGTTTTTAAGAAGGCAACTATTACCAAGGATACGTCGATTGGGTGCAAGTACCTATTTAAGGATGTCTTAAATAGGATGTCTCTGGATATCTCATGGCCAAACCAGATGAACAATACGAAAAATGTCAAAATGTCTCGCTGATCACATGCGAACAGGCGTCTAATTTTGGTCTCCCCAATTTTTTTGCATTTTGTCGATTTGAAAAATAAATTTTGAGGCTACGAATTTCTGGATTATAATTTTGAACCAAAAGTAATTCCTAACCTCCGGTTTTGACCTTCGCGTCTCAGGTACTTTGTTTATTTGCAGCAAACGTAAATGTGTAAATATATCATCATGATATATTTGCTACATTTGTTGCTGCCATACGTCAATGGCACCATATGACACTATTTGTGAAACGTGCCCATAAATTTGATTTTGGCGTTTACCTTGGTTACCTAGACAGTAAACGGGCTCTCCATTCTGTATATTATAATTGTGAAGAAACTTTTATACTTGGACCACAGAAAAAGACTGCCTTTGGAGGTCCCATGGTTATGAAGAGAAACCAAGGACCACATTAACGACTGTTACTTCTGCCTGGTCAATACAAATGCTATGGACAAGAAAAATGGGGGAGATCTCCTATTCCAATTTTCCCTCAGCAAAAAAAGCTATCCTGCACTTTTGGGAGCTCCCAGTTCCTGTCTTTAAGAGGTTTCTCTCATGTAAAGACAAGGGCCAAATAGACTATTGCTCGTTTGCTGTTTTTGAAGATATTTACCCCCTGATACCAACCAGCCATTAATTCCTCGGCAGTTAATTCAAACGGCAATTGAATGACTCGATGCAACATTTAGTGCTCTCCAAAAAGTTATCTGGGTTATTGTCCTCCAGATTACAGGGAAAATGTACCTGACCACTTTATAAAAGATTCATATTTCAGTAAGTTTACAGTCCTAATATCCCATCCCTCCTGAAGGCTTACATGTTATCTTATTTTATTCATATCCATTCCCCTGAACAGTTACCTTTTACCACCTCCTAGACAACCTTTAAGAGTGATTGAAGAAATATGATAGTGGACTACTGCGGGACCGTGAGACGCCCTTGTTCTATGGAAGCCTACCAAGAAACGTATTCGGATATAAACTGAAATTTAATTAATCTTTACAAAATGATTTCCTTTATATTGTTAAATGTAAGATCTGTTATGGAAAACGTATCATTTGTGTCCTAATAAAGATTTTCTCTGTAAGAATGATTTCGTAAGTTATTGTAAAAGTGGTATTTTGAAAAAAGTGAAAAAGCTAAATTGCAAAATAACTGAAGCTTAGAGAAAAAAACTAACCTCAGATGCAAACTCAGCACACTCGAATTAATTTAGAAATAATGCAAAAATCCATGATTGTTTGCCCAGTGTAATCATTTGCCTCACGACATTGTCAACGTCATGCAGGAACGCGCCATTTCAACTGCACAGTGCTATTTTTCATTCGGCGATGTGTCAGCTTTCTGAGCACCTAGCGTATGACTCTCATCATCAGCAGTCTGTGAAATGTGGTGTCGTCCAGTACCTATATGATTGTGCCCAACCTTGTAAATCGACACCTGCCAGGATTTCAGAGGAGAAGAAGCACCTTTTTTCTGTTTTATGTTCAAAAGGGAACCCTTTGGCACTAGTGCACAAGGAAACGCTGACAAGAAGCAGGGCCGGCGAAACGAAATTAAAAGTGGGAGGGTCAAGGCAAATTCTAATACAGTCATTCACAACGTTATAAGAAACATATAAAGAACATGTTTTACGGGATTAATCATAAAATAAGAGGAGTGTATAACATTTTCGAAAATACAACATCTGATAGCAATTTGCGGAGAAACCAGGGGGGGGAGGTACTTTTGGTAAATACCTGGGCAAAAAAATTGGGTACTTTTGGTTTTGAGGAAAAATTTGACCAGATATTTTGAAGTAGGTAAGGTCAACTTAAATGGAACTACTGTGCTGGTATGATTTTATTAATATTCTGGAACCTATTCACGTTTTAACAGAAGGAAACAAGGTAATCAGAGGTTTCGTGTTTTTAACTAACAGAGTCAAAACACTTACAATTTCGGCCTTTCCACATTTTTGCAACTAAGATGGACTTGATTTGTCTTCTGTTTGCATATACACTCTGATTTCTAAGACGGTAGAGCAGGGAGGATGTCTATTTTTAGTTTATACAATACCTTTTGGGTTATAAGATAATATAGTGTCTGATTCTGCAAGATATTTAAAAAATCAACTTTAACGTGGAAAGAGGCTAATTACAGAATTTCGGAATTTAAAGGTGTCGCTATACAGTTTAGCATCAAAACATTAAGGTACCTATTCCTACAGTAACAAGAGAATCAAAGAGAGGAAATGTCCCTTGTAAGCGCTGGCTCCACCCTCTGTATTACATTTAGTAGAGATTTATTTGTACATTATCATTTTTGAAGCACCGTGAAAGTAAGGGGGCACGTTTACATTCAAATTACTTCCATTTACTTACACCTTTTCGAATATTCCTTGGCAGGCCAAAGTTTCGTGGGTGTCACTGCATTATCCCCTTCCTTTGTACGCAACTGAATTAAAGGACTTAGGACTTATTTCCATGTTACCCGTTTTATCTAAAATTTACTAGCCTTGCGCCAACTCACTTACGTACGTACGTACGTACAACGTACGTACGACGTACTTGAAAAATTGTCAAAAATGGGCTTCAGTGGAAGTTTCCTAAGATGGATACACAATTATGTAGATGAATGCCAACAATTTGTATCAATTAATGACAAGATGTCCAGTCTCCTTCCTGTAAAGATTGGAATTCCACAAGGATCGATATTAGGCCCAGTGTTTTTTAATCTCTGCGTGGGTGACTTGAAAAAATCTTTACAATCAACTACCTACCAATATACAGAAGATAAACCCTTCTTTACTCTTGATCACCCTCAAATCTTCCTACTAAAAATAACAAAATTTACACTGATCTCAAAAATCTTAGCAATTGGTCACTATAAAACCATCTTGCACTGAGCAGAGAGAAGACACATATGATGCTATTTCGATCTTATCGACATCGAGAAGTTACAAAAAAGCAGATGCAGATTTCGTATTAAAAGATACTGTAGTTCAAAAGACAAAATAGAACTTAGTTTGCTGTCTGTCAAATGCAGAAGAGACTACCGTGCAGTTACTGACGTTTTCTCATCAATACATGACCCTAACTTGTAAAAACTTTTTGCGTCCAATCCTCAACAAGCCACAGTCTAATCTGTAATCAGCCCTTGCATACAGGATGCGCCCTTGTAGTAATCAAGTGACATTTTAGGGCAATAGCGCCGAAAGGTTTTATAAGCTGGACACCAGTGTAAGATTCCTAACCAAGACGAGCAGTTTTAAAAGTAAAACTTGAAAAGACTTCAGGTCAGAGGCTAAGAAAAGGATTACGGTTAATTAGGATTAGTCGCTTCATAGACAAGTGGTCCGCAGCCTTTTGCTTCCGCTGACCATGACGTTTCTAGATGTTATCTCTGAACCCAACTGCAAATCATGAAATATACGTAACAATGCCTTTCATGCTTTTACTAGGGATTTAACGCCAACAATGTGAATGACGCCTTTAACCAATTTTTTTTGTGACATGAATTAGCAATTAAAATTTTAGTTTTGAAAAGAGATTATTATCAAGCTATCCGTGTGTTGGGAAGTGTGGATCTAAACAAAAAGGTAACATAATTTGAGTTGGTGACTGGTTTCTTAATAGCCCCGCCGGACATTTATCGACCAACATGTTGATATTGAAATGTGATGTTTTCTTGCGAGGCTATTTTAGAGCATTGTATGTGTTCCTTGAGATTCGATGAGCGTTTGGGAAAGTAAAGCTGATGAGGAAATACCTAGCAGCAGTTACGTGTAGCGATGGTAACATTTCCACATTTACCATCGAGAAGACAGAATTTGAAATGCCAGTTCTGAAACAACAATAGAGAAACAGAAAATATGTTATCACCTGGACTCAGGATACACGCTTTCGGTGACGTGTGCTCTACGAGCTGAGCTGGATGACTGCGGACCGATAAATCGAACGTGAAGGCTGTTTAGTCAAAATAATATAGAGAGGATGGCCTTCAGTGTTAGGGAAGCTGGATGTCGTGTCTACTGATGGAAGACTGGGAACTGCTGCGTTGAGTTGACGAAGGAAGTATCTTATCAAGGAGTTCCTATAGCGCAGTTGGTAGAACAACATATGGTGAAAGTGTAGATGGTCGTTTCAGGTTCTATTGTAAACATCACGTATCTGCCCAGCACTTTCCGAATTGACTAACAGTGTATTATATCTGATATACAGTATGTACTATTATACTATTTATTATTTTTGTACTGTAAATTACCCTTATTCTTAACACTGGATGTGAATGGAACCCCTTGCTGGCGAAAAGGAACTGATTTGCGGGTGATATGTGCTGTTAACATCGTACACAATTTTTGTCCTCGTTAATTACTTTTACCGACCGTAAAATAATGCGTTGTTAAACTAATTACTTTATAGGCAAGTACTCTTTATCCCTACACCCCCCTTATTTTGAGATTTACACAGTAATTCTGTTTTGCGATCCCATGATACTGATTTTTTTTTATTCGTTGTTGCATTTTTGACGGTTGGTTATTGGTTAGCAGTGGCTTGTTTTTGCGTTGTATATTAAATTATACTCGATGACTGCCACGAGTGACAGTTATAAACAGCTTTAATGTTGATTAAGGTTAATTATATTTGACTTTAATACAGAGGCGTCAATTTTGTGCAGAACGTTATGCACGGAACGGGTTGAAGTTGAGCCTCTGCAGCAGACTGAGACTAAGCCTGCATGCTCCAAACGCAAGACATGAAAGGAACACCTACACCTAGACTAAAACCTACATGTGTGCATTATTTGAGTTATATCTCAGATTCTGTGTTTAACCCCAGGAATAGTTGACACTACAAATCAACAAGCGAATTAGCGTAAGATTGTAAGGTTTACGGAACAATGAAGTTACACGTGAAGAAAAGGGAGAACAGGTTAATGTTGGTACTCATATGAAATTCTTCTTTGGCTTGTTCAATAGAACTAGCCTACGAAAGTAGAATCATCATGAAAGGAAAAGAAGAGTCCCTCCTTCATTAGAAAATTTTACTATTGAATGTTATTTTTTTCACGTCTTATCTTAAACGGGGTTTGTTCTAACCGATTTACTTGTAATTGTAAGTAATTACTCGTTTATCTCCAAGATCTCCCTTTCTTAATTGCTATCCTGCTAATGTACGATAGCCTTTTTGTAATAAAAAGGGTTTTAATAGCTTACTGGCTTATAAAACATTACAACCTCCCATTGTCACTTGAGAGGGGCAACAGCGAATGCATAATGCAAAGAAATGGGAGACATCCCTACTGAATAAATCCCTAAGGGTAAAAACCACCTACGAAAACATGTTGCTGCTTCATGAGGGGCAGTGTTAGGGTATGTTGGACAGGGCGGTAGCCCAGGGCCCCATTCTCAAGCTATACTCTTTGATGTATACACATGCTGCACTGCATATAAGAATTATTACACATGATAGGCACTGTGAATATAGGTAGCAATATTTTTTTAGGAGTTTTTCCAGGAGGGAACCTTTCTTTAGGGATTTTTTCCATCAGGGATATCTTCCATTAGGGATTTTTTTCTCTAGGGATCTTACCAAATACCAATTATTGCTCAGGCTAACATTTCACTGTTACTTTTTTAAGATCTTGATTTATTGAAATGTCACCTTGATTCTTTTACAGTATTTTATCCGTTCTTTTAGTTACAATGGAATTTCAAGGAGTCCAGCTGTTATTTCAGCATACCTGATGAAGAAGGAAGGGTGGTCTTTTGAAACCTCAATAAACTACATCCAAAAAATAAAAGGAGATGTAAGGTGACCACTGTCACTAGAATTCATTGTGTGTATACTTGCCAGTCATAATTAAATGTTATTTGGATAATTGTCATAGTCTTGTCATAGTTTCTTTTACCCTGTATCATGGGACAGATGAAAACAAAAAAAAATGTCAAGTCTATGGGTTAGATTCCTAGTCAACTACTAAAGATGATTAAGAAGAACACATGCACATTTTTGTATGATTTTCCAATTTGCTAAGGGGCCAGTAATTAATGTTCCTGAAATAGCAAGGGGTTTATGGAAAGAGAAAGGTTTTCAATTATTGTTCCACGCTAAGTTTCACACCAATTCACCAATAGTCATACCTTTATAAAGATATTGAGTTTTGCAAAGAACATACTCTTTTTAAAATTATAACTACTTTAATGTTTAACAGCTTTTAAAAGATCTGCGATCTTTGTTTTACAAAGTCTAATTATTATTTTGCAGCCCAAATAATGGCTTTGTCTGGCAACTCAAAGTATTTGAGGATATGGGCTTTAAAGTCAAGCCATCACTACCTATTATACGAAGACTGCTGTTAATACCAGTGCTTACAGAGAGTGACAAGATTGCAGGTAAGTCTCATGTTGAATACAGATCTTTTGAGGTGGAGATAGGGGTCAGCATCAGGGTAAAACTTGTACCTTTCATTCAATTATGGTCTTGCACAAACAGCATTTTTTTAATTCAATCAGTTTATTGTAATTTGAGGGTGTGTTGAATCACTCGTTTGTACAGGTTTAGTGAGTGAAATGCTTCTAAATACCAGTAAGCATGTAACTCCCTCAAATGCAAATGTCTCAGATGTAGATTTAAGAACATTACTATTATACTTATAGCGTACGATGACACAGTTTCTGCAGTTTCTACTTCATCTGAACCTTTGATAGCTTCATTTCATATACAGTCTTGGTGATTCCAAAAGAAAACATCAAGGAAGGAAACTTTTTCGCTTCAGTTATTTATCAGTGGGCAATTTGCCTTTTAATTAACCAGTTTTTCTAGTTAGGGGCATGACCAGCCCATTCCAACTTGTACAAGGGACAAATTGCAGACCACAATCTTTTCAAAAAAAAATTAAAACTTTTAAAATAAGAAATTTCTTTATGTGCAGATTTTATCAATGGACTAACAATGCTCTTTGTTTAGAAAAGGGGTTGCCCTATGTCTAGAAAAGGAGTTAAGTGTCAAATTTGCTGTAAGCTAAGTTAAAGCAATTTTGCAACCTCTTATACACAGTGTACAAAGTTGGTGTAATATGTGACAAAACTGGTAACACAATGGGAAGAAAAAGTGACGATGCTTTGACTTCAAACCTTTGTCTCCCACGCACCTCTTCATCTTCAAGGTAAGGTTCATACCATTCCCAATAATCAGTTGGAGTAAGGCAATACCTTTGGCAAGAAAAGATGATGGAATCATGAGTTTCATATTGCTTTGATCAAGCATGACCATTAACAACATCACCATTAACATTTCCATAAATACATCAAACAAACAATCAATGAATACACAGGGTCAACATAGATAGTTTAACGGAACTTTCTGTTTCAGGTTGGTTACAGCTACACCATGTATATATCTTTTATATAAAGTTTGTAGTGTAGACCTGGCATTCTGTCTGAAAGAATACCTCTACTTTAGATCACAACTTGGAAAAACAAAAAGACAGCAGTGTATCCACATTTTGCAACTGTAACTTTATCTACCACAAATAACAAGTGTGAAATATAAATACAAATGTATCTATTTAAGTATATACTTTACAAAGTATCTTCCATTTTTCATGGAAATCAGAGAGTCCCTTATGATTGGTGTTATGTCTTTTTTATATATTTTCCCCCATTTACAAAAAAAATGACAAAATTATTTTAAAAAGTGATTTTGCAGACCACTGTGATTTTGAATGCATGAACCACTACACAAATGCTAATGTACTGGATTCATTGGATTATAAAGCAGCTACATCCATCTTTATAAATATATCAAAGAACTTTTATACAACTCTGGAACACATTAATGAGAAAACTGGAGGCAATTCCAACCTTAAGTCAAAGGTGAAAATGTGATCAATAGGGGAAATGAAATTATACTTACATAAAAAGGAATGCTATGTTGACTCTTACCTACCTGATATACATGAATCCCAAAGCTCTAATGTAGGGCGAATCTGGATGATCAAGCAGTCCCTTCAGCTGTTTTCTTGTCAGTTTCAGTGTAAACAGTTTAAAGAGCAAACAGAATGAAGTGGAAACTATGCCACCAGCACCAACACCTCTTACCTACAAGGAGAAACAAAGCACACATATTATTGCATTGCTTCAAATGAGAACATATTAATAATCATAAGACTACGTAAGTAAGTAATGTCAGGTCTAACAAAATACCTGTATAAGGGCAGGCTGAGATCGTGTACACTATAACATCCCCAAATTGAGGTGGATATAGTATTTATTTCATTTTCTGTGGAGTTTAGGTAGCTCATTCTAATGCCTTCTTCTTATTTTCAAGTTACTGATTTCAGGTGGACATAATGGTTAGAGGTTACAGGCTACACACAGCCACCAGCATCAAGTAGCATTCTCCAATGTTCTGTTCTTTACAGTTACTCAAATACATGACTATAAATCAGCATATACGCATTTACAGTTTATTCTTGTCAAAACAAATAGCAACATAAGACAATCCACGTCTTGTTCTATATATATATTCTCAGCAGACACATAGCAATTATATATAATTCTCAAAGAGTGGAGCGTTACCACAAGAGCATGCAATGTATGGGTGCTGACGGGGCTTGAACCCAAGACCTCATGGTTACTAAACCAACGCCTTAACCGGTAGCTGGCGTAGGGAGTTGTTTTGGCAGTTTGAATTAGATATTTTTGCACAGAGGGGACTTAATAGTCAGGAGGTAGATATAGTTCAGTAGACATTTTAGTTTATAGTCTCATTGATGTAAAACAGTGAACACTACTGAGGAAAAATGATAAATAAAATTGCTAAAAAATTTTAAATCATTTCCTTTCAACATTTCTTGCCGCAGTTAGAATACTTTACCATGAGAGATTAAGAAAAATTCGAGAAAAATGAGTAGCTGGTTTCAGGAGAAAATTTCCGGGAACAAGAATAATGATATGATAATTACGATAAAATTAGAACTAAAGAAAGTAGAAGGTGATTAGGTACTATAATGAACGAATTAAGAATTTTGCTCTTGACATAAAATTCTTGGCGCTCCTCACATAGTTGTTTAACAGTCTGGATTATCTTTGTTATCCCTTTATAACGATCTTATTCACAGCCTTATCCATTTTTACTTAGTTCTGCAGTGTTGAATGATAAACGATTAATACCTCTATTCATTCTCTCCTTTAACACAAGCAACCATCTGCCCTTGGTCAGCTTTACCTTATCTTAAACACAAAGATTAGTTAATTTATTGGCAAGAAGAATGATCTTATCATAGTAAAGTTGTGCACAGATGCAAGCTGCCTGACACCTTCGTACAACCGTCAAAAATTACAGATTTCTCAGGCATCAGTTGGTTATTTTTACATTTTAGTTTCCGATCTTCTGATCCTTTAATTCAAGAACTTTCCTTCTTTACAAATATTTCTGAGTTGCCTCAACTAATCTTCTTAAAAACTACGACCTACAGTCGTGAAACGTACCTTCAATCGCGGATTACATGGTTCCTTAGCAACCTAATTATCGATATCCTAGACATTACGCCTGTTAACTTTGTGCTTTCCTGCTGTTTTATGGATGAACCTTCACATTATTTTGTACAGTTTACGAGTTTACTCTAATTCATCGTAACGTTTCATGTCTCGATTTCTTACCTTAATTTGATAAGCAATGTAGTACCAAGAGCATTACATGAAAGTCTTGGAGTCAAAGTAATTCTTTAGCTATTTTCATTAATTAAATAAGAAGCAATCAGAAATTATCTTTTTTGACTTTGTCCGTTAAAATATTACCCTCAGATACATTAGATTTTAAATATTTTTATAATGTAATAAAAGATAATGGTTAAAATCGATTTTCTGAAATTATGTCCCACAAGTCATTACTTTCGATGATTTCATCGTTTCAATTTCAACCTCTAGCAATATTCTACTGTATCATATTAAATTTAAAATAAAACTTGACTTGAATGAGTTGCAAATCCAGCAATTGATTTTAGGAAGGCAGACTTCAAAGGCATTGATTTCAAAATAAAAAATGGTGAAACATTGGCATATTTCTCTTCGCCGTACCCTCTTAGTTGCCCCATCAGCATGATCGTCGTGGTTACAAAAGATTCTAAAACCTTTTAAATTACTAAAATCATTCTGTCTCTAGCAATAATAACAAAAGTAAAATTTATGGGCAATCCTTGATAGGGGGAGGTGACAGCGGCCAAGATAATCCTTTATCGATCCATCATTTGCAGATATGGTAACATTATAAGGTAACGTCTTGTAATACAGACTTGCAATTTGTTTGGCTAGAAAGGGTCCAGATTTCTTTTTATAGTTTCTTATTGTATTGATGGTAACGTTATAACTAGTAATCAGAGATCTACTCTCTCATGTCTATATTGCATCTCGACATTAGAGTAAGAACAATACCAGGGTACAAAAGAACTATTTTCTATCAATGGATAATGACACTTAATTATCAACTTGCGTGGACAGAGAGAACTACCTACACTACAACTACTTACCTACACTAACTACTACTAGCTACACTAACTACCACTACCTACACTACAACTACTAGCTACACTAACTACTACTAGCTACACTAACTACTTCTAGCTACACTAACTACTACTATTACCTACACTACCTACCACTAACTACACTACAACTACTTACCTATACTAATTACTTCTAGCTACACTAACTACCACTACCTACACTACAACTACTTACCTACACTAACTACTACTACTACCTACACTACCTACCACTTAGTACTACTAACTACACTACTTACCTACACTAACTACTACTACCTACACTAACTATCACTAACCTACACTAACTACTACTACCTACACTAGCTAGTACTACCTACACTAACTACTACTACTACCTACACTAACTACTACTGCCTACGTTAACTACCACTAACCTACACTAGCTAGTACTACCTACACTACAACTACTTACCTACACTAACTAAAAATAGCTACACTAACTACCACTACAACTACGTACCTACCTAAACTAACTACTAATATCTACACTACAATTACCTACCTACACTACCTGCTACTACCTACACTAACTGCTACTACCTACATATACTACTACTATCTACACTGCCTCGCTATACTAATACAATCTATACTACAGCCTACACTGTCTGTCTGTCTCTCTGTCTGTCTATGTATCTACACTAAAGAAACCTACCTGTCGTCACTAACTACCACTATCTTCCTACACTGTCCTATTTACAACTAACTGCTCTCCTAACTTCTACTGCGGACCATAATCTAAATAGCTAGAAGTGCCATCTGCTCATTTACCACTAACCGACTAATAAAATTTCTACCCAGTGGGGCCATAACTAACTAACATTACCAACTTCTGCCATCTGCTCGCTTACCTCTAACCGACCACAACCCTATTTACCTACGAGATGCCAACTACCGGTGTTTCATACCAGTCTCCCTGATAAGCAGCGGATGCCAACTACCAATTAACTATCTCACCTTCTACGGCAACCACCATTTCCTACTTCCAACTACTTACAATAAGCTGCCTACTTTCTACTCCTTACAACCGCTACTACCAGCAACCACCTCTACCTTCCTACACCTAAGAGCCTATCCATGTACCTCTATCAGTGTTTCAGACCACCCTACCTTGCAAGCACGAGATTCTACCATTTTGATGTTCAGCTTTTGTACTCATATCCTGCCACTACCCACTGCATAACTATAATTATTATTGGCACCCATTCTTTAAATCTATGCGCAACTTTCCTGATATTAAGGCCGCTAAAATGTTTGCAGCAACAATAAGTCATATTGAATTGCGTTTCTATTTTGTGTAATTCTATAGCATCACTTTTATTATACTGCATGTATATTTTGCATGCAGGTTTTATTCTACAGTGCAATCTCTAGTGAATTGCTAATTTCTAAATTCTTTGTGCGCTTAACTTTCCGTATTTACAGTTTTCTTAATTAAACATTCATTTCGTTTTTACCTTCCATTTTTGGGAACTGAACTATTTATTTTCGTGGTTGTATCGTCGATTTTGTGCGTACTTTCATAATTAATTGCGAGTACAAGATATCTGCAAAATTGATTTCTTGACCAGTGTCACTGTCGCTTTTTAACTAATTTACGAGTTTTACCATAGCAGTTTTAATAACGTGCGCCAATATTATCTAAATACCTCTTTGCTTTAGCATTTTGATTATTGCCATTAAAAACTATATAAAATGACTTAAAATGCCTTGAGGCGAGCTACAAGCTTTCGGTTAAAAAACCTTTATCAAGTACTTTATTAACATATAGACTTGCATTGTTAAATTTATGAGAATTGGACGATATAAGAGAAATAAATTTCTTGCCTTATGTCCCATCCGGGAGGAAGATAATCAGTTAAAAAATGAAAATGCTACGCTTTAACCATACCTAGCACGGGGGGGGGGGGGGGGGGTGGCTAGTAGGCCGGCGTCTGTGAATATTGTTTAATAACTTTTGAACGGCTTCTTCTATTTGCTGAAACTTTCTGACTTTTCTTAACTTTTATCTGGCAATCTTTTGGTAAGAAAAATTTTTCCGTCACGGCCTGTGGTCTGGTCATGTGACCCTGATAAAAAGTGGACCATATATGGTGGAAAATTTCAAAGGGCTATAACTCGAGATGTTTTGAATGAATTTTACAAATATTTTGTAGAATGATCCTAAATTAAATTTTCAATACATTTCAAACCAATTAATTCTAATTAAAAGCTAATCAGCTTCAATTAGTGGGTAATTATCGATTCTGATAACGTCATATTTCCAATCCTAACTTTTTGACTAATTTGTATTTAGAAACCATAGAGAACGGTTCCAAATACATAAAAAGGGTTAAATGGCATTTAAAACAAGTATAACCACATGTTACTGTTCAAAGAATGCATATCGTGACACATAATCGACATCTTTTCTTGCAAGTGGTTAAGCTACGATCGTTGAGACTTCTCATCTTTATTATTTATTCCGATATTTGTCACGAATACTTATGTTTCTCAGATAATTAGAATCGAAAACTATTTTATTGCTCAAAACAGCTTTTGAGGTATCTCTTGCTGCTTTTCATTCATGAAATAAAGCGTAGCAACTTCCATTTCATTTCCATCAGACTTACATCCGGTAAACACTTTTTGACATAACTACCTTACCTTGTGATACTAATAAAAAGACATATTTTACCAATAATTTCGCAATAAAAACGCTTTAATTCAACGTCAAAGGTGTCGAAGTATTTACAACCTGAATATCAAAGCATAAAACCACGTTTTATAGAAGTTATACATGTTAAAACAGCCGCGGGCCTACATTTTGTATTCAGATATACAAGTAAATCCCTTTAGAATCCCTTTTCCCGACATTTGTCTTTCGCAAAGTTGTTTCAAGAGCAGGTTGTTTAAAAAGAGAATGTCTTAGAACTGAGTCATCATCTGAGTTTAAATAAAGGAACCTGATACGCTTTGATAAATTCTTCCAACAACAGGATATTGTCAAGGTTCCCATAATGAGACAGTCAAATTGAAAGTTGTAAATAGGTCAATTTTTCACTACTTTAGTATTTTTGAACTTATCATTTTCATACCTTCATTTTTGTGCAATATTTTGTACTTAGATTTGGTCAGCGAGCAGATATATATATGCATAAGGTAACATGAAAGCATGATTTATAATAGCAGCTGTAGATTTTTGAAGTGTCTTGTCAACGTATAGACTTGAAAATTGTTTCTAAGCGAATGTTAACCTTGAGTCATCCCAAGTTTGGCAAGCAGGCAATTAATACCTGCTGTACCTAACGATGTATTAAGAGATTGAATTGACGATCAAATGCAGCTGTGCTTGCACTCCCCTGATTCTGCGCAAAAATTTTCGAAAGCTTCCCAGTACAGAATGGATATTGCCTCGAGGACTAACGTATGAGCAGCGTCACTCACTGACTCACTGACTCACTCACTCACTCACTCACTCACTCACTCACTCACTCACTCACTCACTCACTCACTTTAATTTAACTTTAACTAGTAACTTTAATTTTCATGGAGTGCATTTTGTCTTTTAGCTGCTAGATCAATGTACTGCAAGGCTGGCCCTGTCTCAAGCAGCGAGGCGCCTGTACACAGTTGATGGAGAGCTGATAACTGATATGCGTCAGCTACTACAGCCATATTACCCTGAACTGTTCTTCAAAGTGGAAAACCAGAATGGCAAAGGACCACGAACGAACAAACCGGTATGCATTTGATACTATTTTGTTCTTCTGAGCTTTTTTTGTTATTGGTTTTTCTCCGCGGGAAACGTAAATGGCCGGTAATATGTGGGGCTTGCTATCTGTCGCAACAGTCAAATCGATCTCGGTTTTATGGAAGCATGGGCACTTCCATCACTGTTGGCAGCAAGAATTGACAGGTGTCACACGCGCCTGCGTAGAAAGGTTTATGATGTCACATGACAGGATTATGTCACCAATAACATTTTGTACAGAATATTCCTTAGAGTCAACACGAAGCTTAGGAATCTTCGCCTCCAGATAGCTTGTAGTGGCGTCAAACGAAACAAATGACAACTCAAATTTCTATGCCTCAATGGTATGGGACCATGGTGTAATGGCTAGTACATCACCTTGCAATGCTGAAGGACGGGGTTTGATTCCTCGTGGTCCTATATTAAAGCCATTAAGTTTTTCATCCTATGTCATCGTCAACACATGTCAAGCTGTATATTGTGTTCAACATTAGGATATTGCGGTCAGAATCTTTATTTATGGGAGCCGGGGCACCGAGTGGCTACACGTGGGGACCTGCATCTCATATTTGATGCCTAATTAAGGCATGACACAGGACTTCGCTTTGCTGGGGAAATCAATTAACACATGGTACAACTTGTTAATCGTTGTAGATAATGACTGTAACAGAATTTTCTTTTAGGTTTTGTTATTCTGACTCTTTCTCTCCAATTTTTCTTGCCTTCATTGCACCTGATCAGTTCTTGTGCCCTCAAATACGTGGCTGATTTTTGTCTTCAACCTGCAGCCAGTAGTGTTATGAAAGCAGAATATTTCCGACAATCTCGCCCTTGTTTCGTAAGTCTGCTCTGCCGAACGACTTGGTAGATTTAAGAAAGGTAACGATCGAGTTGTACCTCAGGTAAAGTGCTGTTTTAGGGATAGTTTCAGCGCGGGCAAAGTGCCCTAGTATATGTAGTGCCAGCCACACTTATATGCTAGCTCTAGTGTATTTAGGGCTTTCCCGTAGCAACAGAATTAAATTTAGATACTGTCGTAACATGATGCCTTTATAGTTTCTTCATATGGTGGTCTTTCAATTACAGAAAAGGCCAAAATCTGCGAAGAAGAAGCAAGGCACAAATGAATCCTCGGAAGCGGTTGATTCAACCGGAGCATGCGTTTTGTACACAAGACCAGATCAGTTGACAGATGGGGCAAATCCTAACCAAAGTCTGAACACGACTAACCTAGATCTCGTGCCATTTGATAGTAACAGCAGTCGAACAAGTGAAGAGGACGGCGAAAAGCATGTATCCTTTGCCGACAACGAACAAGAAGAAGAGTCAGGATCAGAGAAGATTTTCGAAAAAATGGACGTGAGAATACCAGTAGATGTTTGGGTTTCGATCGGGGAGCCTTTTGTTCCACTTCAAGGTAAATAAGATGATGATGATGATGATGATGATGATGATGATGATGATGATGATGATGATGATGATGATGGTGGTGATGATGATGATCATCATGATCATGATGATCATGATCATGATCATGATCATGATTATTATTATCATGATGATTATCATGATGATAATAAAGAGGAGAAGAGAGGAAGAAGAAAATATTTTTTTTCACACACTTTGTATCAAGTATTTATTTTTAATGGCAGACTGTTGCCGAGGGGGAACGTGAACAAAAAAAATATGTACTGTTCTCGTGATGATCAGAACTTAAGGGCTGAGTTTTTCATATCAATGACCGATCAATAGAAAGCCAAAGACAGTACTCATAATGTACCAATACCATAAAATATCACGCTTAAACATTGAAGAAACCTTACCGTTGATGTTTAAAGGGAAACCTGTCGCCTTTGGTTGTTTATTCATCAATTTGTGCTTCCCTTGTGTATCCTCTTTCTAAGATTGATAGAGAATCTGGTCGGCTCGTCTAGAAAGATATTACGCAACTGGCATGTTATGAACAGGAGCTTCTGAAGTATGTGAAAGATATTTCTCAACGTATAAAAAAAGAAATAAAACTGCAAGTCGCAGGCAGTAGGGTGTTAAGTTCCTCACTAGATGTGACTATTAGTTTAGTTTTGCAGCTGGGGAAAAGGTGAAGCACAAAAGCGTAGTTAGAAACGTGAATTTGTTACCACTCCGCCAGATTAGAGGCGTACTTGTTAAGGTATTAAGATATTAAAAGCGAGTTAATTTTGATTGAAAACCCACGGTACGCTTCTCCTCTAACAGAGTAATTTCTGCCATCATCTACGGTAGCCGGTGGAAAACCGCTCTGTTTCCAATCATGCTCGATTCTTGGACAAATACCCAACTGTCGATCCGCTAACGGTTTGACGGCTGTTTGGCGTAATTTTTTGACCGTGGCCATTAAGTTAAAAAGCGTGTTCAGCTGGGTGACGTTTAATCTGCTCGTTCTCCTTTTTATGTAAATGGTAGAACACTTCAACCGAGCATTGTCAATTATGAATCAAGCCGTTTCAGGAACGTTGCAACCAGGTGCACGGGAGAATGTGGCGTATCTTACCAGTACCGAGAGAAGGTATGTCTTCTTTGAGCTAATACCACATACATAAGTCCGATGCAGTGCTTGCTGTATCATTTTCTAATCTGGAAATTTTACAAAGTAGTCATAGAAAAGAATTAGGTAAGAATTCAAGTATAAAAATGAGGAGTTTTTGCATGACACAAGTTTATGCACTTCTGCTCGCCTGCTTAATTGTAGAAAAAAGTAGAATAATCAGTGATGCACATCCTGTTCATAGATGAGGGGATTATAGTTATTCGGAATGGTAATAGAATTTGCAACAAGTTGGTAAGGAGGTAGGATACAAACTACTTAGATCTTTACTTACATAAGTTGTAGGTGTGAAATTATTCTCTTCTCGGCCTTTTGGCAACGATCGGGTGTAATAGCTGTATTCATTGATTACGTATACTCTCCAGATCTGTAGGATGTTGGTCTATTGAGTGGGTTGCCCTATCTCGTGGCTTGCCTTGCCGCCTGGTGGCTAAAATTTAGGAGCCCGTGTAACCTTGAGTACCATTTAATTATTACTTAGCCTCTTCGTTGATCTTACTTGTTTAAGGTAGTTTTAAAATTTGGCCCACTCCTCAATTAGGGGTCTTTGATGAAGAGACTGCATGTGATTTTAGGTTAAACAAGGAACGACGATAAGGTTCAGAAATTTATCATTTTATATTTTAATTATTTTTTGTTTGTTGATTACAAACGCTTGCTTCTAATGTAACAATGTTTATTGACTTTTATTTGCAGGTCACGACTATCAAATAAAAGCCCAAAAGTTTATTGCTGTAAATATTATGGGGCGTTGAGGCTTAGGAATATCGCATCCGAATACCATGACAGTAGATTTCCAATTTAACATACGCCGACGACACAGTGCTTGCAGTGGATGGTTGAAGTATCCCGTCTTAGGCCTGGAAAGTTTAGACAATGCTGGCCGTCGCAGAGACCTGAAACTGAACGGGGAAATGACCAGATGGATGGCAGTGAGCAGCATGGAGGTAGATGTCAACGTTGCTGGAGAAAGAGTGGAGCAGGTTGACAACTTTAAGTACTTGGGTTCGATCAAGACAGAGACTGGTGATTGCACCAAGGATATCGTAACTATGATCGGAGCTTCAAAGAAGAGAACCCTGGAGCTCGTAAATATATGGGAAGACAGAGGTATACGGATTGAAGTCACGCTAAAAGTTATGTAAGCGTCTGTTTGGCCGGTGATGACATATGGGGCAGAAGCAGCAAACATTAAGTCACTTCACCTTGCTGAAATGTGGGTGTTCCGGAGGATGCTGAGAGTCAGCTGGCAGGAACGACGAACCAATGCAAGCGTTCGGAAAGAGTTTGGCACACGACTGCAGATGGTAGAGTGAGTGAAGAAACAAAAATTGTAGTTTTGCGGACACGCATGCGGACAGGACGGTATGGTGAAAGTACTAATGAGCCGAGTTCATTCTGGAAAACGCAAGAGAGGCAGGCCACGTCGGCAATTCGGTAACGACATAAAGGAGTGGACGGGGGTGAGTTTTGGTACAGCTGTTCAACAAACATACAGTATAAAATTTTGGGGGTCTTTGTTATGTGCTACAGCGGAGCGTAAGGACGGCGACTCTCGACTGACGAGGATGCGACATAAAATAGAAGGCTCAGTTGCTTACGGGGTGGTGGCACCGAACGTTTGAGAACCACTGATATAGAGCGAAAGGGAGCAAACAATGAGAGAAAGGGAGATGTTAGCCTGTCTGCATTTTTGCGGTTTATTTAGGGTAGTTTCGGGCCCACTATTCATCAGAGATCTCTGATTGTAAGATTGCAGCGGAATTTACTGTATTGGTAAGTTCGTAAATGATCAAATGAAGGACTTGTGAAAAGAACTACGTTAACGAAGCTAGTAAATAAAAAGGGTAAAGAGAAGTCAGGAAAGCGGAACAGATGCTAATTGCGAGGAATCAGAGTAAAAGTAGTAATTTACAAATTTCTTTGATAGGCAGGTGTGTCAGGACATGGGAGTAAAGTCAAGACAATGGATACAGAAAGGTAAAGGAGGCCTGTTAAAATGACTGGTGTCTTCGGGATATGTATAGGGTAGGAGTAGGGAGAGATCAAAAGAAGAGATGAGAAAGTTAATCAAGCCAATAACTGCTATTTAATAAGGAATGAAAATGGGGGTGGAGACAGCAAAGAAGTAACAAGTATTCGACGTAACATGATTAGGATTTTATGTAAACAAGGATGCAAATACGAAACGAACGGATAAGGGGGGTATAGACTTGGCTAGCAAGGAGTTTTTCATTTGTGACATAAGCACGATTTGGAAAGGTGCTTAGTCTATTGTTAGTGAAATAGTTTATTTTGTTCTTCATGACGACAATGAGGGCGAAAAAGGGAGTAAAACAACACAATAAGTCAAATTATTCTACCACAAAAGACATTTATATATAACATAAAAGTTAGAAATTGCTGTTTTGATACTTCTTTTGCTGTGGTTTGCACACTGCAAAAATAACATTTCATGTCAATATGATAATTTTTCATTTGATGCAACAAATTCAAACCCCAGAAGGTAATAGACGAGATATGATAGATTTATTTTGAAGAATATATCAAGCCAAAGTTTCCGCTATTCTCATAACAATTTGAACATTTAGCTGTCTCTTTGGAGGAGATAAAGCAGCAAATGTAGAGCAGTTACCAAGAATTAGGAGATGACATAAGCTGAGGAGATCAAACATGATTTGTCAGTTTATTCTGCTGTTTAATGATAATAAAGTTGGAAATGGAGATGTTTTGCATCCGTCGTTTCTTCAGAATGTCTGTTCATTGGCGCACACGTTACATGTGACATAAATAAGTATTGATAGAGATTATTATAAACATGCAAGGTTTGTAATTAAATTTTCTTACAGAAGCACAGGTTATTGCTCAAACTCCTTATTGCAAACAAAGACCCTCAATATTTATAAATCCGTGGACCGTTTTAAATTTGTGCATATTTCTGATACCCTAGACAGTATAGGCGGAATATATACTAAATTTATAAATTCAGTTTTTTCAATTCACTTAGCAGAATTCATTTAGTACAGACTTTCATTTTTTGCTAGTTGCTCTATTGTAATAAATTTTATTTATGAATAAAAACAGTGGAAAAAAATTGATCTAAAGCAAAAAAAACATTGTGTTGAAAAGATATTTTTGAGTATAGATTCTATTAATTATAAAGTTGTCAGTTATTTATCAACACTGTTTAAAGTATACTTGTTAATAACGACGTGTTTGTATTATATGTAAATTAGATATAGTATTATATATATATATGTATATATTGTATTGGTATTTATAGCGTCGGTACAAATATTCGTATAGATTAATATGTTGACTTGTCCGTCGACGTACTAACACTATCAAAGTTACAACTTCCTATGAACAATGCGCCTGTTTTTCATTCTAGACTACATATGGCAAAGTGCAACGGTAATGGCATTCTTTTATAAACCCATTTAAAATGGGACATGTAAGGAGCAGAGGAAAACTTTTAAGATGATGAAGCCTGCGGTTTAACATCCATAATATCTTTTTGGCTC
This sequence comes from Alatinidae sp. Z8VKAUB7J3, assembly GCA_010016025.2. Classification (NCBI taxonomy): domain Eukaryota; kingdom Metazoa; phylum Cnidaria; class Cubozoa; order Carybdeida; family Alatinidae; species Alatinidae sp. Z8VKAUB7J3. The sequence goes on along the minus strand of JAAAKM020073195.1, from coordinate 30,284,796 downwards.
CTTTATTAAAGAGTAGTATAATTTTCCTTAAATTTGCCGTGGTCCAGTTTGTTCCTACTCGCTTTCTGTTCAAGAAGGGTCGTATTTCAGTCCCTGGGGAGCAATTAGATCCACAAGGAAAAGAATCTAGTTTAAAGTGATCTGTGCTACGCAAAAGGTGACATGTACTTGCTTAGGAAACTAACCCGCCTCTTAAGAAATGCAAGGTGGACAAATACCTAAAATTAGATCTCTACTGGAAATTTCTTTATTAACTAGTTTTATTAACTTTATTAACTTTATTAACTTTATTAACTGGTTTTATGGTCCTGTCTGGAAAGGCAATACGTAAAATGTGCGGAATATCACATAAAGATAAAAAAAATTTAAATGAGTGGAATATCACAGATCGGCTTTTCAAATCGTCAAAGTTAAATGACTGCGCGCACATTTAATAGATCTTGGCTATCTCATACCATATTGGTCACTCTAATTTTTCATATTGGCCTCCCTTAATTCCAACTTACATGTAAGAGTAATGGGGGCCGGATTCAATTTATTCCCATCAATCTTCATAAAATTATTATGAAGCATTCGCAGCACACGCTCCAACTCGGGTAAAAGTGCATGCAGCTAGAAACTACTCTTTGGTGTCTAATAGACGGGGGGTGGGGGTTGGAAAAATCCCCAAAACTTAATAAGCGGGGAGTGGGTGGAAATTAACCGAAAAGGAAGTCAAGAGGCAATGTTTGGAATCAACTGCAACTCCCTAAACGTAAGGTAATACAACACAAACAATAGTTATTCGAAGTCGTGGCAGTCTCCTACATGTCTTACAAGATTTTGAAAATGTTTCCCCTCTCCTGCTGCTTAATGATAGTATTATTGCTCTAATCTGTAATATGCGTCTTCACACTTCTTCGAGCCTCGTAAAAGGCCACCGTCATCTTTCAATGTGTGATTTTCATATTTTAACGAAGACATTTGCTACTTGCCCGCCAAAGTACCTCCTCAAAAATTGTCATGGGTGGGAGATTACGTAAAATTAATGGGCGGGGGGTGGGGTGGGGGGCTGGAATAAGAATGTCCCGAGTGGAAAATTTTTGAAAAATTAATTGGCAGGGGGACGACGTCTATTGGGTACCCAAGAGTATTCGACTGTAACAGAAGATTCCAGCCTGTCAGATCCCAAAGAACGAATTCCGAGAATTCAAGAGTTGCCTTAACATATGGTTATTTCAGGGCAAACAGTATTCTCTCCGCCTGCGGGGAATCTGCTTCTCCAACCTCGGCAACAAAGAACAATTCAAGTGCGGGCCACCGCTCATGAACTCGCTGAACGCATGTAACGACTGATAACCAGCGAGTCTGACAAGGTTTCTGAATCTTGTGGACATCAACTTTGACAAATGTCTGAAATTCATTGAGACTTTTCCTCCTGTTTGGTAACAACTTGAAATATTGTACCCATCATGTCAGCTGTTCAGCCGTTTTCGATAGGGTTTCACTTTCATGCTCTGCCACTAGATGGAACGTGTGGCAGTAGCATTTTAAGATGAATAGCCTTTGAGCTGCAGCTTCCGTTCTTGTCAGGACAGAATCATTAACTCCTTGCATTAGATTTTCACCATCAGAAGCATACCCTAAGACCTTTGTCCAAGGCAGTTCATTCCGCAGATGCCACATTATCTTGCAAATACTTTACTAGCTGCTAATTTTTCTTATGAGTAAAGTAAGAAAGCATTTGCTGACAAATAGATATTTATCAGTTCGTTGAAAAAATGAAATCTGCGCAAGTGACCATTATGGAAAGGTGAACCTTTTCAATGCCATCCTCCTACTACAGGACAACTGTAAGTCAACAGTAGGTTTCTGTTGGGGTTAGCCTGCCCTAGATGGATTGCTTTCACTGCTGCTTATGGATCCCATCTATCCTAAAGGACCATGGTAGGAGCCCTCACAGATACTACCGCCCCGGGCCAGGGTGGACCCGAGAGTAGTGATGAATAAGGATTGCCGTGCAAAATTTCAGAACTCCCGAAGTGCAGCGGTTTGCCGTTGAAAGTCACACCCAGGACATTATACATAGATACATGCGTAAATACAGACAGACAGGCAGACATTCATACACACATACCTACATGCATGCATGCATACATGCATAGATACATGCATAGATACATACACACATACATAAAAACATACATACATGCATGAATACTTACATGCATGCATACATACATACATACATACATACATACATACATACATACATACATACATACATACATACATACATTTGCTTCAATTTTGGACAGTGCAAGATACACACGTACCGAAAGTGGGTCAAATCTGTCTTGAAATGTCGCCGACTTTTTGGCCGACGTCGCTATCTTCGCCGCCTCCATTATAGATGTCTACGTCGAAGTGCTTACATGCATAGGATAAGATCATGTTGGTGCAAGCGGCAATTCTTTTGCCACAAGACACCAAGACGCTTTGGGATTGTTCTCTCTAGACGCCTTCGTTACAAGATCCGGTGGTGCAAGCGTGCTGGATATATGGTTTTACAATGCATACGTCTTCGACTCAAGATCGCACGATGTAGACGCGTCCGCCTTAGGGTACGAAGATGCCTACAACTTCGTCCTTGGTATTTCAGATGCAAGCGGATAAAATTCAAGTCCCCTCCATGCAAGCGTCTCGCCCCAAAATTTGCACAGTGCAAGCGTCTCCGTCCAGCAGCCATGCGGTGCAGACGTCTCGGTTATAAGGCTAAACAATGCAGACGTATGAAAACAATTCTTTCATCATGCTTGCGTCTACGTATCAAGGACATTCAGTGCAGACGAATTGGCTTCCGGTCTATAAGATGCAGACGTCTTCGTAGGAAAATCATTCGATGCAGGCGCATCCTGAACAGAAAAAGGCAATGCCGACGTCTGTTAGCCATGGCTTTACGATCCAAGCGTTTCCGTTACAGATCCCTGCGTTACAAATATTATCGCTACAGGTATTGTAACCCAATTGGAAAGAAGAGATGTTTCATTAGGCGACTTCATGTTTGTCAACCAAAGGAATGTATATCTAAGATTGTGTGTGTTTAATTTCACATGAATGTACTATAGTATGATAATGATATTTGAAAGTTCACATTAGTTTTCTATAGTACTTTGTAGTTTGCGGACCTTTCGCCTTGCCTCCACATTTCCATGGAATGGTTTAAAAACACCATGCATGCAGAATCGCCATACAAATATTATTATTATTATTATTATTATTAATATTATTATTATTATTAATATTTCGGCCGCGCTTCCACTATAGAAATATAGGGCAGATGATTCGTTCTTGGCCCGCCAGCGCCATTGTACCATGGTCTCAATTGACAAATGTTACGGCTTAAATTGCTTTGTTTTTAACAAACAATATCAGTGGGACAAAATTAGACCAATATACTTAATGCAGACATACTTTGTACAATCACCCACAACATTAAACTAATGCCAGTGATCTTGACATACTATTATTCTCACCAACACAAATCAGCTTATTACGAAGCCCCAAGAAAATGGTTCGACGAGAAAAGGAGAGGCAAACATGTGTACTATGCGACCAACGCTGCAGAAATATTATAAACGAGAAGGTACACTAAATATTTTTTCTATAGGCATACGTGTAAATTGGGCTCAATATGCTTAAGATTTTCCCAATTGGAGCCTGAAATTATACTTGAAGTATGCTTAATTTCAAAACTCATTTCATGGTCTGATTTTCCATTTCTTTGTACGTAGTTTAGTTCAAAAGATTAATTCATGCAAAACTGCTGTTTCTTATCACTAAACCTCTTTGTACACTATTTTTTACACTTGATTTGAGAAGAAATGTAAGTGAGGGGAATATTCCGAGGCTGGGAAAAATGCTTAGTATGTGAGCTTAAGTATGCTTATAAAGCAAAAAGAGTGTAGTTGTCTATTAGGGACACTAGGTAGACTCAGTGTAGTTGTCTATTAGGGACACTAGGTAGACTCAGTGTAGGAAATTATGACGTCACACTTTACTACTCATTATTTTCAGCGTCTTACAAAAAACAATGTCGTTGCTATCACGTAACCCATGGCGTTTTATTTTTTGGTTTAGCAGCGAATACACCGTAAACAGTGCCCCACCTTCTTCTAAAAACAACTGTCATTTTAGAAGCTGAGAGGAACGTTGGCAGTATCAGACTGTGAGAAAGGATATAGATACTGATGTCATGAAGTGCGAAATGGCAAATAAATACACAAAACTTCCAATACTTTTCTCTTTATTTACTCTATAAACACAAATCTTCATCAAAACAGTAAACATAATCTCGTTCCATTCGCGTAACTCCAACTACAACTCTAGAGAACAAGAAACTAAAGCACGTGGCAATTCTGTAATGTGATTGGTTATAAGAACCACGTGATTAGGCAACATAGGGAGACATTATCACACTGATTGGAGTTATTAAGGCGTTGACGAAATGTTTAAGTAGAGCTCAAATTCATCAGGACAAGATGTTATGGCCTCCATGAAGATGCAGCGCTGTGCAACTCAAAATGCACATCTATTTCTTTGTCATTATTCAAAATCATGATCATTACAAGCTAGGCAGAGCAATTTGATAATAGGTTACACTGCACCAAACTTTGCTCCAGCCCCCCTCAGCTCCTTTGGCCATGCACTCTTTTACCCAGGTAAGAAATTTCTATGCTCTGCCGACGTTTAAAAAAATTATTTCAAGTTGGTTTACCCCACGACTATTGGTGCGATTCCCTGTAACTGCAAGTGTCGGACTTTCGGAATAACTCGTAGAATTGATGCCAAGGAGGTTATTGTTGGGGTTTTCCTCCGTATTTGTCATGTTAGAGTTTATTCACATGTAAGGAAAATTGGTTAGTTTCATGTACGTGCGTATGCCTCACGTTTTGACGTGAATCAGCACGAACTTACGCACAGCCTGATTTATATGTTAAATGGACAGGGAATATTTAGGTAGGGTTTGGTTTTGTTACTTATATTATGGACTTGCCGAAAGGGCATAATATCGTCATTAGATATTTTATTGCTTAAATTTGATTGGTTAATATTTTTAAATGCTCCTGTTTGTAGTTTGTAGTAGAATGTATTTGATTGTAAAGTCAGACGCAATGAGATACAATGATTGTATGTTGGTGTTGGATGTCGTGGAGATTAGATTGAGAATTTCATCTAATGACTCTTGGATCCTGTGTTGCTGCGCCCAACAAAGATCTTGAACCAGTGAGAGTTGCGGTATGAAGTTGCGTTAGTGATCATGTGATGACTTCCTTTCAAGAGATTGGTTCGTGGTAACTGTTTGAAAGCTTCGTTTTTGTTTATTGCTCAGCAACAGTACTCAAAGTGTTTAATTTAGGAAGTAAATTTCCCCCTGTTTGATGCATGACCTGCAGCAAGGCTCTGAGAGATACGTGTTAATTGTTTTATCACGAGAGCCTACTAACCGTCTCAGTTGAGTACATGTTGTTAAGCTTTACAGCTTCCTCTTTAAGTTGTATCCTGGAATGCAACCATGCATTTCTATATCTTCAAATATTCTCAGTTGTTACCACAACAAAGTTTTGAAAATTTTTGTAGGCGATTTGAGACACTTTCCAAAGATTCCTGAAGTTACCACAGTCTAAATGATTCCTTTTGTAAAAGTTGGCAAAAATTAACCTTTCACCGTTTGACAGATATCAGTTGTTATAAATAAAACTGCAAAGTGCTTCCTACTCCAATGCATTCTGAATGGTACCAAAAATCCTGAGACTTCAGCTACTCTCGCTAAAAACTCCCTTTGTGGACGCAGTGATTAAACGCACTTGTGCACGGTCATCGTCACGTTAGCGGTCAATTCAACACCCACGTCGGCACCGTTTGATTTTAATTAAGCTTCCAGACCAGGGTCGAATAGAAAGACCAGGTTGGAGCATCAATGAAAATACTGTTTATCCGCAAGGCTGAACAAAGAAACTATTTATAAACCGACTTAAATCAAGTTTAGTTAAGAGGCTGTAATCGAAGGTCAAATATGCGCTAAACAAAGAAAAGGCAACCTTTTAGCGTCAGATGTCTTCTCACACCTTCAGATACCTGTCAACATCTTTTTGTTTACAAGTCTAAATGAGAGGGATCGCCGAGGGGATTTCACCCTTGTAGAGGGGTGTCTAAAGGTGTCTAGGGGAATTTAGGGCTGTATAGGGTATGGTTAGTCCTATATAGGACTAGGTGAATCCCCTTTTAATCCTGTACGACTCCAATACACAAACTTAGAGTGCATATTTGGATCCTCCACCCTAGAATTAGGTAGGAGACTAATTTTCCTGAGGATTGGATACCTAGGGCCAGAGATATAATAAAAATCACAAGAGTTAGTCAATTCAAAATGGCGGATTTGGTCGTAAAAAGGGTGGTCTTGGCCCACCTTTTGGGGTCATATATCTCCTACACTGTTCAGATTAGCAGGTTAAGATATTGGGAAACTCAATATGCCAGGTATACCCAAGTCTAGCTCAAATATCAAAGGATTTCAAAGACATGGGTTACATGGGTGGTATACTTTAACATGGAATGACCCTCCTATATTCATGGTAAAACACAAGCAATAAAATTTTCAGAATTATTTAAAGTTATTTCAAATTATAAATTACCAAAACTGAAACCGTATGTCATATGCCATTCGTATCATCATTTTTATTATTATCATCTTCATCATTGTCATCATCATTATTTCCATCTCTCTAATCCGCCTAAATTGCTGGTCGGGACCGGTATCTTCGTCTTAACGCAATATGTAAACGGTCCCCTTCCTTGGCCTTAAGACAATTGATCTCATATCCCGTTTATATTTGTCTGTCCCATCGCAGTGGTGGTCTTCCTTTTCACCCTCGTCCTCTTCACCCTCTGCCATTCACCTCCCTCCATTCACCTTCATTTCCATTGCTCTCTGATGAAATCGAGTAATAGTAGCACAGGCATAAACAGCTGCATGCGCAGTATCAGCGCAGCGTGCATTCACACAGTCGAAGAATGGTATCAATATAGCAGTCGATGTATATCCTCAACAGTAACAATATTCAACAAAAAGATAAACTTTCTCACAACGCGAGTTATAAAACATGAGTCCAGCTTTCGATCACTGTTTTCAAAACTAACAAGAAAGTGTTAGGTTCAAAAAATGTAACTACGGAAACAATGACCACAGGGGTCCGATAGTTCGAAAACCGTAATTTGTTGTTCAACACTTTCCTCACCCAACTTTAATTTTCCATTCTTCCATGAATCATTGGAAAAAAGACATAAGTAGTTCCACACAGATTCATGAACTTTTGATATGAAAGAAATTAAAGTTTTTATTACACGTTATCCTTACCAAAGAAGATTTTCATGGGTACCAACCAGTGGCGGCTGCTGATCAAAATTTATGTGTGTGCAAGCATGGGCGTAACCAAAGGGTGAGCTAAATTGGGCGTGCATCAGTAACAGAAGGTATTGATCTAAACAATGCGTAGGAGTTAAAACGAGGCCGCCTGCAATGAGGCGGGAGATCCTACAGCTTACTACAATGAACAATGTTCTCAGTTAAAAAGGTTTTCTTTGGACTGTCTAAAGCGTAATTTTGATTTTGATAATACTTTTCGCTAAAATATTTTAGAGTCAAGCATAAATCTGACCCTTTAGGAACGCGGGATGCCATGACACGTACGAACTCTTACGTATTCCACAAGCATGCGTACATGAAGTAGTGATCTCTTTCGTTGTCGCTAAATATTGATAAGGAACCTTGCATCCTATCTTAAGTAATGCATTAAGTGTTTGTTAGAGTCAGGTATAAACCCGGCCCTTTTAGAGACGTGGAAAGCAGTCACACTTACCGATGAGTATCATACAATTGTAGGTACACACCATAGGGATATTTTTCTTTGTAGTGATATATTGCTAGAGAATATAGGACTATGTGAGTGTAGAAAATTCCTAAACGAAAGACAATATCCTGCCTCTTATTTGTTTTCTATATTTCAGACTTACTTTGTAGGTTCGTGATGCCAACAGCTGTAAAAGGCTCAAGGAAAGACCCACCGTAACCATATCCTTAAATGGCTTTCAGCCTCGATGTGTTATGAGTCCTTCATACAAAATATCAAACAAAAAAAAACCCCGAAAATCTTTACCCCCGCAATAGTAAAGACCGTCGGATAGGGGCAGTGGAAATTATGTCTGAACTACCGTCAATGATGTTCAATTCTATCAAGGGTCTCTAAGTTAAAGCAACGTATTAGTACTTGTTAATATCAACAATTTCATACCCAGAATAAGGAATTGAGATATGCTGCATCGTCTGTTTCAATGCCAATGCCACTTTTCATGGCATACGTATAAATGTAGCTACCAAATGAACCCTTTATAAAGAAAAATGAGAAGGTTATCATTAGAAGGTTAAGAGTACGATTTTGATTAAAGGGCAGGTTATATCAGATTGTACAAGATACATTATAAAGGAATATTTATAAAGACATTAGAGAAATAGAAAATATGTCACCACTGGGGCTCGAACTGGTAACCTACTCTATAGCAGCGTGTGCTCTACCAACTGAGATAGGTGACCACCCATGTTAATATACTCTATTTCTGTAGCTCCCGATCATCCACTGGTAGACATTGACATCCAGCTCAACGCAATTGGAGATCAACTTCTCCGCGCCATGTGACTTGAACCAAGAAGAACTGCCAACCGGCCCGTCAAGAAAGGAATAGTAAGAGAGAGTTGACTCAATCAGAGACCATGGACTCGGGTCGGATTTCTTTGACTCGCTTGATTTAATAAACATAGTTACTCCTTATTGGTGTAAGTAGTACAACATTCGAACTAATATATATTATATCTACACTGTAACTCCGATAACGGGATGGCCGAATTTGTGACGTCAAGGTTAAGTAAAAGTTACAGCCCTTTTTACAATCGGTATTTAAAGCAAAGCCAACACGTAGCGGTAAGGAAATACAATTAGCGGAAAGAAAAAAATCCAGCATTGTTTTCAGTTTAGCCCTCCCCCCTTAAAGTTAGAAAGATCTATTATGCCTATAAAATGAACGGTTACAATTGATCAAGGTACTTCCTGAGTTAAGGCCGGGGGAAACTAGAAAAACATCTGAGTAAACATCTTGTTGGGCAGGTTTCTCCACTAGCCACGAACATCGATGTAGGCTGAGGAAGGAAATTCCAACAGGCATATATTAAACAAACATTTAAAAACATTTCAGGCTGAAAACATGAACATTTTAATAAAACACAATGCTTAACCAAAATTTCATGTTTCTTGTATAAAAGGGGGTATACTACACTTTTAACTTAATTAAATCTTGAATAATTCCGAACATAAAAAAATTAATTCTAAGTCCTCTCTACTATTTAGATACCCACATTCTAACTCAAAAGCAATTCACAAAATTGCACAGAAATGAAAATAAACAAAAAATTCTGGGGCATAATAAGTGTTATATATATAACCTTTAAATATATATAGCTTACTTGAATTAGCATTTGCTATTTCATTGGATTCGTTTGGATCTAACCATATTTTCTTCTTGCCACACTTCAGCACAGAGGCTGCTAGACGCTTTTGAAGTCTTAAGGTACTGCAAAGGGAAACAAATAACAACTTCTATACATATAGCTACAAGACAGATGTTTAAATGTTGGTAAGCACAACTGTAGTGACAAGGAATGCCAACAGAGATATCACACTGCCTTTATACATACACCTTCACAAAAAATGTACCGGTACCAAAAAATAAGCAGATAATAAAATAACAATAAAATGCATATCAGATAATGTTGTCATTGGCAGAGCCATATCAAATTGGTTATGTGATTTATAAGCAACATGGTGCAGTTTTCTATTTTATACCAACATAAGAACTAAGCACTGAAATAGGAAATCACAATCGTCTTTCAGAGTAGGGCAATTCACAATTTACTCAAAAGTTTCAAAGCGAGGACCTATCAAATGTAACAACATTATCATAAAATAGCAATTAACAATCAAAATAAGAGTGCTATAAAACTAATAACATACAGCATAGTAGTGGAGTAGTATTGCTTCCTAAATCATACTTATTGAAATTGACTCTTGACATGAAGCTGTTCAACAAATCAATATATAGTGTTTGAGATACATCTTTCAATGCCAATGCAACAAAACAGCTTTATAAATAGAGCATGCAAGGGGGAGTTGGGGTTACAGCAGCTATTAGGAATATAGCAGTATAAGGCAGGGTAGGGGATTTTTATTCTAAGCAAAGAAGTTAAGCTGAGCACAAAGGGACATTGTCAGATTTAATCAAAAGGAAATGCCTACCACAATACAAACAGAAGCCATTTGGCAAATGTTACTCAACTGTGGCCCTATGTAACATATGAGTGACAGTGGTTTTCAGTGACAGAAGACCAATTGTAATATTTTGATCCTAAAAGTTCAGTGTCCCATGTGCCTGGCGCTCAATATTGGTTCATTCTCTCCTTGTTCCAACATTGTTAAACAGGAACATATACCACTGTATTCCTGGGACAATAAGCTACAAAATATGTAGCAGGCTGCCTTAGTGAATTCTATAGAAATCAACTAATGAAATAAGACAAGGGGAACTTTGAGCAGTGGCTGCTGTTACAGCACCATCATCGCAGAGTGCCATGGCAGTGACTACATGATACTGAAAGTTATTCCACGTCAATTTACAGTTATTTAGGAAGCAAATTAAACTTTTATGAGGTTATTACAAAATGTGTGTAGATATCAGTAAATCAAACGTTTGTACGGTCATCCACACAGCCTCTGTATCAGGCAAGTGATCTTGGGACATGGAATCACTCCAAAAAGTATGATCAGCTCTGCTGTCTGTAGTAGGCAGAGTAGAGGACTTTAACTACACAAAAAGACACATTTTAATTGTGTGACTCTAACTTTAATAGACTCTGCTTTCTTTCGAAGGGTGAGTGTACCGAGATCAACCCTGGAGTCTCCCTACAAGGTGAGACCGCATCGAAGGAAGAGTTTTGACCCCTCTGATTCAGTGGCGCTTGGGGAGGTAAGCCTTCTATTACGAAACCATACGGTGATCTTTATGCCTTTAAGGCAATTATTTTTCTTGTTCTTAAGTGCACACTACGAACTTTGAAAGAAGGGTCGTCATCATCCACGAGGCATCGAAAGTGCACATTAGAAAAACCATGCATGATTAAATTGCCAAGGTATTTTTATCTTTGGTGAGAAATTACAGAGAATGACACAATGGTATTGGAGTAGGATGAAACTCTTTGCCAACTGCTGAAATGCTTGTGCAGTAATGGCCCTTAGATGTTCAAATTTTATGGCCGGATGCTCGTGTGTTTCTTAGAGGGTTTTTTGCGGTCCCTACTTTAGTAGCTTAATTAATTATTCAATTCTTCTGCCTAAAGAGAAATTCCAATTTTTGTATCTGTTTAGTCATTCTTGCTTACTACGGTGTGACTCTAACTTTAATAGACTCTGCTTTCTTTCGAAGGGTGAGTGTACCGAGATCAACCCTGGAGTCTCCCTACAAGGTTTATTAGTATTTAGTAATTTAGTAGCTTAATTAATTAATTACAAATTCCATGATTTAAAGGGAACACGTAATTTAAATAATTTTGTTGCAATCGTTATTGCAGCAAGTTTTAAGGATTCATGTTGACACGAGACCAGTTCTCAGCCTGTGAGAATACAAAGGAAAGTGTGGATATCGACTTGGCACAGGCGAAGATAATCATAAGGAAACACTTAGTAGACCGTGTACATTTTGTTAGCTTACTGAACATTCTCGTGCTCCATTTAGCTACTTTGCGAATCATTTGTCTTTCTCTATTACCCATTGCATTCCTGGATACAAGTTCTCCAGATTCTCAACTCACTTATTATGACTTCTTCTTTAGTAACATGTTTGCAAAGCGAAACGACATTGGATGTAGGACAGTGCTCCCTCCGGAGTTATTAACAGCAGTGGTCGTTCTTGCGATGTACAATACGCCCTTAACGTAGTTAGAGTTTGTACTGTGCGTAAAGTAGAGAACCCGAACTACTTAGAGAATTGAACCTCCTAGATTTTCTATTGTACGTTAAGTAGAGAAACGAAGCTACTTAAGTAAAGAATCGAACTACTTAGAGAATCGAATCTAATAGATTTTCTACGGTGCGTTATGTAGAGAACCGAACCTAATCGGAGAATCGAGGCTACTAGATTTTCTACTGTGTGTTGAGTAGAGGACCGAACCTACTTATTGTAGCTGAAGCAGCATATATAGATTTAGTCATGGTTGCAGATTCTTTATTTTTTGTAGCATTGTTTAGCTGGATGGCAATGCTCATGGCCTGCTACAGCTCCTGGGTTGTCATCTCTAGATTTACGATCAGCGCTGCAGAAAGACCATCAGGTATTTGCGACCTTTCCATTTATTTGTATATCTTACATTGTTGTCCATGGTACGGGATGGTATTGCTTTATGTAACGACTTCAAGTTATGCTATTTTCTGGCATTGATTGGTATTGTAAGGTATGCCATACAATGCAATCTCACGACATAGTACGTAATAGGAAGGTGCTATGTTCTCATTGATGACAGATGCTTTCCATAATCCGCGAGAGGCGGTCCTACTAGGCGGTTGAGCCTGCCTCATGGCTCCTAACAACGGCTTTCTTGGTCATCAGTTTCCTTGATTATCCAGCCTCACCTGCCATTACAGAAAGTTGCTGCCAATCTCGTAGTAGTCCACGACTTGCATTTCGTCCTTGCGAGCAATTTTCCTGTATTCAAAGGATAGGAATGTTTTGGATCATTTTCGTTTCCGTTTACGTATCCGTAATTATTTTTTGACCTGTAGATAAAGAAGCAGAACTTTTAAATGTTCTCCAAATTGGATAATAAAACACGAGTTAAACTATTCCCACCGCTGAGATTTTTTTTGATCCCATCAGATGTTTTTACTGACAAAATGACAGGAATGTTACTTTACTTAATTCAATCCAAGCCTAATTAGACATGAATTGACTTCTCTGTTTCAATGTAGCCTGTATCAACTGACAGTCATGATTACCAGTTAACCTTCCATCAAAAAAAAGGAAACTGCTATTTCTGGAAATTTGTAAAGAAATCATTTTCGTAGCCCTCCTCTATTCCCGTGAACATTGCATCCATTGTACAGCTCCCACTCAGCAAAGGAAGCCTTTTCCCTTTTTCAATAGCTGATAGTGATTGGATTGTATATACTTCATGTAGAACGGAGTCTGTTAGTTGGCATGCTAAGTTGTCAGCAGTTGTTTCAAGAACTTTAAAAAGCAAATCTGTTTCTAGTAAAGATACCCCTATCCTCAAGCATCTTAATATCATGGCAAAATCTGAGAAATTCCGGTGACCTATTGTCAATAACTGTTCTGTAGAGGAGCTGTACCCTAATGAATACGTCTTCAAGCAAATTGCATGATTTTATAGGCGCAGGTATGGTCCTTCTTCATAAAAGATCTCTAAAACTGAAGCACCTTCATTCTTTGAGTCTATGCAATTTGAGCTACCAATGTCCTTCAGTTCTAAAGTTCGTAAACTTGTGAAAAATCTACCGACCTTCTCTCTATATAATTGCGTCACCTTACGTTTGTTTTACATGATTTTTCGACACTTTTTCAGGAGTTTGTTGCTTCTACTGACAAACTATAAATAGGAGAAGACTTCAATTTTAATTTGATGTTGCGAACAATCACGCTGCTAAGTATTTATTGATTTATAGAAATCTTTAATCTGAAGCAGTATAAAACTGGGCCAACTCACAAATGTAATCGTACTTTAGACTTCATAATAACAAAGAGGTTCGACACTACGATGACTTAAACGTTTGACGTCCAGCAAACTCTGACCACTTATCTGTGGCCAGACCCGCAAAGATCAAACGTCTAGCACCGTATTCTAAACTGAATTGAATAATTTCTATTTACATAGAATATGTCGCTGGCCTAGTAAAGGCTTTATCTCAAAAGTGTATGTGTTTTAGGCCCCATTACTGCACGTGTGCTTTAGAACTGGTTCCATATACTCTTTCTTTATATAAGCTATACAATCCTCTCATATTTTAAAGTATATGCAAATTTTAGTCCAACGTCCAATCTCAGGTTAATTTTCAAGGCAGCGAAGGTAGCGACTGTGTCTCAACTTCTAGATTCCTTATGATTAACAATCTAAATGAAGTTCATAAGTCGGCTTAAAAACCATACATTAGGACCAACACTAAACGTTTACAATACTTTTGCAATGTTTCGGGATTTGTTGAAATTTAGAACTCTGGCATTTAACTCACTTTTGATTTGTCAGCCACATTTTTACAAGATAGACCATGATATTTCTGATCTAGACTATCCTTTAGGTTTTGAATATTTGACTGTGTACCATAACAATTTCGAGCCTTTGTTTTAGTTGACCACAGAGTACAAAATTTCAGGCTCGTGTAGCTATTTACGTAACGTTATCTCGCAACGCCTGGGCTCGAACTGGCGTAAACGGAGAAGACAAATTGAAGAAATGTTAGACAGTATATAGATACGAGAGGCTGAGGGTCGCTACGCGTGGAGAAAGTTCGGGAGGTCATCTCCCAGCAATGTTATCAAGTGCTAAGAAGAAGCTTTTAGGAGCTTTGGTAAGGATTGGATGTAGTATCTGTTCTCGTTGATGAGAAATTCTTTCTATGTATAGTGAGAAGCGGTCCTACTGAGCGGGTGAGCCTGCCTTATGACTTCCTTTCCTTCTCGATAGCCATTTATTGATGGGCATTACCCTTGGACGTCCCAGCGTCTTCTTTTCTTTATTGGAAAGATAATTTCTGATCTGCCGTAGCTCTAGATACAATAAAGATACGCCATATGGTACGGTTATTAGCTTTTCTTACGGCACTTGTCAGATTTGTCTCTGCCATGTCTTTAACTCCTTGATGTCGGAGTTACGTGTTTTCTGCCTGCCGCTTGATCGTCGTCCATGCACAATCCCGGCTAGTAGATCTTTCTCTGCACCATTCCGGTTATAAAATCGAAGTGTTTGAACTTACCATCATGTATCAGGCGTCCTGTGCTTCCAGCTTTAGGACACTTCATCAGAATTTTTTTATTATTATCATCATTAACAATCTTTAAACAAGGTGCCCACCTCACTCAGTGGTGGTTTTCGGTGAGGCCCTGTATGATCGCTAAGAAGAAGCTGTTAGTTTGAGACCAGAGTGCCTTGGAGGCGTTATAGACGCAAAGTATTCTAAAGTTATGTTTCAATACACTACTAAACGACCAAATTTGCTTCTGAGAGGGCTTGTAAGGACCACAATACCTGTGCTTCGCGCTCGCAGGCGCATCATTAATACCAAGAGAGAACACACGAAACAAACAATTATATGCATTGTCTGGGATCGATGCCCCAAATTAATTCTGTGTGTTTATTTGCCTGATTATATTCTGAAACTACGAATACGAAAAGCAGCAATAACTGTAGGTGTAGGCGAGTCCCGCATAGTAACAAAAAGTCAAGAAACATTCAACTCTGGGTAAACCTCCAAGTTCAAAACCTACCGACGGATCAGTGCCTCTCTATCGGTTCTCTATTGGATCAAGTTATTGTAAATAGAACGCCAAATGTGGGAACTTCATCGACAACGTTTCGTCTAACAGACTAATTTTTCAGTTTACCCAATTTCACTAGTGACCTGAGCAAGTCTGTTAGAGGAAAAGTTGTCAATGAACTTTCAACGTATGACGTTTTAGGTTCAGCACTTAACTGCACGTCGGTCTAGTACACATCTGGTCGAAATATCAGTGACCGCCTACTACCACTTTAACGAACTTGCGTCGTGGTCTTCGAAACCCACACCAAAAGTGGGCGTCGAACCAACGACCCTGAGATTAAGAGTCTCATGCTCTACCGACTGAGCTAGCCGGGCTTGATAAGGAATCAAACTGTTGCATTGTCAATCATGTGAGTCCAAACTTTATTCACAATGACCCAAAATGCATACAACTTCATAATAGTAAATACTATCATGCGTATTCATACAAAACACGCCCAACGTGGGGCTCGAACCCACGACCCTGAGATTAAGAGTCTCATGCTCTACCGACTGAGCTAGCCGGGCTTGAATTCACTTTAAATAGATATTACTGCGATTATATAATTAATACTTTGCTTCAACAACATCTAGTCACGTAGTCTGGGGAGAGTTGGGGCATTCAGAAACCCCCTGAAAGTGGGGTTCTATATTTTATAAAATACTACTACAATTTCAAATACTAAAAATTAGTAAAAATGCGTTTAGACGAAGCTATTTAAAATGACAATGCACTACGGGTCATTGCCATTTACCAGAGAAAACAAGTACAATAATAACAATTTACACACCAAACTTGAATGCAACAACAACTCAGGAAAAAACATAAAACAGCAGAATTTCAAGGAGAAATTCACTTTAAGTAGATGAGTTGGGTTTCGACTAAAATGGAATTAATACTCCTTCGACCACCTCTAGTCACGTAGTCTAGGGAATGTTCAGGTATTCATACACGAGAAAAGTGAAAATAACATAAAACAAGCCATTTTTATGGTTTTTTTATACAAAAAAGAATCATTAGTAATAGGTAGGCCTCAGCCAAAATGAAATCTTGGTTACAGAACTTGTAACCTCAAAATAAACCAAAACATTTCTCTCTTTTTTTTTAATAAACTACTCGAGACTAAATGGCGGAGGACTGGATAGACCGTATTGACCAGAAGAAAAACGAATATTCCTTCAAAATTTTATCAGTGGTTTAAGGTTTTGCCACTAAAACTAAAATTCAAAAAACATAATTTGAAAGCTAGTCTCCATTTATTTCATTAAATAGAATATTCCATTGTATCGGATGATCCATTATTTTGTTACGTTAGAGATTTGCGCTCATTATGTCGGTTTCGAGTCGTTTTTCATTGGTGCTGAGTGAACACGTGAAGGTTGCTTTTTTTCCTACTAGATCTCCAATGCAAAACAAATCGTAACTGGAAGGTTGGTAACTTATTTTGTTTGTAATTTATTGCAGCAACTTGGACATGTCCACTGTCCTTGGCTGCAAAGCATATATATATATGCTGATGACACTGCCCTGGTAATAGCTGAGAAAACACCTCTTCTTTTACAATCAATGATGCAAAAAGCATTGAATAATGTTCAACAATGGTGCAACGAGAGTAATATGACATTATCACCTGAGAAAACAGTTGGTATACTATTATCAAAAAATAATAATACTGCAGTACCACAAGTAAATGTTGTAAATCAGACTAGCAGGCTGAATGACTCTTTCTGCTACCCATGGCTAATTTTTCGTAGTAAAATGACATGGTTGAGACACATAGAGTATTTGTTAGGTAATATTAGGAGTAGATTAAACCTTATAAATTTAATGTGCCTAGGGAAAAGGGGTGCTCCTTTTAAATGTCTTAGTAAAATTAAAAAGGCTGTTATTGTAAGTAAGTTGATTATGGTAGCTTTATATATGGTGATGCTAGACAGAAGAACCTAAAAAAGTCAGATACAGTGTTCCACAGCTTACTCGAGGCGATCCATTGGCTGCCTAAATAGTACCCCTATTCCAGCAATGATGATTGAACTGGGGGTGAGCACGCTTAAGCTACGACTGACAGGTTACTTGTGATGTATTTCACTAAAAAGCTAGTTTAAACGAGGATATAATCAAGATGGAAATTATAAATACTTATAGTAGTGATGTTCATTTTAAGGATGGGAATACTTCAACTTTTTATAGGTGTAATAATTTGCTTTCAAACGAAGGCCTATATATAGTAACCATTAATTAGATAGTTTTTGAGGATAATATATTGAATAATTTTGGTATAAGTAAAAGAAATGTAAGTTAAAGGACACAAATAAAAAATGTCAAAAAGAACATGTTCAAAAAGAAAAAAAACATTTCAACGTCTCCCCAATAATATCACAGGTGAATTTTTTGGGTTATAAGTATATTTAATGTGATTTATAGACCCGGAAGAAAAAAGTTGGAAAATCTTCTAAATTCAAAAAATCAAAAATTTTCAGAATCAAAAATAAACAAGATTCGCCTCAAGGGATAAGCTCGGAAACCATCCAAAGGCAGTTTTTATGCGCTATATTGTTATGATAGTGCTCTTACCCGTCCCCTGAAAGTCCAGGTTCAAAACTATTCTATGGATTAAAGTCAATAGTTCAAGAATGGCTAGTACGGAGGGTTTTTTTTAAACAAATGATTATACATGATATACAAAAACATCAAATTCTGTAAATGCTCTTTTTTAATTTTGAGATGGCTCTTTACCGTCCCCTTAAGGTCCAGGTTCAAAATATTCCACGGATTGAATTCAATAGCCAAAGGATGGCTAGTAGAGAGGGGTGTTTTTTAAATTAATGATTATATATGATATAGAAACACATTAAATTCGGTAAATGCTCATGTTTAGTATTGATATTGTTCTTTACCGTCCCCTGAAAGTCCAGGTTCAAAATATTCCACGGATTGAACTCAAGAATGGCGAGTAGGGAGGGGTGTTTTTAAAAATTAAAGATGATATACATACATATGGTAACTAAAGGATATGTGAATGCCTTTTCATAAACCAAAACTGAATGAATAACAGTCCCCATTCAGTAAACATACAACAACAAAAAATATAGATTACGAACAACTTGCATTTTACAGTCCTCGTCAAAATACCTTTTAGACATGCTGCTTGATCAAACTCAATTTATCTAATGATAAGAACTTGGGCCAATTCCCATTCGTTTATCAATGAATCAATCAATTTATTTCTGACCCGTCAACAAAACAAAGGAGGGTTTGTAGCCCTAGTGACAGAGTAAGACAAAAAAAATAAAAGAGAAAATCAACAACAATGAAAAGAGAGATTATAATCGACAAACACAAAACATAACTACATAGTATACGAAGAGGGAAGACTACTGGTGGTTGAGTTTTCTAGCGGAGGATTTGAGATCTTCCACTCTTTTATCAATAATGTTTTCAGCCAGAACCAATTAAAATTTTTGTACCAGAGAAGAATTACTGGTTCAAGGAGGCAGATGCAGCAGATACTTGGCGAATTTAAAATAAATTTGGTTTATATTTCTTTTTATTTGAAGCAGAAAAAAATTCCAAATGGGGGACATAGCAGGAAGATGGGCACAGTTAGACTGTTGTAAAGTTTGGAAAGATGAAACTGACTAATATTTGTGATATTAGATGCAAGCGAAGCATGTGCAATAAAAATCTTTTTTAGCGAGATTTTGAATTACAAACTTTAATGGTTTCTTTAATACTTCTTCCAGTGGGCATACCAAGATAAATAAGCTGATACCAAGCTATCAGAAAGTGGAATAGATGTTTCGTAAAGTTCATGTTACATGTCAGAGTTACCCTTAAGATTGAAAGCAATTTCTACGGTTTTATCAACAATAAAATTCAGATCAATTTGCTGATATTGATGCTGGAGTTTAGACAAAGTTCTCTTACTCCCAAAAAGGTGCGACTTAGGTACAAAATATCATCAGAGTAGGTAAAAAAGAAGCCGCGATTCAACTTGATTGCTTAATTCTGACACACAAAACGCACAAACTGGAAAATACAAAAGTAGAAAAATATAAGATATGAACAAAGAAATATTAGAACAAACACAACCATAAAAAGAGTAAGAAATACCAACAATTGGACACACTATAAAACGTCTTTATTGGAAGGATATGACATTTGATGGACCTAGTTAATTAACGATGCCATTGGAAAGTTAAGGAATCTTAATATTCCTACAAAAGAAACGGTTATGAACACCTTCTGTTTCATAAAGTATATTGAAAAATATTAAAGACTAATGAATTTCTGCTCTTCCTATACCACGGAGGTAACCGCAGAAAAACTATGTCAATTTAGAATACACTGGATTAACGGATCTTTTTCCTCGATTGAAGAAAAAAGACCACACAGAGGCCATAAAGAAAATATTTGGGTAAAAGAAAGCGTTCTAAAAGTGACTTAGTGTATGTCGGCTGAACTGATCTCTGACTCGGGCAAGTGCTCCATATTTATTTCTAATTTTTCTTTGAGATTATGGATTATGAGGTGTTGTGTATCATGAAAAGTTTCGCCATAAGGAAGGCTTTTTTTTATAAGCCTTCTTTTATAAGCCATAAGGAAGAATTTTCTTCTGGAACTACAGTTCCATCTATATTAATAGTGAGAGAAGCTCTAGTCTGTCGATTAATACCAAAAATTAAAAACTTAGTTTTTGACGGTGCAATAGTTAACTCTATAGAATTTAATGTCCTAGAAATTGAGGTCCACAACTTCCTGCAACTCAGATAGATTATTACCTAATAATAGAAGGTTATCAGCGTATAAATATGACTGATATCAAGACGATCTAGGGCCTACATTGAAAATTAAAGAACTAATCACTGACCCCTGTCTAACCCTTCTCCTAATGGGTATCTTTCTCGGAATTGAACGACCAACTCTGATTCAAGTGGTAGAATTTTGGTACCAGGACCAAAGAGACTTGCAAATAAACAAATTCACCCAAGATTTCAAGAGATACAAAATGGATTGGGAGTGCAATTTCTACTCAAACTCTCCAGATATATCGAGTGTACAAGCGAATAATTTTTTCTTTGCGTGCTCCTACTGACGAAGAATTGAAAGAAGCATTCGTGAGTATTCTGAATACCAGAACCTCTGCAGAACCCGAACTAATTGTCTTCCATATTTGCCTTATAATAAACCTGGTCAAAAATATTTTTTTTTAAAAGCTTCCCAAGAACCGAACAAAATGTAATAGGCCTGTAGGAAGAGCAAACAGAAGGATCTTTACCTCGTTTTGGATTACAAAATATAGGTCCTCACAAAATGATTTTGGTACATAATTGTGAGACAAGGTAGCTAGAAATAATAAACAAAGATCTAAGAAAAGCTTGGTGGAGCCGTGCTTCAAATGTTGGGACATGATCCCCTCAAGACCCAGAGAGTTATTAGGTCTGAGAAGGTAACAAACACTAATAATAACAAACTTCTCCAAATCAACAGCCAGAAAAAATTCCGAAAGTTCAAGTAAAGTAATCCGAAACCTATTATATAACTATAACTCCGATCAAGAGACCGCCAGACGGGCGACCCCTAGTACTCTTCGCAGGCTGTATGTAATAACTAAAAGCACAAAAATTTTTAAGGCCTGGCAAGTAGCTGCTAGTAATAGATGTTCAGAAATACAAACAATATCAAATTCACTAAGTGTTACGCCTATTAGGTCCAACTTCTCCTTAGCACCGCACAAATTCTGGAAAAACATGATTACACAAGTTGCTGTTTCTTCCCATAATGGAAAGTTCGTTTTCTTCAAACTTTTATTTTAAACTAGGGGTTTCAACTTCTGGACAATGCGAGGCTCTGTGTCTCTGATATATTCACATTTTTTCATTGTTGGCAATCTTTTGATCATGTCGTCAGCATTTACCTTCTTATCAGAGATAACAATTATATTTGAACGGTATTTAGCTAATGCTAATAAAATGCTCTCAGTCTTCGCCGAGGAATTACCAACAATAACACACAAAATACTTGATTGCTTAGCGACATATAGCGCCAAGTCCATGTTCATTTCAGCGTTCCCACGCATATTAACAATAGCTAAAGGCTCAAAGTTTTCATCCCTAACGGGAAGTAGCCAAGACAACTCTAGGGAACCACTTGAAAAACATCGGGGAACATCGTCTTCTTCATAATTTTGAAAAGGTTCATTTCCTTTAGGGAACAATTTATTTATTAGTTTTGACTTTGAGAATGGCAAATCTCCGATTTTTATGAAAGAGCAGTAGACAAAACTGCCTGAATGGACATCAGTTTCAATATAAGATTTGTCGTTTGATGTTTTCCAACGTTTAGATATATTCAGTAGTGACCAATTTAATAGAAGATACCTTCTAGACGGATCTTTAATACAAAACGGAACCGAATATTGTAAAACAGCCAACCGTGAACATATTTCTTGTCTTAAGAAATCATCAGCAATTAGAAGAAAACAATAAATCAAATCCATAGAATTGTATTCCATATTTGATTTTTCAAACATAATTTCATTTCTAGCATCGACTGAGTTGTGCAAGAGTTTATGGAAAAATTTGAAGACAGTTTCTGTGGATCCCATCACTCCAGAGGGTCTACACATACTAAACTCCTTTACTGTAACAGTGGACAGTTGTTGCTTCCAGTAAACCGACAAATGGAGCTTTTCAATCACCGAAATAACGTCTTTCTCTGAGGGCCAAGAAATGCTAGCTTCGATTTCACACTGATCTTTGTTTAGCCAGTTATTATCTTCCATGTTATCGCGTAAAGCATGGACTAGGTTGTTGACCTCAAAATTAACAGAGGAGAAAATATCAGAATTAAGGTTTTTATCAGTTTCGTTGACTTTACTAGCAGTAGATTTTCCATTTTCAATAATTTGCATAGCTGCCGCATAAGTGGTATGATTCATAACTGTGGTAGCTGAGCTCTCTTCTCGAAATTTCTTCTCTGACAGTTCGCGATTTATCAAAGGTATAGCAGTATCTTCTGGACTAATGAAACTAGTTGGGACTAACGAGCTATCTTTTTGGGCTGGTCTATAGGTGTCGGACTTTTGTCGATTTGCTGCATTATCCATTATGTATTTCATTGAATCTGCCACGACCTCTTCTTCCATCTCTTCATAACTTTCTTCTTCTGAGCTCTCTTTGGTTAATACATTATCATCCAAACGTCTCACGGAGGCGATGAAGGCGGATGCAGAAGAAGTGTCAATTTTGATATTCTTGTTTTCCCTTTTCAATTCGTGTGTGGATGAATCTTTCTCAAAGAATATTGTGTCAGTAGTCAAAGAATCCTAAAAAAGAAAAAAGGAAGAAGAAAAAATTTGAGCCTTTGCAACAGATATTTGTAGGAGATTTAAGATATTTTTAGGGCCGACTTCAGAAGTTGCCCTACTCATGCGCAGCTTCATGCGCAGAGGTTCATTTCGCAGCTTCAAAACACCGATGTTACATGTAATCCCAGGAATAGATAACCCTGCTTAAACAGGAATTGAGAACCAAAACAAACCGACCAAAAACGTATTTATGGCAAATACTGAAGATGGCAGCAAAACAATGTGGATAAATATAAAATAAACCAGATTAACCATAAAAATGTGAAACTAATCCTTTGGATGTCCTTGGACAAGGATTTGCAATTTTTGACGCTCTTATGGATGAACGTCCATGAAAAAACACACTCATGACGGTCAAGAAAACATTTACCGTGTATAAATAATAACCAATATTACTCAAATTAGGCAAAAGTTACCATAACCCAGCAGACCTAATTTTCAGTTTTATGCTTTTTCTTCATATTTTTTTTTAGTCAGTATGCAGCTGCTCAGCATTGTAAATCATGGGCAATGAGACTGGTTTGTGCACTCTAGAATTACGTTTTCAAGCTCTGGGTGACTTAGGCCAGAAGTCCCTAAGGGCATATAAATATGTTTCATTGCCTTATAACATTTCTTATTAGAACTATTTCCGGCCTGACAATTGCTTTGCCTAAATTTAAATTC
>JAAAKM020073195.1:30225933-30261085 GCA_010016025.2 Alatinidae sp. Z8VKAUB7J3 | reverse complement strand
CTATCATCCTATTTTTATCATCGTGAATCATATGATACATTCAAAAGAGCTTATTCACTGCCTTTACTGCCAAAATACCTTACTTACTGCCTGTCCACCCACGAAAAAACAATAACAATCCCATATAGGTCATGCCCTGTAACCTTTGACCATACCCAGTAGAATATAACTAATGCCACACCCTGCTGGGAAGGATGTATATGATCCAACTTAACTCCTCAACCAAATAAAAATGCAACAGAAAACTAGCAACCAGACCTAATCCGAGGGTTGGTATTGCTCGAAGAAAAATTAATTACAGCAGCCCCTCCCCGTCCCATCTCGAATATAATCAAAAATTTGAATCAAAGTTAAAAATTTGATCAAATTAGGCAACCCTCAGAAGAAGCAACAAGGCCATGACACTTGGGGCAATGTGCCCCCCTCTCTGAACAGCTCAACTAGCAACAGCTTAAGTCAATCTTGAGTCTTTAAGTATCCAAGCTCATCGATAATTCACTTATAGAACAGAGTGAGAAGCCTTACTCATCATTATTATTTCCACAAAAGAAACGGAATGCATAATCCCCTCATCTTATTCTTACTTTCTAGTATATAAAAGCATAAAAGCTCCCTACGACAGCTCGAAAATGTTTACTCGGCGTTTCTCTACTAATTGTCCTTCCAGAGCAGAAAATACTATTCCTACATTTATCGCAATAGGATTTAGGAATTTCTTTGCAGGATATCTTCTTTCAGATTCATATCCACTCAAAACATACACATCTACAGCCATGTCTCATCTACTCTTGTAGTTTCAAGCTCCAATTAGGCACCAGGACAAACGTCCGCTGTTATCATCATAGTGGGACTACAAACTGATGTTTGACTAATTAAAGTTTCTTCAATTTCTGTAGCTTACTGTTTCTATTCTGTAGGTTTTAACATGCATAATCAGTATCCAGGCCACTTACCATTAATTTTGGCTCATCTTAGTGATCTGTCGATTCATTGTCAGTAAGAGGTGAATCACGCATGACTATGAAAGATGAGCCAACAAATTTGGACGTGACGTACTTCTATTGTTTATATTAAGTGAGACTAATAGATTTTAGATACAAGACAAAAGCTTAAATTTATTCTTGAAGAGATGATAATGGGATGTTCCTATTTTGTTGTTGGTCTCGTCATCGGATTTCGTCAACATAAATCTCAAAGTTTTATCATGATGCCATGGGAGAAATCGAGGTACCTGGGCAAAACTTAACTTTGGAAGGGAACTGATTTTCCTCCGTGCACCTTTGATTCTAAAAAAGGCTACTAGAACTTGAAGTTTCTGATCGACTGCGCTGCTTCCCAAGTTTCTATGACTGTCTGTTCTATACGAAGTAGCAGATGGATACAAAGTGGTAAATGAGCAATACGTGGTGTGCCTATCACTCTTTACCAAGTCAATGCTTTCATTTTAATTACGATAAACATCCACAAATGCCACCAGTAGATAATGGTTCATTGAGGAATTTATCTCATTCATTGCTGAAAAAGTGTCAAATACGCCCTGTCAATTAGGAATATAGCTCTTCACTGCAGGCACATATTGACTGCGAGAATATTGCTGATATTTAGTTAAGAGACTCTATAAAGTCAGTTTTCACGCTGCAGTTTTCATTGCAAAACCAAGAAAAACTTCAATGTATCATTAAAAACATACAAAATTTCTTGCTTTATTCAAACATAAGAAATATTTGTATTTACTGAATCAAATCCCTAACAAATCATTATCTCTTAGTCTTTAAATCAACATTTTTACGGAAAAGGAGTATTGTAAAACTTAACTAACGGGTTGATAGTTCAACGTAGCAACACTCAAAAATTTGATACAACTTTCAAAACTCACAATTTGTAAACAAATAAAAGAAGAATCACAGGAAATCGCAGTTTTCAGATATGAATAGATCCAAAATGGATCAAGGGTGAGATTTTTTAAATTTTAACTTATCATTTACTTTAAGAAAACTATTTTTCATAACTTTAATTGCGATTTTTCTATACATTGTGTATGTTTATACCCAACACAATAGTAAAATTGCTTTTTACTTCTTCTGAAGATTTGGTATGTCCACGCATAATATGTGCACGGATGGACCTAAAAAAAGAGCATCTTTAATTACGAGTTGGCAACTTTGGAAATAGAGACAGAAGAAAAATTTATTCTCTAAATGCCAAAAGTATTACAGAAAAAAATATCTGTACTTAAGTAGTCACAATCACAAGCACATAAATATAAGTACAGAAAACTGTTTTTCCAAAAGATATGTATATAAATTTACAGAATAAAGAAAAAAATATTTCTCAAAATAAAACACTCAGAAAGTAAATAATACAACAAACCTACTTAACCCTTTGAGATCAAACACTTTGAACTGAGAACAAACTTGTAAAAAGCCTCTAAATAAAATGGTTGTTATTCTTTGGATGGAGAGTGTCTCTTTAGCACAGCAAGGACGGCGAAGTCACTAGGGGATTTGCCGAGTTACCGTCGAAATTCGGGTAGAGGCTTTACTAATCCTTGATTAAACACGTAGACAATACACTTGCAAACAAAGTTGAACTGACTCTGAAAAAATTAATGAATAATAATTTAAAAAGTAATTAAAAAAAAATTAATAATTATAAAAAATTAATTAATTAATTAGTCAATGAAAATGACTCTGCAAACAAAGCTGACTATGAAATTAAATATCGCCAGTTATTAGCAAAAACTTTGTAACTGACACCTAAAGTCGAAATTCAGATACAAATGCTATCTAACGTCATATTTTACAACTATTCTAGTGGTATACTTCGTTTTTGTCGTATGATGCCTCTCAGATGAAGAAGTCAAATTTATTGCTAAACTGTTAAAACAATGTAGGACCACTTCTTACATTGTTTCTAACTGTTTCTAATTGTTTTGTTTCGTAAATACTGAAGGAAAAATAGTTTGCCTCCTTCCTCCAAAAATTGTAGTTCCCTTACTGTCTCCAAAAAGCAGAAACTCTTTAAAAATTCTAATTTGATCCCCTAGTCATGGGACAAAACAGGGTAGTTTGCCGAAATCAAATATCGCGTATAGCAGGTGGCACATGTCAAGTGTGGCTGAATTTTGTGGCGCGCACGGTACTCGGCAATGTACACCAGAGGGAACGCCTCATTACGTTCTGAAACTACGTACAAAATGGTCATGTCTTAATGAAACATATCAACAGTGTGCAACTGTTATATAATGAGATATAGCTGCTTGCTTATAGTTCATCAGACCGAAATCAGATCCTTTCTTGTTAGTATCCAAAAACTAATTTTGTCTGGTTGCTGCTAACCAGACAAAATATAGCATCAATTGATGGTCGATTGTAAAAATCAGCGGAAAAGTGAAAAACTAAAGCTAAGTTAAGTGTAAGTACCAAATAAAAATATTTCAAGTGAAAACACTGAAAAACTGGTATTTTTTCAAATTTAGAGGAGAATAGTAAAAAAATTATGGGCCAGTGAATCCCCTTGCTCCACAATTGGTGCCACTGAATTCCATCCCTCTGGAAAAAAGAATATCACTACGGACTCGTTTAAAATTTATCAGAATATTTACCAAATATTCTGATATTTACCAAATATCAGTTAGGTCGTTGATATCCACAGTCTCAAGGTAAAATATCACGACGAAAAATTTGGCCATCAAGATGAGGTGGAGGGATCCCATGGTCCGGACTTTCTGGCCCAGCACATGATCTAATTGACATTTCTTACAATTTTTTTTGGATCCTCAGCCTTTACTAAAGCACAATTTATAAGGGAAGAAAGCAGGAAAGAAATATGTAGTTGCTAAAATCTCGCAAACCTTTTTGGGTTGCGAAAAAACTGGTCCCCGAGGCTTAGTCACTTGTTGGCCCTTATTAGCTTATGCGTTAAATTCGTCATTTTGTTTATTGTACAAGATTCAACCAAACCCAAAGGGGGTCTGACAGTCATCAATTGCACCCTTATTTACATGTTGTTGTAAAAAGGAAATGTGGGACCCTTGTGTAGAAAGTTCCCCACTTACCACCCTTGGAAATATGAGAAGATCCGCAATTTAATTGTCTTTCTAAGAATCATAATTGGACTTCTCATTTTTCTTCAAAGGAAGCTTCTTTTTCCTGGCGCCGGGTTTTTTTCTAATTCGTAAAATTTGAACAAAAATTTGGCAAAAGGCAATAATTTGGACACAGTTTAATTTTTAGTTTCTGGTGGGCTATTCGCAATGATATTTTTCGGGTATTTGGTATTCTTACTTTTGTTTACTACATCCGTGTATTGCCCAATGTCCAATCCCTTTTCCAAAGTCTTGGTTTGTAATTCTGTTCATTTACATTCTCTTCTCTCAAAGGGGGAGACCCAGTTAAAAAGTTTTAAAGAGTGTATAGAATCAGATTATTTTTGCTGAGTTTTTCTGTTTTGAGAAGAAAATGCACGAAGCAGTGTAGATTCATTGTTTCAGATAATGAATTGTTTTTATATTTCGTTTAAAATTTAATTTTTTACTATTATATCAGTTCCAGAACAGCGAATAATAGAAACTATAAGCAATTTATATTACTTGTAATTGCAAAAAGGAACACAATGTTAACGCCCTTTATGTATTATAAGCATTGTAGGGGCTAATTTTATTGCTATTTTCTATGGTTACAAATCTGTATTGCCTGTGAACGTCCCTCTCACGAAACTGTTTTTAGCATAAAGCATAAAATGAAACAGGCTTACAAAGACAACTGCGGCCTGTCCGTGGACTGCGATTAATTCCGTTAATAGTGTTTACTGATTATTAATAATAATATTCTGCAGTCAGCTTCGATCCAACATTATTATAGTATTTTTTTATGTGTTAATTTCGCTGTACATAGCCGATATTCCCAAATACTGGCCAAGTGCCTTTCCGTAAAAGTGCCGCAAAAGCATTTCCCTCTTTACTTAGCAGACGCAATTACTGATTCCATCAAGCGGGTGAAGTCTCAATGAATTGATATTGTTAGTAAAAGTGTTTTTAAAAACCAAGAGAGAAAAAAAAATCTCAAGATAAAGGAACCAAACGAGATTACGGTCAATAGAAGGCAAAGACAAATTAAAACGACGCGGATATTTTGTTTGTATAAAACAAGGTGTCTTCAAAGCTACAAATAAAACAAAATTAATCTAAAACCTAAAATTAAATAAAATCTAAATGCAAGAAAAAAAAACGATATACATCGGGTGCTACTGTGATTAAGCACCAGAGAAGCTAAATTGGGTTATATCTACGAGAATTAAGTTCGTCTTTAGTTTGTCTTTTTTTTCTACTAGTTGTAGTCCCGTTTGTTTCCTTCGTCTTGACATTTTCTCATTATTTGTTTTTTGTCATGGCTGGCCAGTTTGCCATGGCTGGCCAGTTTAAATCTTTTATAAGTTTTTATCATTAAAAAGGATTATCAGGAATTCGTAAACCATTCGCAGCTACTTTTTCAAATGTGCCTTTGTTGTTCTTCAGTGCCTAATAGATTGATATGTGGCACTATCACGCCAATAGTAAAGAAAGGAAAAAATGTAAATAAATTTGATTCCTATAAGACGGTTACCACTGCTTGTTATTTAAGCAAAATCTTTGAATAAGTGCTTCTTCCTTATGTTATTGATTGTTTTAAAATTACGATGGTAATAAGTTCGGGTTCAGAAAGGGGATTTAGTGTCAGCATCCAGATCGGGTGCCTGCTTTCCTTTTTAAGGAATCGCAAAAGAAAGGTCAATCATTACATATGTGTGTTTTAGACATATCTAGAGCTTTCGACAATGTTACGCACCCATAGGCTTTTTATTCGTTATATGAGCTTGGTAAAATTGATCGAATATTTCTTCGTTACGTTTTTGGAGTCCTAATTTGTATGTGAGATTGAAGTCAAATGGAGTTATTTCTTTAAATTGACCTGTTAAATGGGTGGAGTTCTAGCCTCCGCCTAGGCAAGGCGGAGTTCTTTTACTTCACATTTTTGATGCTTTTATTTCGTATGTGATTAGTTAGATCCCCTCTTGTTCTTATTTTTATTTTTTGGATGTGTCTTATTTATCTTATGTGGATGACCTCGTCCTGACGATTCAATCTAAATGGTGGCTGGAACAAAACGTCAATTCGGTTGAATCTATGCTTAATAAATAAGACCTATCGTTGAATACTTCAAAATGTAAATTTTCACTTCTTAACGCTATTAATCCTGCTAATCCCCTTGCTTGAAATACTTTTATGATACCTAGTGTCTCTGTCATTAGGTGGCTTGGTATTTTTATATGTGAATCCGTTGGCTGCATCTGGCGTAAATATATTTGTAATTCCAAGCCACTTAGATACTGACATCTCATCTACCAATCCACCTTGGTCGGTAAACGCAGCAGTTAACAGAAATTTGAATAGAAAAGGAATCAGAAGCAGCATTTTTTATCCTAAGCCACAGAAAGGGGAACCCCACCACTAATTAGGGCTAAAGGAGTGGAAGCATGTGAAATATTGTCAAATGCACTTTTTATATCAATCACAAGTGCATAAAGAGGGGAGCCAAAAGACCTTGACTCATTGATAATTGCATCAAATATTACATGGGAATGGTCACAGCCCATTCCTTTTTTGAAGCCTACTTGATTAAAGCCAACATCCAAATGTTCGAAAAGACCATATATTCACAATTCAAAAAGCTTGCCAATTATAGAGCCCTTTGTTATCGGCCCGTAAAATCAAAGGATCGGAGATCCGTTTTACCGGATTTCGGGATAGGGGTTACCACCCCAACTTCAAAAGATAAAGTCCATTTCCAGACTTGAGGATAAAATTTCAAAATTTGAAAGAAGATGAAGAAAAGAAGTGGGATTCAATTTGACATGATTTGAGTGGATCCTATCCTCATCTTGAAAAGATTCTGGTTTTAATCTATAGCATGCACCTAATAAAAGAATCAAACAAAATAGAAAAATCTTGCAGATTGAAAGAACTGTTCAAAATTTGATCAACATGCAGAAATTGTTTAGAATCATCACAAGAATTCGAAAGGTCACCAAACGGGTTTCCCACTCAACAAGTGAAGATCTATTCATTTTGAAAGGTCCATTTATTCTATTTGTTAAACGTACAGCTTTCCAAAGTTTCTTTCTATTCACGTCAACCTCAGCGTCCATTAGCGAAATATTGTTATAACGAAGCTCCGACTTGAAAATCACTTTCTTTTGCTTCTTGCAAAGAAGAGCCGGGTGACAGTCCCGCGATTTCCGTAATTTTTCCTAAAACAAAAAGCCAATTTAGATTCATGATTAGCATGTACAAGGAATGGATTTGACGACTGAAAAAGTTTTTTTTATGTTCGGTTTATACCGTTTCGCTCGAAAAGTTTCTCTAGCACCATATTTTAAGCAATGTTTTACAATTTGCTAAAGATGAAAATAAAATACTTTGAAAATGCATTGAGTGGTGTGTTTACCCTGGTTCTAGCTGAGGAATTTTGCTTTAATTTTTCTCTCTTAATCTTATCTTTTTCTACTAAAAAGCAGCTGTTAAAATTAACTGTTTAATTAGCTATTTTTAATAAAGAGAAAAAACACCTTATACGGGATCATTAAAAATTGATGCAAGGTGCCTTTTTTTCGACCGAAAAAAATAATTGTACTGCGCTCGTTTATATTATCAAGATCCCAGTTACAATCCCCCCAAATAAAATGTGTGAACTCGAATCTGATTGGGCAATAAAATTACTAAGTCTAAAATTACGAAGCAAACGAAAACGCTTCAAAAGACAAATCAACGTAATAATCTGTGGGTAAAGAACTTTTGACTAAAATACAATCAAGAAGTTTTTTAAGCAAGAGAAGATTCAGCAGCGCAAGATGAAATAGCACTAAATTCTTTAGGAACAAATGTATCAAAACCACCCGACCACCCGCTGGGTGGCCTCAAGTAGGCCTGTATGGTGCATGTTTACCGTTGGGGTGTTTCTGAGATATAGGCCTTAGCCTATAACTAAGTGTGACGATTCAGGATTTTTTTTTTTCGAGTTATTGGGTTGAGGAATCCGGCGTAATGTTATATCAATCGGAAGAAGAGATCTAGATCTACAAGAATATGATTTTTTAATTGAAAAAAAAAAACACTATCAGGCCCATAGATGCAACTAATATCAAACAACCGTAACTAATCTGACTTTGAAAAAGACGACCTTTTTTTTACTTATTTGACGATGCTTCAGGTATTTTAATAGGTTTATCTTTACCTATCTTAGCGGGATCCTTTGAAAACCTGCCTTCATGTAATACCGGTTTTATAACTTTTTATTCCCATGGAAGATGTTTAGTTCGGGGTGTGGTATGCCTATTGCAGTATTTTTCACTAACATTTTCCTTGTAATGACTACTCAACGCGATTCAACAGTTATTTGCTACGAGCCTTTTCAGTTTTTGAGCCAACGACGATGCGAAAACCTTCCTGGAGCCAAATATGTCGCACATCTTAGGCGCCTAAATCAATGGCTTGGAACCAGGGTTTTAGTTCTTTGAAGTTTCAACGTGTTAAAAATCAGCCAAAAATGTTATTAAAAAAACCCATAAATTTCACTCCAAGAATATAACTTGAAAAGTTTTACTTCCTAGTGTGAAAAGCATTACTCTTTACTATGTGGTTATTTCTGCTCTTGACTGTGAAGCTAAACCCGTCTAGACGAATCCCATGTATCATATTTCATTTATTTTGGTGAGTTTCGCCCCAAAACTCTGACCTTCTTAACTGCAGAAAAGGTATTCATAACAATTAAATTAAAGCACTCTTTCCTGATCCTGTGTTTGCGTTAGGTATAATATGGGCTAATTTATATGCAGGCCGAAATGAAAATCCCATACAAACAACAAACTGGATTTTGACAAAAATCACTTGCGAACGTCAACAAAAAAAAAGAAAAGGTTACGGCGGTACTTACCACTTCAATTGGTTTTCTGTGCAAATTTCTTGTTTTTTCTTCTGTATATGAGCAGTAAGCATGATGAGCTTGTGTCACAGCTCGAATCAGGTCATACAGGGGGGAATTTTTAACGTCTTCTCGCTCCGACAAAATCGAAAAATCTCGATGAAATTCTCTCTCTTCTTCTGGCCCGCCCGAACCAAAACTATCCGAGTTTTCCTGCTCCGCCTTC
This sequence comes from Alatinidae sp. Z8VKAUB7J3, assembly GCA_010016025.2. NCBI lineage: Eukaryota > Metazoa > Cnidaria > Cubozoa > Carybdeida > Alatinidae > Alatinidae sp. Z8VKAUB7J3. Next base: position 30,251,902 of record JAAAKM020073195.1, on the reverse strand, counting down.
TCCCTTGCTCTTTTTGGCACTCTTCCATATCGAACTGCTATAAGAATCAAATGAGGAAGATTTAAGGAAGGTATATTGAAAACTTCAAGTGCTTCGATAAGATAAATGAAGCAAAAAATAACAGAAACACATACGCCCTTTTATCAACTGCAGTAAATTTTACGATATGCAACTACAATAAAATTGATAGTTAGTTGTTCACGGCAGCAGATCTACAAAAGAGTGGAAACTAAACTGGTCTCTTGAAAGAAACCGAAACATAAAAAAAGAAAAAGAAAAAAAAATCCTACCTTAGACGATAGGGTATGAACAGACCATTTTAGGTTCATTCGGAACTGAAAACTGGCAATTTTCTAAGACTTGAATGCTTCAAATATCTCCTTTTCATTATATTCTTATTTTCATTCAAATTATTATTTCTTATTTATATTCAAATATCTCCTGTCTTATTTTCTTTGCATCATAGTTCGAAACTTCTTTTTCGCTTTTATCTTCAATTTTTTTTTTCCGTGAAACACTTCAAAACCTGATTTTTGCTCTCTTATAAAATTTAAAAATGCGAAATACGTCCTTATCTTGTGTCCAAGAATAAGTTTATTTCTAGCCCTTTGAGACATAGCTTTTTCAGAAGCTTTTTGCATATCTCCAAGGGGCGCAAATTCAACTAAAGTTAATGTTATGCATTTATAATTCCAAATCGCATATTGCTGCAGCCACTGTTGATAAGGTGGAACATAGGCATGCCTCTGGTGGTAAAAAAATGACTTCTCATTGGGGAGTAGGGCTGTCTGAACCAAGGCAACGCGGGTTTTTTCATTCCACTCTTTGGAATCATGGTACTGCATATGTAAAAGCCCAAACAGGAACGGAAATAAAAAAAAGCCTGCGGTAATGGCGGCTCGCTTAAATTTCCAACTTGTGATCGTATGTAACACAAGAAGGTTGACAAGAGCAGTCCAAAAGGAAAGGCCAAAAATTCCCCAAACTGAGGCCAACTGGGAGGAAATCGGAAAAGCTGTCATGGAAAGGCCAATGGGATTCCAAGCGAATCCACAAAGAATGAATAGCCTTCCCCATTCGATCAAAGTCCAAATGGCTGCAATGGCTAGGAGCTTTTTGACTTTCAGAGGGGGCTTTTTTGGAAAAAAGAGGGAAAGCAATCCAAATTGAGCTCCTAAAAAAAGAATCAGTCCTCCGTAGACAAAGAAGATATAGGTTCCTTGAAACTCAGGACTGGCAAGCCAAGAAAGTTGAATCGATTGAACGGCCGTAAACCAAAGAGTACTGAGAAGAAAACGGTGTTTTTTACTGGGCAGTGAAAACAAAGTCAGCCAAAAAAGGGCAAAGCCGCAGCTGCTCGCTAGTAGCGAAAGAAAAGGACTCGCATCGGGCTGTCCCCAGGCAACAATGACAAAACTTAGAACGAATAAGACGCTATTTTTTAGCATGATTTTTTAAACCGTGGGCCAAGTGACAACAAAATAAAGCTTCCAATGAGCGCTAAGTTCTTCATGAACATTGTCAATTCTAAAGCTCGGGCATCTCCTATTTTGAACCAAAAATCATGGTAGAGTAGGGTCGTTGGAATGAGAAAGATGAGCAGGAAAACAGCTCCAAATCGCATGCAAAACCCAGAAATCAGAAGGATCGCTCCTGCGAGTTCAAAAAATGTTGCAAAGCCTAGCATCACAGGCACAAAGCGAATGAAATGATCGAATATGCTTGCATCGGGAAAGTACATCTGAAGTGCGGTGAACTTCATCAAAACACTTTCGCGTGTCTCATGCCAGTAAAGAACTTTTTTGATTCCAGCAATCAAAAAAATTAACCCAAGGCATAGCCGCCCCAGAAAAAAAATGATTTTTCCTAATCTCGACATGAAATGGAGTTTACCATGCCGTTTGAACGAAAGGCAATTGCTAAGATACCCTCTTCCCAGGTAAAATAGAGTGAAAAAAATTCTTTATCCACATGAAAAATTTTCGTAGGCACCACCTTTTAGAAATCTTTGATCAAAGTGAAAGCTCTAGACTACCTTTAGATGCATTTTTGCGTGACTACTTCCGAAAACACAAAGCAATTGGCTCCAAAGATCGGCAAGAGGTCTGCGAAACACTTTATGGGATGGTCCGATGGCGAGGGCTTCTCGACCACCTTTGTGAACGTCCTGCGAATTGGGAAAAACGTCTAGACATCTACCAGCAAATCAACCCTTTCGATTTTCGACACGAAACAACAATTCCCTTACACGTTCGTGTGAGCTTTCCTAAATTTATTTTTGAATCTCTAAAAGAAGCTTACGGAGAGAAAAAAGCAGTCGAATTGTGTTTAAACTCAAATGAAGCTGCGCCTACAACTGTTCGTGTCAATCCCGCAAAAATTGAGCGGGACGACTTGCTTAAAGCTTGGGAAGGCTCCTACGCCGTTTCTCCCTGCGCAAAGTCTTCACTAGGGTATTATAAGTATAAATTTTACCCACTGATTTAAAGAGGGAGGCTTTAAATAGATTAGGTTGGCGGAGGAGCGTACGTAGCTGTGTTGGCCTCAGGCAGCTTGGTGCTGCAGTGAGTTATTATTAGTAGTAGTAGATACCTAAAACGTGGATACCATGTCGAATGTGTGATAGGCACGCCACTTGCCTGGGTAGAGAATTTAAAGTGCCGAAACCCTTTAGGCGAGTGTGTATTCTCCTGATGCTCCCTTGTGTTGGGTTGTTGCCTCTGAATTATTTGTCGCTACTGTTTTCATAGTTTGGTAAATGACGACTTATATGAAAAGTACCCTGCTATAACTATAAAAAAGAATAATAGGTAAAGAACCATTTTGATCCAAGGCTCTTTCATTGATAAATTTAAATTATTCGACTGCATGATTGTTGAAGGGTCGTATGGAAAGTATGTTGACTTTTTGGAGTACTGGTAGCAGTGATATACAATCGAAGGGGTATTTAAACCCAGAATGAATTTTTTCCCTTCAGCAAGAGGAATTGAAATTCCACCTGGTTGTTTTTACACATTAATTTAATTATGTAAACATTGGTGAATTTTCCACTTTTTCAAACTTCTTGGAAATTTGGCAGCCAAACTTTCCCCAGTTTTTGCTCCGTTTAAGAGGTATTTGGCTTCAACTAGATTGTGACGAAAGACAAATTGCCTTTTTATGATTAATCTAGTCATTTCCTCCATAATCTACTTGTTTTTGATGATCATCAGGGGCAAAAATGCAAAACTTTGAGTTTATGGTTAGCCCTTGCAGAGTTAAAGGGCCATAGCATTTTTAATAGTGCTTCTTTCCTTTTTTCTTTTGTCGTAATCACCTTGTGCTAAATTTCAAGATAGCGTTAAGATATAAAAGCACAAAATAAGATATATTGGGTTAGGAACCTGAGATAAAGAAAGTTTTTTTCTATATAGCTCAATAGCCCGTTTAAGGAGAAGGTGAAGCACAATATAAAAACATATAATATGCAAAATCTTCGTTTTTATATCGTGTTCTATATTCATGACAGGCTTCAATATACAGATAACAACTAGCCTGCTTTGTTTTCAGTGAATACCTTTTGAATATTTTAATAACACTGAGAAGAGAGAAGGCAAAGCCAACTAGTACTTCTTTCCCAAATGTAAAAAGCCATTTCATTGCCGCCTTCTTGCAACTTCTTCTTTTGCAACTGCTTGCAATTATTGCCGCCTGCTTGCAACTTCTAGAAGCGTGTCAGTTGTAAGCAGAGCCGCATCCAGGAGTTTTTTCGGATGGGGAGAGGGAGGGTGCAAAACGATTTTCTTATGTGAGGGTTACAAAAAAACTTTATATTCATTTTTGTTACCTTTTACGAGTAAGAAAACATTTTTTTTTTTGGGGGGGGGGATCAAAAACCCCCTAACCCTCCCTGGATACCACCATGGTTGTAAGCTTGTATGATATCAAAAGTAATCTTTATCTTTCAAGTCGTTAATTTCATTCTTTTTAATTCATTAAAAAAGATAGTGAAAATAGAAATTATAATAATAGAAGTAAATCAAACGAAATAGAAAGTAGAATATCAACTTTTTTCGGTTCCAACACCCGCCTCAAACGCCGTTTAGTACCTGTGTCAAAACTTTCTTGAGTAGATGTTTTCTGACTGAATTAAATAAAAGAAAAACAAGTTTTTTTTTAACTGAAAGTAAGGAGCGACATTAAAACTTAAAACGAAAAACCCTTCTCGGCAAACAGCTCGCGAGCGGCGGACAAAAGAGCGCGTTGTGTCGCCTCTGAACGATCCTTGTTGGTTCTTCTCATTCGCGCCTCTTGCAAACATACAGGCTGCATGTTATTTACATACAGGCTGTATGTATCATAATTTTCCAAAGGAGAACAGCATGAAGTGCACGCAGTTCTATCCGGTCCTCATGACCGACAAGGTGCAGGATACGGCAAATTTCTACCGGGAGCACTTTCGCTTCCAGCCGTCCTTCGAGAGCGATTGGTACGTGCATCTGCAGTCGAGCGAAGATGAATCGGTCAATATCGCCGTTCTCGATGGTCAGCACGAGACGGTTCCCGCCGAAGGTCGCGGACAGACCTCGGGCCTCGTCATCAACTTCGAAGTCGAGGATGTCGATTCCGAATACGCCAAGGCAAAAACCGCGGGGCTGCCGATCCTGCTTGAATTGCGGGACGAGCCCTTCGGCCAGCGTCACTTCATCACCAGGGATCCAAACGGCGTGCTGATCGACGTGATCAAGCCGATCCCCCCGAACGCGGAGTTTGCCGAGCAGTACTCGGACACCGCGTTACCGGAGTGACGCTGGGGCGAGCACCACTGTTTCGCCCGCAATGAAGAGAAACCGCGCCGGTCATCCGGCACGGTTTCTATAAAGGTCTCTCAGAGAACAAAAGCCGACCGTGGTTACTCCGCCGCCTGCTGGCTGCCCTCAAACCGCTCGATATCGGCCTCCTGCCCGCAGTTTCTTGGAATACCGGAGAGCGCACTCATCAAGAGCCAGTCCGGCAAGGCCTTGCACGCCTTGGCACCGCCTTCGACCCGGATCTGCCCGGCCGCAATTTCCGTTCGCATATCGCGAAAACCGCGCCAGGCCTCGACAAAGCGTCTGATATCCGCCTTGACCGTCACGTCGGGCTCGTAGCCCGGGTGTTTCAGGCACATATCCACATGGCCATCCACCACAACCAGCCAGAAGCGACTGAAACCCTTGTGGGTGCCTGAGAACTCGAAGCCCAAAACGGTTCGGTCGCTCGGCATGGCCGCAACATTCAGCCGCGTATGCATGCTCCAGGCGAGAAAGGCCGGGTCGAGATCCTCGTGCTCCATGTCGCGCGCCCATTTCTGACCCCAACCGGCGAGGCTCATGATGATCGGATCAAGATCGCGTCCGGCGTCGGTCAGTTCGTACTCATGGCCACGCCGGTTTTCCAATGGTTTTCGCCTTATCAGCCCGGCATGCTCCAGTTGCTCCAGGCGTTGGCTCAGCAGTGTCGCGGAAATTTTGGGCACGCCCCGGTGAATTTCGTTGAAGCGCGTGCAGCCATCAATGACCCGGCTGATCACCAGCAAGGTCCATCGTTCACACAGCACCTCCGCCGCCAGGGCCAGGGGGCAATATTGACCGTATCCTTTGTAGGGCATCCGTTCCTCCGGGGGCTTTGAACGGTGCAAGTATCGCTCAACTCGGCCCAGTGCCCAACTACAGAATCTGGAGCACTCCAGATTCTCTAGTTTTTCCCCGTCCAGGATCGTGTCAGTCATGACCGAGGCAACCGAACGAACAGCCCGGATGGAGACCTTCATGCTGACCGAAACCCTTGGACCTCGATTCGCCGAGCGGCTGCTCTTGCCCGGAAGCCAAGGCTACGAGGAAGCGCGCACAGTGTGGAACGCCATGATCGACCGCAAGCCCGCGGCGATCGCACAATTCCGGAATGCCGAGGACGTAATTCTATGACTTTTAGGGGGCGGACGAAGTGTATCGATCATTCCAACATAAACTTTTTCATATACACTTCCTCTTTTCTCTTTCACCTTATAAGCAACTGTGATGAACATACCCGCCATTAAATGCTTGTGCTGGAATCCACCAGGTGATGCTTTGAGGGGAGTTTCACTGTCATCCTTCTCTTCATTGGCGTTTGTGATTTCGGGTTCGCTTGGACCTTCAACTGCAGTCTCTGATGGTTCAGTATCATAAACTGCATGGAAGTGCCCATCTGACGAAATGGATGAGAAGACGGAATGAAATTTCACGTGGAGTGTCTTCTCACTACATGGATTGGCAAAATGAATCTCGTGCGTTTTGAAAATTGGCTGCTTCCTCATGGCAAACCAGTGTGAGGATTCAAGAGATGAATGGAAACCTTCAAGTCATGAACTGGTGAGGTGAAGGAACATAAGAGAAGTCTCTTCTATTTTCAGGGCTTTATATAACTGTTCAGCAGTGTTAACAATAACTTGACCTCGCAAATTCTTCAGCCAGATCTTTCGCTTTACTTCGGCTCCAATATCATCCATAGGATCTTTGCCATGAGCTGTTCCTGAAAACGACCTAGTTCCAGGACACCCATAATCTGATGTGTGATAAACAAGTGCATCAATCGTGTAGCAATTCTTATACTAACTGGCAGCACCATCACTCTAGTGATGTATAATGCTAGGTTGGAAATGATGTGCACGAAAATGGTCGACACAAATCTTGGTACAAGCTGCAACAGCATTCTTGTCATGGGTCAGGTTGTCACTTACGACTGCATAGCTCAAGTGTGCAAGACTCTCATTCCGACTACTGTAGTAGATAACACATGTGAAGATAGGCCCCTCTTAGAGCTTCTTTTACTTTCCTGAGCTCATAGTGCTGGCGATGCGCGTTATAGAGATGAAGGGAAATTGTTTTAAGATGTTCTTTGAGGCACATAAGAACTTCTTTAGCAGAGTCTTTTGCTAGCCAGATCTTTCTCTAACATAGAACATAAGTAAATTGTGCTTTCTCTTCACTTGTGACAAAACATGACTTAAACTTGACACTTCAAGCATAAGTCACATTTTTTCACCCTGTGGTAATCAACCTCTCACACAGAAACCGCTGGTCTTACTGGTCTTACTGACAGTCTTGTTGCACATTTTAGATCATGGAGGAATGCATCAGAGCCAGGCAGGTTGGGACTTGATTCTGCTTTAATATGTTCTGTGGGTGAAAACATTATATGCTCAAATGTGACTTACCCTTGCAGTAAAATGTGTAGCTTGAGATGAGTAGTCAAAAGTTTGTTTCATTAGATGTGATTGTTGTTAGAACAACAGTTAAGTCTTGTCTAATGATGGCGCTGATTTTAAATTTTTTCTGAAAGTAATTATAAGTGATATTTCTCATATTGCTGGACTGGTTTGTGAGATTAAGTCATGATAATTTTTCTTTTGTTATATAAAAAGCTCAGTTACCGCTTTTTTTCTTCTATTATTCTAAAAATGAACTTCACAACCAAACAATTTGGATTCTTACCTTTCCAGTGATGTATTCACATGTCCAAAATTATACCTTTTAGAATTTAGACCATGTTTTGCACTCTATATTTTCTTTGAATTTTGCTCATTTATATGCTCTCAGACTATTCTATAATATTTTGATTAATTGTAGCTAACGTGCATGGGCTAGCCAACTCAGTGTCTTTTTTTTGTTTTTCCCGATCAACACCCCTCACTATTCTCTGGAAGTTTTACCTTAGCATTAACATAGTTTTAACATAGCCTTAGCATTAGCAATAATAGTTGTCATTGCAGTAGGAACAGTGAGGGTAGTAATGATAGCAGTAGGAGTATTCACATAGTGCCTTTTTGATTAGTTCAGCATCCCCTCAGAATGCCCTAAAAGGTTCAAATTAACACCCTCAGCTGTTCCTGAGCTACTGCTGACACGCCCTATTGACAACCTGCAAGCACAAAGGGTGTTTTGAGTAAGTTCAACAACACCCTCACCATTCCCTGAAAGTTTTACCTTAATACCCTTAGAGTTGCCAATAATAGCAGTCATAGTAGTAGCAGCAGTACTAGTATTAGTAGTAGTGTTCACATAATACTTTTTTGCCTAGGTCAACAGCTCCTCAACATGCCTGATAGTTTTAACTTAATACTCCAAAGCTGTTTCTGAGATACTACTGTTGCGTCCTTTTGATGAACAGCATGAACACAGTGTGTTTTGAGGCAGTCCAGCATTCCCCTCAACAATCCCTAAGAGTTTCATTTTCATATTGTTCACATTCATAGCGTTAGTGATAGTAGCGCTAGTAGCAGTGAAATTGGCAATAGAATTACTACTAGTAGTATGCAAACAGTGCATTTTTATTAGTTCAACATTCCCCTCAGCATGCCCTGAGATTTTCACCTTAATATTCTTAGCCTCAGTAGTAGTAGTGGGAACATACACATATTGCCTTTCCGCTTGTTCAACATTCCCTCAAAATGGCCACGGAGTTTCAAATTAATCCTCTAAGTCCTTTGGTTTAACGTTCCCCAAAACATATGCTCTAAATTTAGACTTAACATTCTAAGCCATTGCCGAACTAGCCGAGTTGTTAGCACACTAGACTTGAAATTATTTGTCCGTGATGACAGAGATTCAAGTTCTGGTGCCACTGGTAATTTGGTTTGGAACGGGAGTCAGTGTCGTGACTGTAAGTTCAGCCCGAGTCAAACTAGCTCTTAATGGGTGCCTGGATAAACCAGGGGAAGGTAAACAGGAAGTGTAAGTAAGTATAGGACGGGTGACCTCAAGCCCCTATTGGCTTGAGGCACTACCAGTAGGGACTGTTAAGTCCACTGTCATATTCTTTTTTCTTTTACTCTAAGTCATTCCCGATATATTGATGATACGCCCTTTTGACAACCTGCATGCACAGTGTGTTATTTCCCTTACTTTAAGTAGTAGTAGTAGCAATAGTAGCCCTAGTAGCACGCACATATTGCCTTTTGGTCAGTTGAACCTCCCCTTCATCATGCTGTTAAAGTTTTAACTTGATACTCTAAGCCGTTCCTAAGATATTGCTGATACACTTTTTTGACAACCTGTATGCACTAAGCCTGTTTTGATTTACTTGAATTTCCCCCTCAATTAAAATTTTGAGATAGCCATCTTGTTCAACATAGCTGAATGTTCTGGAAATCATATCTGTGAGGACAACAAATCCCCCACCCCGGACCCTCAAGGCAAGGGTTGTAGGTTATGCCCTAGGGGTATATAAGGTTTTTTATGAAAATTCTTAAGCCAAACTGGTCAGCCATATACAAGCAAGTATTAAAAGGGCATATAAGCAATATCATAGGCAGCGCTGCTCTATCATAACAAGCAATATCATTAATATTTTAAAGAAGCTACTTTGGTTGGAAATTCAAAGCTCTAGCATACTTTATAAGAGTCAAAAGTGATTAGCGATCACAACGGGGCGATCTGCGCCCTCTATGCGCTAAGGGGGATGTCGTCTGTTTACTAACGGAGCGCAGCGTAGTAGACGCCGGCAGGGGCTGTCAAATAGGAGATGAGACAATAAGAAAATTCGGCCGCGGATAGAGTCTATTCAGCACCACGCGCGCTGGTGCCAAGGCTGCCGGGAATTATGGGGCGCTGCGGATTGCCATAAAACAACACGGAAACGCGACCATGCGCTTCTGGAACACCATGTGCAATTCTATCTCCCACCAGGTAGGTAATCTGGTTGGCGCGCAAGCGTTCTTCGCCGCGGCGCAGTTCGCTGTTGCCCTGGCCGATGACTTTGCCTTCCTGCAGATTGTATTTCACTTTCTGTGCACTGAGGCTGAAGGCGTGAGGGTTCTGCGCAGGGTCGCCGCTATTATTCTGCTCGGCATTGTCTGACTGGCCAGGTCCATCGCCAATTTGTTCAAGGTGCAGAGTGAGTAGACTGGAACGAAAAGTGTAGTTGCCCTGGCTGGCTACAACGTTGCCCTGCCAGATTGCTTTTTCATCCGCCAGATACACGGTGAAGCGATCCGCCTCTATTTCAATAGGCCGGAGTTCAATCGGCCGAAGTTCAACAGGCTCGACCAGCCCACTTTCAGCAACAGCGAGATTACAAATACTCAACAGCAGCAGAGCACACAGGGTGTTGGGTACCGACAATGTGAGAATCCTGTCTCTTCGAGGCGGGCGCATCCTACCACAATTGCGGATGGATGCCAGAAAAAGCAAATAAGGCGGCTGCCGGTGGGTGATTTTCTTTCAATTACCGTCAAGGACTACTAAAATTACGTGCTGCACGCTAGGCAGGTTTCCCCGCCATCCATCTATCGTCAAGGAGCTTCGGCTCGGATCAAATAGCACGGATTCTGGAATCTACCCGGGCCTTACCGAGTTGCTGGGCTAGTGCAGAGAAAAATAAATGCAGAATCAGAAAACTGGAAATTACAATGAAGACAGATAGGCCTGTCAGCCTGACTTTTTTCCCTCAACCTTTGGCCGCGATTGTGTCCTTCAGTCACCGCATTACGGGTATCGCCTTGTTTGTCGGAGTTGCCTTCGGGTTGTATGCGCTGGACATGGCGTTGTCTTCACCGGCCGGCTTTGCCGCAGCCGTGGAGCTGATCCATCAACCGTTCCCCGCCTTCATATTGTTTGGCCTGTTGTTTGCGCTGGTATTCCATATTGTTGCGGGTATCAAGCACCTGTTGCTGGATTTTCATATCGGCGACTCGCTGGCGGCGGCGAAGAACTCGGCGCTCATTGTGCTGCTGGTGTCAGTGGTGGTAACTGTCGCTCTGGGGGTGTCATTATGGTAACGCAGGTACTGAGCCTCACTCGCAGCGGTCTGGCCGATTTTGTTGTCCAGCGGCTCACTGCGGTAGTGCTGGCGGCTTATGCTTTTTGCATGTTGGGCTTCTTTTTGACAGCCGACACCTTAACGCATGCAGCTCTTGTCAACTTTTTCCTGTCTGCCCCCATGCAGATATTCAGCACCCTGGCGCTGTTGTCTACCCTTGCACACGGTTGGATCGGTATGTGGACCATTGGCACGGACTACCTCAGGCCGGCGCACATTGGTGGCCTGGCGACAGCTATTCGCTTCCTTTATCAGCTGGTATGTCTGTTGGCGTTGTTTGTGTATTTGATCTGGGCGTTGCGCCTGATCTGGCAGTTCTAGGAAAAAGTTATGGCAAGAAACATCGAACTGCACCACACGACGCGCGGCGAAAACATCGGTGTCCTGCAGCGTAATGGCGACTATCAGCACTTTCCGTGGTTGGGTTTCATCAGTGCCGCGGAGGCAAAAGCCATTAAAGGCGCGCAGCCCGTGAAACTGAAGGCGTCAAGAGTTGGCACAATTGGCGACATCCACATCCAGTGGCGCGACATGAAACCCAACGAATACGTACAGGGATGCCTGGTCCGCGGCGGTGTCTATGCCGTAGTGAAAGACTCCGTGCGGATTATTTAAACAGTATTTCATATCCCGCTGGGCATATGACCATATCCTAATGTAGATTTACCATTGTTTGTTATTGTTCCCGACGACCGGGATCATTTGGTGAGCGGCTGCGGTCGCGACAACTAACGTTTTTCAACTATGTCATATGGTAGTTTGACCCCCATCGAAGGAATTCATGGGGGCTTTTTTTATAAGTGTACCGCCACCACGGCAACGGTCTTTGTAGACGACAGCGATGCCCCCGAGGAAACGGCGCCGTTGCTGACAATATCCATCGACGAGCCGCGCTCAGAACGGCATGCACACCAACAGATCAGAAGCTACATCGATGCCAACGAAGACGAGTTATGGCGCATTGATCGCAGGCGGCGTCAATAAGTCTGGCTGTCACAGCAGTCTACCTACTTTGAAGTTTCCAGCACCGAGCTGAGCACGCTGTCCACAGCCCACTCGACCATACCTTTTTCGCTTAAGCGCCCACCACTGATTAGAAACCGGTAGTAGAACATTCCGGACAGCGTGTCGATGATCCAGTCAACATTGGTATCCGCCTGCAGTTCCCCGCGCGCCAACGCCCGGTTGAGTATGGCAAGCGAGTTTGTCCTGCGCTCGCGGTCAAGCCGCGCCAGCATGCCCGCAAATGCCGGGTCATTTTTGCTGGCCTCGATGAGCGACGGCAACAGCTCTCCCCACAGAGAATTGGCAAGAATTTTCCCGAAACGTCGATACAAATGAACCAGATCCGTACGCACGTCGCCATGGTCGGGAGCCGGCAAACCAGGGCCAAGCGCCGCCTCAAATGCAGCAAGGGCCAAGGTCGGCACACTCTTCCAGCGCCGGTAAATTGTTGCGCGCCCCACCCCGCTGCGTTCAGCAATAAGGTCAATCGTCATTTGTCGATAGCCCACCTCGCCCAATAGCGCGGTTACCGCCTGCATGACGAGCGCTTCGGTGCGTTGCAGCTGCCCCTGCTTGGGGGCGCGCTGGCGTGACGAGTGCCCGGTGTCTGGATTCTGGATGGTGGCCCTGCGCTTATCTTACGACAAATTACAAAAAGAGTTGAATGAGACAAGTAGTCTCATATAGTATTGCCACTCCCAGCAGAAGACAGGTGCCTAAAAGATGGACTCACCACGCGTCAAACCACTTGCTCCCAACGAACTATCAAATGCACAGCGTGAATTTTTAGCCCCGTTTACCTACAAAAACGGTAGCTACCCGAACGTGTTCGGTACGTTAGTTCGACACATGGATCTTGCTGAGGCCTGGTCAAGCTTTGGCTTGTACACGCTGCGTGGCAATCAGCTCGACCCTGTACATCGCGAAATATTGATACTTCGCACTGCGGTGTTGATCGGCAGTGATTACGAATGGCACCAGCATCAAAAAATATCAGAACGTCTGGGTCTGACCGCTGCAGATTTTACGCGTATACGCACCGGGCAGCGCAGCGAAGAGCCGCAGACAAATCTGCTGGAACGACGGCCAGGCCATTGTTTCAAACTCTTTAAAGCTGGCCATTCAGTTGTTAGAGCAACAGATCACACCACTGGCCAAGAATGAAACTGACCGAGAATTGTTGACGCAATTGACCATTCTTCCCGAAGATCGCTCAAAACGAAAAGACGAAAGGATCAGAAATGTAGGGATTTATCCACCCATTTTCGAACATTGAATGAATAGCTAGAATCTATCCCGGTAATCGATTTCCAGGTTTCAAACTCCAATAGGCCTGTAAGGCATCTCCCAAATTTGAGCTAATTTAGGGAGGGTTGGCGGAATCGATCGGTTTTTTTGAAATCCGCCCACTGTTTTGCAAGGCATCGATCTGCTGGATCAACGCTGGAACGGTGAGAGGTTTACATACATGGCCATCCATTCCGGAGTCAAAGCAGATATTGCGATCAAAATCGGTCGTGTTCGCCGTAAGCGCAATGATGGGAACCCTGTTTTTGGACGTTTTCATTTGGCGAACTCTTTTTGTCGCTTCCAGGCCATCCATAACCGGCATTTGCATATCCATAAAAACAAGATCGTATTGATTGCTGCCAATGAGTGTCAAGGCATCCTCCCCGTTGTCGGTTAGGTCGCTCTTCACACCAATTTGTGCCAAAAGTCCCTTGGCAACTTTTTGGTTAATTCGATTGTCTTCAACGATTAGCGCGGATAATCCGTAGGCCCGAGTGATCGGTTTTGATTCGATTGGCTTTTCGGTTTTCTGAGGTGGCGCAATTTCAAGGATTAGGTTTAGGGTAAAAGTAGAGCCCTTTCCCAATTCCGATTGAACCTCGATTTCACCGTCCATCATATGAGCCAGACGTTTGCTGATTGCCAGGCCAAGACCCGTTCCCCCGAAGCGGCGACCCAATCGTGTGTCAGCTTGTTCGAATTGTTCAAAAATCAGCTTTAGTTTCCCTGATTGAATACCAATTCCTGTATCAGAGATGACCCAGGTGAAGGCGACCCGCTGCCGGTCCAAAGGCCGATGATTGCACACCACCTCTACCCTGCCCTTTTCCGTGAACTTGATGGCATTGCCTATTAAGTTGTAGAGAATTTGCTTGATCCGAATTGGATCGCCCATAAATCGTGTGGACAAACCGTCCTGAGTCTTACAACTAAAAGTAAGGTCTTTCTCCTTCGCCGTGGGTTCCATTAGAGAGATCACTTCTTGTTGGATTTGCGCCAAATCGATAGGTACCTGTTCCAACCGCAAGCGGTTCGCCCCAATTTTGGAGAAATCGAGGATTTCCTCGATGATGTGTAACAAATCCTGAGTTGACTGTTGGATATAGCCCACCTGCTGCAGCTGCTCTTTTTTAAGACCACTTTTCATCAGCAAATTAGCAAACCCCAAGATTCCGTTCATCGGCGTTCGCAGTTCATGGCTCATATTGGCCAGAAATTCGGTTTTGGCCAGGGTTGCCGCCTGGGACCGTTGCAGTTCAACTTCCAGGTTCCGGTTGACCTGATGCAGGCTTGAAACCAGTTTTAAGTAAAATGTGGGAAGAAGGAGAATGCCAAGAAAGAGTACCCAACCAATGGTTTGATTTTGATTCCAAAAACCAGGGGTCATCAGGACACCGAGAAAATATATGAGACCTACTGATTGAGCCCAAAGAAGGGATTTTGAGCCAAAGCGGACACCGTTTCCCACGAAGATACACAAATAAATGGGGCAAAAAAAGGCGCCAAAAGGACCCAAACTGCACATGAGATCCGCAATTCCATTTTGATGCGCCAAGTCAATCCCCGTTCAAGTTGAATGGCCAATTGAGGAAAACGGCGATCCTGGGCCGGTTGAAAATGCCAAAAATGCCAATCGGGATTGGCCTGAAAATTTTCGGCGAGCCGGGTGGCCAAGGCGAGTTCTTCTTCGGCCAGTCTTTGGCCGAAATGATTGACCACTTGAGGTTCTTTAAAGGAAAAAGAAAGATATACCTTCGTGCCGCTCTGGGCCTGAACCTCCATCAGACCCATGCAGGCGAAGAGCAGAACACTATAACTGAAAGCGTTAATATTTCGGGACATCGATTTCCTCCAATTGGGGAAATTGATCCAGTCGTTCCAGTCGATTGACCACGAATGGCTGGACTTGGTGATAAGTGGTGCCGTCGCTGTTTTTTATATGAATATTCACGGTTTGGCCCGGTTTTAAGACCAGCTCGTGTTGTTTGAATGCGCGGGGTTGGAGCCAGCGTAAAAGTGTATAGTTTTGTTTGGGTAAATCGAGGGTCAGTTTCCATTGTTCCCGCAGATTGGCAGGCACATCGACCCGGGGTCCACAGCCGATCCAGAATGCTTCGCCGCGGTAATTGTTCAGCGTTCCTTGCCATATAGCCGAAGTTTGTGAATTGCCATCTTTTGCCTCGCGAGACGAACTGGGATCGTTCAAAAGGACTTCGACCGTCTTGGGTGCATTCCTGAGCTGGGCAATCAGGGCCGAGCTGGGCAAAACGAGCAAAACTTCCCGAGCAAAAGAGCCGGGAATGGTAAGGCTTTGTCGTTGAAAAGGTTGAAGAGTAACGCGTGCTTGGGGAAAGCCTTGAACCAGGACTGATGCCGATTGGGGCGAGAACCAAGAGGTCCGAATGAGTTTTCGGACTTTTGAACCGGGTGAAAGCCGTTTGCCGTCTTTGGGCAAGTTACCGTTGATGTAGACGATGCGATCGGTGCTGGCTCCGGTTGCCTTGATTTCCACTGTGCCCAACACACTGAAAAGCAGCAAAAATGAAAGACAAAGCACAACTAGGAACCAAGTTGTTTTGCCGCTGTTGAGCACTTTCTGTTCAAACCCTTCTTGAATGGCAGTTAAGCGTTCAGGCTTGAGCACCTTGGACACAAAGGCCAGCCAGGAAAACAGGCCGCCGAGACTTAGGAGTCCACCAATGGCGGGAAACCAATCGGTATAAAACAAGGTCCAGCCGCTGGCTCCCACGCCGATAAGCCAGATCAATATCAAATTAAAGGCCACCATGCGTTCTGAGTTTCCTTGCGAGTTTTTGTCGGAGGCCATGACTTTTGATCCAATTCCCATGCCCAAACACGTGGGTACATAAATAAAATTA
Source organism: Alatinidae sp. Z8VKAUB7J3 (assembly GCA_010016025.2). Classification (NCBI taxonomy): domain Eukaryota; kingdom Metazoa; phylum Cnidaria; class Cubozoa; order Carybdeida; family Alatinidae; species Alatinidae sp. Z8VKAUB7J3. Next base: position 30,235,910 of record JAAAKM020073195.1, on the reverse strand, counting down.
TGGTTTTTCTAAATCCTAGGGGTTGCTGAAGATAAAGTCAATTTGACTGGAAGTTAGAATTCCCTGGAAATTATGGGTCTTGATGGTTTTGGATCCGGGTCGTTTGATGGCCAATGCACCCAATCCGGTGGGTGCCGGCGATGAGGCAGAGCCCTAACCGCAGGCCATTGGCAAGGTTCAAGCCCAACCACGATGAATGGGATGCGCCCTTGATGTTTTGCCAAAGTTGCCGGCGAATCCCGCGGAAGTGCATGGGGTTCCGGTTAGCGTTTTGATTGCTATATTATTACACTAAAATACTAATACTGTGGGAACATAAAATATCTATAGTTCCTTTAGTTTTTATTTGCAAAATTTTAGGTTGACTGTTTTTGAAATCCATCTATATTTCGTCGCCGCCGGCCGCCGCTCGGCCATCAGCCACGCGACCTTCGCCATGACCGAGATCCGCGGCAGCGACAATCTCTGGTTCGAAGTGCCGGCGTCCCGCCACCGCTATCATGCCGGGATCGGCCGGACGGTCGCCGTCGGCACAGTACCGGACCGTTTGCGCCAACTGTCTGACGTGGTCGAGCGGGCCATCGACGCGATGATCGATGCGATCCGGCCGGGGGTTACCTCCGGCGAAGTGGATGCCGCGGGGCGCCGCTTGGTGGCCGAGGCCGGCTTGGCGGATCTCTGGCCGCACCGGGGCGGCTACGCCCTCGGAATCTCCTTTCCGCCGGGCCTGGGCGAGGGTCACATCATGGATATCAAGCCGGACGATCCGCGCCCGCTGGAGGCCGGCATGGTGTTTCATCTGGTGCCGATCCTCTTCGCGCCCGACCTGGGCGCGGTGGGCTGCACCGAAACTGTCCTGGTCACGCCCCGCGGCCAGGAGACCTTCGCGATCCTTCCGCGCAGCTTGGTCCGTGCCTCATGAGCCGGTCCTTCGATGCCATCGTGGTGGGAGGCGGACACAATGGGCTGTCGGCGGCGCACTACCTGGCACGAGGCGGGCTCTCGGTCCTGGTGCTGGAGCGCCGCGCCGTGGTCGGCGGCATGGCCGGTCCTTTCGCGTTCTTTCCGGGCTATCGCGGCGCGATCACCAACTCGCCCGGATCGGTCGAGCCGAAAATCCTGCGGGACATGGACCTGGCCCGGCACGGCCTCAAATGGATCCGGCCCGACCCGACCCTGGTCATGCCTTTTCCCGACGGCCGCGCCTTTGTCGCCTGGCGCGACCGGAACAGGACGGGGGAGTCCTTTCGCCGCTTCGCCGCCGGTGATCAGGAGGCCTACGACAGCCTGATCGCCGACTACAAGCACTTCGCCCGGCGCCTGGGTGTTTCCCTCTTCGAGCCGGCGCCGAGCCTCGAGACGATCAAGGCCCGCCTGACAAGCGCGCGCGACCGCGCCGACACCCGAACCTTTCTGGAGGGCTCGATCCGCGATCTGCTGGACAGCCGTCTCCAGTCCGAGGAGATCAAGGCCGTGGCCGGCATGCTGGCCCTGGCGATCGCCAACGCCGGCCCCTCGACACCCGGGACGGCCTTCGGTCTGTTGCTGAGACCCCTGTCGCTCAACTCCCAGTCGGTCTCCGCCGAGCACGACCCGCGCCGCCAGCCCATGCGGGGCTCGACCGGCCTGCCGCTCGGCGGCATGGGCAGCATCGCCGAAGCCATGGAGCGATCGCTCCGCGCCGACGGCGTGACGATCCGGAAGGAAGCCGCCGTGGCCGAGATCGTGACCGGCGCCGACGGCAGGGTGCGAGGTGTGGCGCTCGTCGATGGCGAAGAGATCGCGGCCCGGGTCGTGCTCGCCAACGTCAACCCCAAGACCGCGCTGCTGGGCATGGTCGGGAAGAACCAGCTCGACAGCGGCCTGGCCGAAGACTTGGAGGCGCTGCCCATGTCCGGCCACGCCTTCAAGCTGGTGTTGGCCCTGGACGCCCTGCCCCGCTTCGCCGCGGCACCCCCGGGGCTCGAGGCGACCTATGCCAGCTGCCAGTTCCGTATCGCGCCGAGCCTGGACTACCTCGACCGCTGCTGGGCCGACGGCCAGGCCGGGCGGCCCTCGGAAGGCCCGATGTTCTGGGGCCTGATCCCCACGGTGGCGGACCCCACCATGGCGCCGCCGGGCAGGCATATGGAAGCCTATATGTTATAAATCGTTTTGTTTGGGGTCAGAATAACAATTGCTTGTTAATCGTATTTTGGAGCTCCCTAACAATGTCTTCAGTGCCATTTCTTACCCAGGCTTATATTTTTGAAAGTTGCGCCTTTCCGGTTTTTACTTTTATAATATCTATTACACTAAAGTTGCAGTTTTATTTTTCAAAAGTTCCGACTGGGTAAAATTTGCGATTGGGTATTTCCGATTGGGTAAAATTTGCGATTGAAAATGCAATAATTCATACCAATTCAAGTACAGAGAAATGTTCAATTGAGATCTGTTAATAAAGCTTCAGTGGTAAGTATTTATGTTTCGTTTACTGCCTCGAATCCTTCACATAGCGAATACATTCCAAGATCATTACTGTATGGGACCAGTCCTGCGTGATTTTTAGCAGGCCCAAACTCTCCTAACACGAAAACAGGGAAATACCAATAATGCAATGCCGTACCAGGTTGGAAATGACTTTTCAGAAATTTCTTGAAACCTTTCAATAATCAAATTATGAACATCGAATTTCGACTACCTAATATTTCTATGTAACTCCTTTTTTTCTTTTCTTATACCATACTATATGCATGCTATCGACGAATCATGGCTTGTCACATCACTCGGGTCTTTCTCGGTTTGTACATCAATTTTTCTCCTAATGTTACCACCGGGGATGGAACTGCAGTGAATCCAATTACGTTAGCTGGATGCCGATGTCCACCAGTGGATGTTTTGGAGCTAATGTGGCAACAAGAGAAAAAGGGTATGTTAACATCGGGCGTCATCTGACTCAGTTAGTAGAGCATACGTTGCGAAAGCGTGGGTCGCCGGTTTGATCCCCGGTGGTGACATATTTTCTATTTCTCTAGTCATTTTTTAAAAAACCAAATTTCTGATGCTTCGAGTTTCCTCTCCATAACTTTACTAATTTACATACCCGTAAGATAACACTGCCCATATTAACATTTCGGTGGTCTTTTCTTGACTTCCCTTCTAATACTTTTTAAATAATAAAGGCTCTTCATATCTAGAAAAGTCTTCTTTGCTATTCCGATTTTGCCCTTAATGCCCTTTCTGTCACCTTACTATCACTCGGATTTTATCCAATTCACTAGATACATGAAAATATTCTTCTGTTCAATGGAAGTTCCATTTACTGTTGAATCACGCATTTATGCTTTCCTTGCACACGCTATCAAACAATGTTTCATAAAACTTAAGACAAAATTCATATTGTTAAAATTTGACAGAGTTCAATGAAAATTTGAGTACGTATACCGAGCAAAATAACCTTTATTCAGTTACGCTAGTGTTTTATGGATAGCGTTAATTTAATTGACTGTTGCAACAGATAGTTTTAATTGTATTGCGATATCTTATCCCCTGTCGTATGGTCCGAGTCGCTGAAAGCAAGGCTGGCCCTTGTACAAAGAAAAAAATGCAAACCCCTTTCATGACATCGACACTGAAAGCTACACGGTAATGATACCGACTCCTAACGCGAATATTACATTACACCATACCATGCAAAAGTGAGAATTCATTTTACTCCTCATTTTCTAAATTAAAAACAAGTGAAACAAACTGGGCAGCATAAAGAGTCTGTGAAATTTTAAGCTACTGAAAACGTTTTAAAAGTGTGAGTACTGAGTATCAAAAACCGCGGTTATGAGCATCTCCACAATCTCTTCTCTGTTAGGACCCTTTAATAGCCATGAAGTATATCTAAATTGCAAGCTATTGTAGTAATGCTCCACTCTTTGAGAATTATATATAATTGCTATGTGTCTGCTGAGGATATATATATATGTAAATATATATATATATATATATATATATTCTCAGCAGACACATTATAACTATATATAATTCTCAAAGCTATTGTAGTTTGTCTGGTTATTCTCCTTTGAAAATTTATATATTTGAAATGTGTCTGTTGAGAATGTGTATATGTCTGACATTGATGAAGGCTAAAAGCCGAGATAAAGTAAATAATAACTTGCTTTGAAAAGATCGAAGAAACAGAGCTAGGTGACCTCCGATTTTAACAAACTCTATTTGTCTGGTCGAAATCCGCGAAAACGTAGGTAACGGGTTCAATCCCCAGTGGTGACATATTTTCTGTTCCTCTAGTGTTCTTTTCAAAGTATCTGTTTATACTTGATAATATCATTGATAAAAATTAATCTGGAGTTTTACTCTTGGTCACGTAGAAAGTACAGCGATGATTGCCACTTTGAATGAAAGAAGTTCGTAAGGAAGGCAAAAACAGATATACTTGGACTCTGCACTCCCAACACACATACACACACACACACACACACACACACACACACACAAACACACACACACACACACACACACACAAACACACACAAACACACAAACACACAGACACACACACAGACACACACACACATCACATCAATATCCTCCTGTTAGATAATTTCTATCTGTCAGCTTGGTGAGCATCTGACAACGGTACTCCAGCGACTTCTGTCTTCATACGCTTTCTCTTCTTCGACGCAGGCTGCACTTGTTCCTCTGCACTAATGAAAAAATGTAAGATAAGAAGTAAATTTGAGTTCATTAAATTAACATCAGATCCAAATTATTGGCGAGTGATTATACCTAACATTTGTGAGAACATATAGCAATGAAGAAGAATCTCTAATCATTATAGGAAGAGCCTCAAAAGCAAAATGATGTTTAATGGGGAGCATTTAGACCGTTGGCAGCTTTAAAACGTTCTTAAAATGTGCTACTTTAAAGGAAGAAACTAACGCGGGAAGAAACTGTCGCGAGGAAAATCTCACGACTTTCGCGACAGTTTCTTCCCGCCACAGTTTGATTTTGGCCCGTTCGCGACAGTTAATTTCCACGACTTTTATATTTTGCTGGAAAAAAATTCAACACAGTTATTGATTTTTTAAAAATTTTTATTGTAAATTTTCCCATTTGAAGTATCAGTGACATAACATACTTTTAATTTTCGAAACATTATTATTTGGTTTTGTTTAAGGTTCGGCATTTGCGGAGAGAAGACATCAAAAAAGTTACTCGCCCAGCAATTCCCGACAATTAAATTTTCCGCGTTCGCGAAAGTTTCTTCCCGCGACAGTTTATTCCTTTAAAGTATCATGCAGAGATGCCGTGGAGGGGGCCCAGGGGGCTGAGCCATCTACTTCTAAAAAAGAAAAATGTTGAGGGGCTGACCCCCCCTTTCAACATTTAGTTTTTGTTTAATATTACTAGAGTTTTTATTCATTTTGTGAATTGTTTGATAAAGGTCATTATAACATTTGGTTGGACATTTTCAGCAATGTGAGTATTTGCACCTAATTCAAAATCATATCTTGCGTAGCAGCACAGAGGAGAATAATAGTGGGCGCGGCATTTATTGCTCATCACACAGCACCCCTCCCCCCTTATCTCCTTAGGACGGCCCCTCTGCTACCATGTACATTTGCGTTCAAATGATTATTTGAAGTTTTCAAGGCGTCGTAAATCGTCTATCTCCTTATTTTTGCGACTGTTATAATTCGCTGGTGATGAAAGTGTTTACCTCCTATTACATACGACCATGAATGCAGATGTTTCGTTAAGACTTTTAGCTACATAATAAAAACACTGCTGTGGCTAGGTAAATTATAATAGTTGTACGAACGTAAGGCGGAGATAGGTCATTCCGACCGATTATTTAGACACAGGTAAACAATGATAACAATCAGGGGAAACATTTACGTGAGCTTGGGAATGAAAGTTTCTATCACAAGCCTGTTCTCTGCACCATACTTGTAAGGCACTTACGCCTAGTACGGGACAATATCGATAGAGCTAGTGAGTTCTCATAGCATTCAGATGCCGCATTGTTTTATTCGATCGTATGATTGTCAACACACTAGATAATTTAGTTCATTCAGTTCACTGTCACAAGACTCACAACCTTGTGTATGACGTCATCTTGTGTTGTTGTATTAACAACTGACGTTAACATAACATAACCTAACAAACCGTATTTCCTATTATTAGCGCCTCCCCCTAATAAGCGCCGCACCTTGAAGTAAAATTGTTTTATTAGCGCCGCGCTCTAATTAGCGCTAGAAAAGTGGCGCTAATTAGAAAAAGGGAAAACCATACAGAAGGGTAATCACACAATAAAATATGTTTTTGAAGAATAAAAGACATTGCTTCTGTTCGTATTGCTTTTTGAGCTTCAAGTAAAATTTATTTCTTAATCATTTTAAACTTTTTATAAGCGCCGCCTTCTAATTAGCGCCGCACATTGTAGGTGAATTTTTAAATAAGCGCCCTGAGCGCTAATAAGTGGAAATGCGGTAACCTAGGATTGGAAAAAGTTCAGTTCGATGATAGTAGAAGAGTAGTGAGCACGTTATTCATCAAAGTATTGTTTAGGTCTTACCTCAGACATGTTACTCCCGTACTCGAACAATTAACACATATAAGAGTTTATTGTCTACTTTCTTTCATTCGTTGCAAAGTTTAACAGTCGAAGTTGAGAGCTCATTTCTCTTTGATGTACACCGCTGTCAGTAATTTCTGTCTATTAGCATTTAGCTAAAGTAGGTTATTCAGATGCATATCAAACGTTGTTTATCGCTATCACTATCTGTGAGCACCGATTAAGCAATGTCTATTTTCCAGAACTGAATACGCCGATTAGGTTGTTAAACATCAGTGGAGGCGCACCAGGAGGGGCCTTGGGGCTTTAGCACCCCCCTTTTTAGCCATCTTAAGGCTTTCCGTGGCTAAGAGAACAAAAAAAGCATTGAAACAATAAAGGAAGAAGGAACACAGAGAGTGAGAGAGAGAGAGTCGTTTCTCATCTCTTAATAGTCATAGGATGGAAAGTCTTTCCTGAAGTCACAATGGAGTAAAACTGAAACCTATCTCTTTCTCAGCATCCCTCCTCCCCCCATCCCACATACATCATAGATAGGGTCGTATAGATAGGGTCGATCAAAGGTATTAAGGACTAATTTGTGCGTATTATTGCTTGATGCAGTATTTTCCAGAGAGATAGTTGAATATCTGATATGCAACACTTTAACTAACATTCTACTTTTCTCCCACCTTCTTCAAATATATAGTACCATAGGTTGTTCTGTCATTACCTGTAGACTCCTTTTGCTGCAGAAATGTGATAGAATGTAAATACTCTGACCATGAAGCGAAACACCAAGCAATTAAGGAAATCACACAAAAAATGTCGCAATTATCTACTTTTTAATTTTTATATATTGCGTTGATTAACGGATTCATTTTGGTAAACGTTTTCGCCATACACTGATCACAGCAATCGTATGGAGTGAAACGAAAAAGCTATTACGGTGAATTTATAGGAAACGAGAAGATCCTAGGAAATTACGGTCACGAGAGCAATACGTTTTCTGCCACTCGCGTTATTGAAAAAGGCGTAAATTGAAAACAAACTCTTTTTGTCGTGACCGTTATTTTCTAGGATCTTCTTGTTTCCTATAAATTCACCGTAATAGCTTTCTCATCGCACTCCATACGATTGCTGTGATCAGTGTATGGCAAAAATGTTTAGCAAAATGAATCCTTTACTCAACGCAATATTCAAATTTTGTACCACAAACCAACTTTTTAGCTTTTGTTTCACAATATTGCTCATAGCAAAGCCTTAATACTGCTAAAGAAGCATAGGAAAGACAGTTTAAATAACGGATCTAGCTACAAGAAATCTGATCCTAGGAATCTTGAACTGTTTAGGGTAATACTGGGAAGCAAGAAGGAATACGAGAATTCCAGAGAATACCAGTGTGTGGAAAGAAACTCTTAAGTGCAAGTCTCACACTTAAAGATCTCGAGAATAAATGGATTAAACTTCTCTGAGAAACAAATTCGACTCCTCATTAAGCACAGCATCTCGCGTTAGACCAACTACCTTAGGGCTAATGTACCTATTAAACCATCTAAAAAAGTGCATTGTGTAAGCCTGCCTAATTGCTAAAACCGGTAGTAAAAAAAGCACATCTGTTATATTTATTTATTTATTTATTTCTTTATGCGATATTTATTATATCAGAAGTGCGCTACCTTCAATAGCAAGGCTGCAGTCGCATAATACCCCAGATCAATAGGTCACAGACTCACATTTCTGAATTTTCAGTATTTGAGCAGTTGCTCATAAATATCTCTAGAAAAAAACTAGTAAAATAAACGCAATAATTTTAAGGTTTTGTATCTATTTTATTCCGAGCAATTGATAGTGAAATACTGCATCATATTTTATGTTAAGCAAAGCGAAGACGCGACAAACCTTTAATTACCGATATTATATGTTCACCATGTATTTTCTTTTAGTAATTATTCTAATATGAAATTACGGAGTGAAGTAATGACGACGAAGGCCAACAACGATAATGATAATAATGACAATGATTGTAGAAGTGCCCTTATTTTCTAGTTTATAAGTAGTACTTAGAGACGAGTTTTAGTTAAAGACACTCCTTAACTTTACATTCTAAAAAAAATTATTATATGCAAATCTGTCAGGCAACATTAGAGAGTTGCATCTAGGACGCCATTCCCTATTTGTATCAGACTCAACACTTTATCAAAAGAAGGAAAGGAGAACAATGTACCAACTACCAATCATACGTTCCTGTAAATTACCACATGTTAAATATTTAGAAACCATACTAACATAATGTACACAGTGTTTATTTTGAGTCACTATAGTGATCGGCTGAGTTTAGGGGAGTCGCCTATAGCAACAGGGTTCGGTTCTCTGCGCAAAGAAATCTGTTAGCGAGCTTGCTTAGGGACAAAGGCCCACTGCAAAAATATCGGTAGGACGTGCTGCCATGGTAACTACTGGTCTTGATAAATAAAACTTCGTATCACATGTATTGTCTTTTGTAACATCTTTATCTACAGAAGCGGTGGAGGAATGTGTCCACACAAGAGTATCTAATAAAAGTGACATGAGCTTTTATTGTAAAACCCTCAGCGTGTAAAACCTAGGGGGCACGTAGATTGCTAAAAAATTAGTAACTTAGCTCTTTCGTATGGAGATCCTTCAGTCGCAGACGCTCCTTCAGGATGACGTCACTATGAGGCTGTAGGCCGAAGCATCCAAGGTGCTGCGGCACCGAGTGGTCTACGTCAGCTAATCTCCACCACAAATGCTTAAGCACCTGAATAGTTACAAAAATTATAAGCTAAGAATTTCTTCGCGAATTTCCCCCGAACACTGGGGACAAGGAAAGCTAGTGATTTTTTTCTTATCATCCTGCCAGGGGAAGGGCCAGAGGGGAACAAAAGGAATTTGACATTGTGAACACAGACGATCAGGAAATTCTTTCACGCCATTTTCCCGCAAACGAGACAGATGGGTTTTACAGACGGCAATATCTTCGCTCAACAGCCGCGAATGACGCAACTTATCTTTTTCAAAAGATTCTACCTGATTTCCCAATGTCATTAAGGCTTGACTAAGATCGGGATGACTGAAGCCTGAGTCCCTGGCTGATTTTAGCTTTGAATAGTTTTTTTGGGTTTGGTTGATTTTTTGATCGATTCCATAAATTCGATCGGCTAAAGCTGTCTCTAGCCGAACGAGCTGGCTGAGCGCTTCTTTTTGACTCATCGCCACTTCGGCCACTTCAAATTCTCCACATTTGACGCAACAGGTCGGGATATTGGCCCGGCAAATATTACCCGTAGGAGAAATTTTCATCCGCGGACTGCTCAAAGAACACTCGTTACAACGATAGCGGAGTCTTAGGGCAAAAGGCGCTGGCATATCATTGATATTTTACCTCAGTTATCCTGGCGACGCTTAC
>JAAAKM020073195.1:30162114-30225923 GCA_010016025.2 Alatinidae sp. Z8VKAUB7J3 | reverse complement strand
TAAAAAACTCCTGAACCAGAGCCCGGCAGTCTTCTTCCATCACTCCCGAAATCACCTCAGGTTTTTGCAAAAAATCTGCGTGGTGATGTAAAGATACCTGAGATCCACACCCCCCCCACCGAGGCTCGGGGGCTCCATAGACAATGCGCGACACGCGTGACAGACAACTTGCCCCAAAACACATCACACACGGCTCCAGAGTCACCACCATGGTGGTTTCTTGAAGACGCCAATCCCCAATAGCCTCGCCGGCAGCTGTCAAGGCAATCATCTCAGCATGAGCTGTGGCATCTCTGAGTTTTTCAACTTGATTGTGACCACGGGCAATCAAACGGTCTTGATGAATGATCACACAACCCACAGGCACTTCATCTTCTTCATAAGCACAAATAGCCTCATCAAGAGCCACTCGCATCCATATTTCGTATTGAGTCGGAGCCAATCAATGATCCATATTTTTGATGATCTCATCACCAAATTCGCTGCACTTAAGAAGGCTGGCCCCCGTCATCAAACGATGAAAATCATAAGTCACCGTTTTGTTTCTGATGGCCCCATCCATTCCCTTGAGTATCAGATCAGCTGCCTCTTTCCAGCCCAAATAACGAAGCATCATTTCTCCACTGAGCACCACACTGCCGGGATTCACTTTATCTTGATTGGTGTACTTGGGGGCTGTTCCATGGGTCGCTTCAAAAATTGCGGCACCGGTAGCGTAATTGATATTACCTCCAGGAGCGATGCCAATGCCCCCCACCTGGGCGGCCAGGGCATCACTGAGGTAATCACCATTGAGATTAAGAGTCGCAATCGCTGAAAACTCCTTGGGCCGGGTCAATACCTGTTGCAACGAGGAATATAAGGCAAAACGAACATAGGAAACACAGAGTTCTTGCTACTTTACTTGGTTATTTTAATGTTTTCTCATTGAATCGTTAATCTTTTTCTTCACGCCTGTTAGTGACTTTAATAAACTCTTATAACAGTCTCTCAATCAAAGACCCCTGATGAGCAATGGGTCCGACATTGAAACCACCCTAAATAAACAGAAGAATCACCAAACAGGCTAACTAATAAATTAAGGGCAGCTGGGGCGCCCAAGGGCAACGCCCCTTAATTTAGGCTGACGGGCAGAAAAGCACGCCATGAAGCAGGCTGAACTGCTCAGTAAGACCGCCTCTCGCGGATTATGGAAAACATCTGTCATCAATGAGAACAGATACTACATCCATTCCTTGACAAAAGGCCGAAAAGCGAATAAACTCTTATAGCTCCACCAGCATTGGAGTTTATGGAAATATAGAAAAAGTTAAAAACGTTTCCGGATCTTGGGTGTTGTCATTTTGAAGACCCAAGGGACCACAAATTTCATCCAGAATAGAGGATTTGAAATGTTAGTTTTGAAGAGAACACTAGAGAAATAGAAAGTATGTCACCACCTGGGATCGAACCCGTAACCCACACTTTCGAGGCGTGCGCTCTACCAACTGAGCTAGGAAACACAAGTTGTTAATTCAACGTCGCTGGATAATGATAAATCAAACAGGGCTTAATATTTGATTATATTTGTTGAGTTTAGATTTTGATAATTTTAAACATGTAAGTATAGATGATGGCGTGGAAGTCTACAATTTAGTTGGATCGTACATCCCGAAAATACTACATTGAATTCTGGAAAACAATAATGTCGGTTTAGAGCTTAGTAAGAGATGATGGTATCGTCATATTGAAGGAACACAGAGACAGGCTCTGTGATTGGAAAAGAAAATAAGTAGAGAAGGTCTTTGAAGAATACGGCCTGATTATCACAGTTCAAGCACATTTCCAATCGATGTATTTTCTAGATGTTACAACGTGTAATTTTTAGGCATACCTTTCTCTCTAAGGAGGCAACTTATCTCAGTCGGTAGAGAGCTGGTATAAATAGCTGGAGGTTGATGGTTTGAGCCTATATTTTGTCGTTAATCTAAAAGACTGCTATTGCGAATCCAGAAGGAAATGGAATCTGGAATTGTCTGGAGAAGGATAAACGGCGGCAAGTAAAGGAACTGGCCAGCGTACCTCACAACGCCATGGCTTGGGACATGTGATTCTCTATCATATCACATCCCTTACGTTCTGAATAGCGTATGGGACTACCTTTACCTTTCACCCTTTCTCTCCTACCGGTTCGATAGGTCTTACAATTATCAGCAAGAGGAAACTTTCATAAGTTGTTCGTTATGTTAGCTGCCCGTTCCACACTTTCGTGCCAACACATAGCTCCGCGTCACTCAGATTTCTAATAATAAAAGTGAGTTGAAGGTCAGTCAACCGCAGAGGAACGGAAAGTTTTAGTTTTCTCCTCAATGAAATGTATCAATAAATTTCTGCGTAATCAGTTGCTACAGCAACAAGGATTTAAACCCATTCTTTTGTTTCTTTAACCTACCCAGACCCAGGTCTCCTACTAAAAGTATGCAATATGTGAATAAGATTAACGGAAGCAGAGTTTTTCAATAAATGTTCTTCAATAAAAGCAGACTTCTTTGCAAGACTGCGATGGAAAAGTCCTGTTGAGCAGAAATGTGCAAGGATCTCACAGAGATTATTTGTGTCTTGAAGTTCAGTAAAGCTATATCGTCATTTATGTCAAAAACAGAGAACTTGGGTTATAGTATAACACCTTGCGTAGTACATAGGACAGCAGGATTTACAAAATGTTTAATCTGTATATTTAAAATAATGATAATGATAATAAAATATAATCACACATATACGGGGAAAAATAGATAAGGGAGAAAAAGGTTGATTAATAATAATAATAATAATAATAATAATATTTTTTCAAACTTCATTGCTATTTATTCTTTCTGTAAATTCACAGTAAATTGTCTTAACAAGATATATATTTCTCACTGTTTTCGCCCGGCATTATGGAGACAATGAGATTTATAATAGTGGATAACAACAATAACAACAATAATAACAATAATAACAATAATAACAATACCAACAAGATCGACGGCGGTGATTACCAAAGATGCAAAGTCAATACAAGTTTAAAAAATCATATAAAATAGAGTTTTTAAAGTTCAACATTTATTTCTTAATTTGAATTTAAAAATTTTTTTTTGTGGCAATGTGAAGACATCAGTTACGATCTCAACACATCATCTGACGTTTAAGGGTTTGTTTTTGACTCTTGTTTTTAAGATTGGAAAGTGTTTCTAATGCCGCCTATAGGCAACTATTATATTTAGCTGATAGAGATTGATAAATATGGACTGTAAAAAGTAAACACTTGTACTCTTTCAACAGAGCACCCCGCATGGAAGCAGCTAAACATGGGTGGATGGAGTTAACCGCGGCGTTGAGTCAGCTAACATTGGACAGTGATTTCTGCTTACAAGTTGTTAGTCAACAAGGTTTAACCAAAGGATTTCTGGCCAGTGCCTCCAACGCGTTTGCAAATATAAAGCTAGAACACATCCTTTCCATTTCCTACGATCGTGATGATCAGACAATATGAACGTGATCAGAGAATATAGAACTGAAATACATTGTATTAACGGTCGAAGAACCTCAGCTAGCTTTTCTACTGGTGTAAGTTAGACTGTTGGATCTGTATCAACCTTTGTCTTGGTCTGCATATTATTTCCAATATTGGGTTTGTTTTTAGCAGTAATTTACTAAAACTCTGACAATATGATCAGACAATATATAGCTGGCACATTTCGTCTACATTGCCTGCAGCTGTTTACTAGTTTTTCCACCAGTTTTACTTCTACTTAACTCCCTGCATTATATTAGTTGTTTGTCAGCTATTTTTGTCTCATTCTGCTTTTTCTTCCCCTTTATTGGATCTATCATTGTTTTAGTAAATTTGGACAACATGACCAGACAATATAGAGCTGAAACGCATCGTGTTAATGGTCGAAGAGCCGCTGCTAGTTTGTCTACTAGTTTAAGCTCGACTGTCGGATCTATATTAATTTAGTTGCTTATACACCAATATTTGCTTTGGTCAGCATATAGTCCGCAATATTGCGTTTGTTGCTAGCACTAATTTACAAAAACTGAGACAAGATGACCAGACAATAGAATGATGGCTGGCACACCTTAGCTTTTGAGCCTTGATGGCTCAATGGTTAAGGCGTTGGTTTAGTAACCGTGAGGTCGTGGGTTCGAGCCCGGTCAGCGCCCATAAATTGCAAGCTATTGTGGTAACGCTCCTCTCTTTGAGAATTTTAAATAATGGCAATGTGACTGCTGAGAATATATATATATAATTCTCAAAGAGTGGAGCATTACCACAATAGCTTGCAAATTAACGGCGCTGACCGGATTCGAGGTGTCAGGTTTGGTCTGAACCCCCTTTACACCGTTAACAATATGCAGATAATGAGTTTTATTATGATTTTCTGTGCAAGACAGTCTTAGTGATTTGCAATCGCCTTCTAAAAGAGCAGTGATCGTACTTAGCAGGATGCTCTGCCGTAGTCCAACAGTTGGATTGTCTGCCAGACCATTAAACCCAGAAACCATTGATTGACAAGCAATTCTCTCACTGACTGTATCAACCACCACCCTGCTGCAGATGGTTTTACTATTTGAGCCATAGTTGGGATGGGAGGCGGTTGGGTCGCACCGAGCGCCTCCTCCCTTTGACATGTTTTGTTTGTACTCAAGCTGGGTGTCCACACACCCACATTACCAGGTTGAGTCTTGTAGGGGGGCCGGTTTAGTCGCCGACCACACGACCATGACGCAGGTAGCACTGGGTTACATATTACCAGTGGCTGATTGACCGTCACCTGACCTGACCGTCATGGATAATAAAGATAATTGAAAGTATTATCAAAGTCGATCCCCGGTGGTGACATATTTTCTATTTCTCTAGTGTTCTTTTCAAAAAATAATTCAATTATTTTAATTCTCACCCCTCTATTGAAACAGCATACTGTCCGGTAAAATTACACCTTTTCCTTGCTTCAGCCAAAAATATAGTTGGGGGGGGGGGGTATAATATAAGTTTGGTATAATTGCAAAGGTCATTTCAAGAAGATTAGCATCCGCCAGGAATGATTGCTTTGTGAACATTGACAGAGTTCAAAGATATCTGGACACACTCCCTAGCACTTGGCCCTCGAATGAATCCCACGCAAGCAAACGTTTTCCAAATGCAAATGAACAAAGAACATTTTTTACATACTTAAGGGCAAGATCTTTATTCATCCAACCGTTGACGGAAGAAGAGATAAAACACCGATCTTATAATTCTTGGTTCAGTAGAACCGATTCACAGTTTGCCCCTTTGAACACTATTATTGGTTTCACTTTATTGCCATTGGCAGCAGCAGTCAAGCAGTCAGTAAAACGGACTCTATCATGTCCTGTTGATTTCATACATGTTTTTTTTTTATAAGCATATGATTTTTCTCAGACAGACTCGGGTATACCCAAGCAAGGCTCCATTTAAGGCTCAAAACATACTTATCATATGCTTATTTTGGGACAAATTCAAATCCGGAAAAGATCAACTCAGCTACTGTTCAACAATAATGTAAGGCTTCTATGGTAGTTATAGGCTTTCAAATATTTATTATCTTGCTGTAGGTAGCTATTTGTAGGACTCTCTCCATTCTCAACAATGAAAGAATTGCAAGTGAATTAGGTCGGCCATTTCGGCACAATCACGAGAATGTCACTGCTCAGAAAAACAGATGGTCCAATATGCCTAGTGTATGCTTATTTTTTCAGCAATCTGAGCCTGTTTATGCTTATGAGCTATATTCTCATAAAAAAACAATTTCAATTTCAAAATAAAAGAAAACACCAAAATATTTTTAAAAGCCTTGTATTCCCTGGGCATACTTTGACATGGTTGATACTCCTGTGGCAAAAATATTGGTATTTGCAGACAGAAACTATGCAAGTATAAGTAAACATCTTAACATGGAGTTGTTGTTACTTTTTACCCATTGATACAGTAATTCCGACCGAAAATCTCCAACATTTACAAACGTTTAGATAAGCTATTGTATTTCACAATCATCACAGCTTTTTTCACTACATCAGGTTTTAGCGGAAAATCTCTCTTTATTAACCATAATGGAGCGGAGGCATAAAAAATTTAGAGGAACGTCTGTACAGTGAACGTTTCGTCCTAATTTAAGACATCTTCCGAAGCCGAACTGTTGTTACATTTACATAACAGGAATAATAGTTTGCGTGAAAGCGATTTGTAATCTTTGTCAATTTCACTTAATGATAATAGCACTATGATCAATGACTTAATGACAGCAAGTTCGAATGGCGTTCTCCACTACGTAGTAAAGAACTCTATAAACGTTAGGGATGATATTAAATTTAAAGGGCTCTGCTTCTCGGTGGAACAGATATACAACCTAAAGTTAATTTTCCTTAAAGTCGTACTTGTAGTAACTCAGCCACCCCCAATGGGGCCTATGAAATCCAAACTGCCCATCTTAGACCAGGTGGGCATAGTTGCACAGCCATGACATCGATTGCGTAGGATAGAGCTTTCCCCTCTCTAATTTTAGCTAAACATAATTCTGTTCTCCCTGCGAATATATAAACACCCTTGCTTGTAAATAGGAATACACACTTGCAGCACTTTCATTCCGACATCTGTAACAAAATTGTATGTGCTGTAGTCTAGTAATTATGGATAACTCTAACCTCACTACCAAGGCTTATCAGCCTCGCTGCCATTGCTTACAAAAGTCTTTGTGTAGGTTAAAACACGTCGATCACATAACGTATATCCTAATACTTCCCAATACAACTTTGAAGAGCAGAATTGATTGAGAAAAGTAGCGTGGGATAATTCAAGCGGTTATATAAAGGTTTGTCTTCCTGATTTGTGCGTTCCTTTCAACTTCGACAACATTAATGTGTTTTCATTAAGGCAAGCAAGGTACTCATTACGCTTGCATTAGGAGTTCTTTTCTTTTAAAACTCTCCATGGAAACGAATTCATGACATCCTTTTAATTTTACCGTTTATTCTATTGTTATTATCGGTAGATCTTTTAAAAGAATTGAATCTTTTGGAGGTTTCTTTATTAACCAGACTTTACGAAAGCAGTTTATTTACATGGACATTCATGTTGCTTTATTTGTAAAAGACATCGCTTTCAAAAGTCTTTAACTCCCTCGTATTCCAATTCTCTGACACAGCGGTACCTATGAAATCAGTGTGATATCAACCTCACTTCTACAAATTGTTAAAACGGGACAGAGGCCAGCTGGAAATTTCTCTAGCCTCTATTATTGATTGCAAAGTTCTTTTATACTCTGTTTTCTATTTTAATGGCAATGCCCAGTTTCCTATGCAAGTTTATAATAAGTTCTATGCAACTACTTGTGTGATCACGGCAAGTCACAAAGGACACCTGCTGTTTAATTATTGTAATGGTGCTCCATGCTGAGCTTCATTTATATCTTGAAAGGTTAAGGTTACTGCACTGCTGCAAAAAGATGCCGAAGGCCTGCAATAGGCATTTCACAATTTCGGAAGGGTATTAAGTGGAAAAGCTCTTTGGTTTAAGGTTTCTTCGAATCATTGAGAAGCTTGTAAACACGCTCCTTAACCAATGAAAACAAGAACATTTTATCGTTTTCGAAATTAATGTATTCACGTCTAAAGAGGTCGGTATTAAGACGAGGAATTGTTCTAAGCTGTAGAGAAACTGTAAATTTTAAGGAAGTTTTCATTCCAAAGAGCGGTTGCTAGATAATCATGTAAATACCGTCCACTCATAAGGGAAAATACAAAGTGGTACGATCTTCTCTGTGCATCTACTCTGATGTAAAACGTAATCTTTCCTCAAAAAAACACGCTCAGAATCCCCTTGAAGGATCTGCGCATTCCTTCCCTGTCTAGGCTAAAGCTCTAAACTAAAGTATCTCCATACAAAAAAGTTTTAGATCAATTATTTGGGAAGTTTTATCTCCGAGATATGTTTTTACATTTCATGTAATAGATCCATTCAAACATTTTGTTCACCATGAAAGAAGGGGGGAAAGTTAACCATCTTCTTCTGCATGTCTAGCTTACTACAAAACTTACCCTCAGCATTCTGGGCCAGATCTAAACGTAACTCAGTCACGCATATTGAAATAATATAGCGGGTCAATGGTTTCGACCTCAGCTCACATCGGTGTCATCGAAACCCAGTTTGGTAGGGCTGAAAAGATTATATCAGAACATAAAATATGGAGAACGCCTGAGGGACGTCCTCTAATCCATAAATTACGATGCTAAAGACATAAGAGGTACCTGAAGAAGCAAAAATTTGGTGTTAGGAGGAAAAATCCCTGGCGAACACCTTGTCAAAAACTTTAAGCACAAATAAAACATATTAGGAATACATTTTTAGCAATACCATGTATTTTTTCTCAGCTCCAACCTTGCGCAAGATATTTTAAAAGCCAAAGGGCTCTAACCAACCAGCAGATACCGACATGATTGTGTACGTGACAAGGTGTACCGACTGTCCAGTGACCAATGTTGGTGAATCCAAAGTTACTTCAGCCCAAGGAACATAGCATTCAAGAATTGTGTTCTTTGCTGGTAATGAAAGCACTTCTTTAGTAGTAAAGAATGGCATGAATATAAGAAAGCCGTCGCAAAAAAAAACGGAACAAAGAGATCGCAGATCACTGTTGCCAAAGCAAGCAGATACTGGGGCATTAGCAAAATATAGATCAACATCAACACAATGTCACAAATCTAGTTGCGCAATTTACTTTATACGTTACCTCAACCACATCAAAAACATTTCTAACCACATACCATAAATGTGGTTTTGAATCCACACGAAAGAAAGCAAACAAACACAATATTAGATTGACGCTACCTCCAATCGTATTATGACCGCAGCTCTCTATGGTCCTAGCGATGGAAAAAGTATTAGTGGAAATGTAACTTGGAAAAGGGCTACATTTCATGACATGACATGACAAATTTTATCATCCATGGTACTAAACATTCGACAAGTATTTGAATATATGACTTAATACATTATCTCTTTAAAACAATCATAATTGGGGTATAAGAAACTTAGAAAACGATTCGTATCACCCCTAAGCATTTATTTAATATGGGAATCCCGCATACATCTAAAACATATAATTGATCGAGAAGAGAGGATTTGAAATGTTAATTTTGAATAGAACAATGATACTTTCTAACTTAATGGGCTTTGGATTGATGACGGGCCGGATGGCAGTTCTTCCTTGGTCAAGTAACATGGCGCATAGAGGCTGGTCTCCAATTGCGTAGAGCTGGATATCAATGTCCACCGGCGGATGATTTGGGAGCTAATATGGTGACTAGAGAAATAAAAGGGTGTTAAGATCGGAGGTCACCTAGCTCAGTTGGTAGAGCGCACGCCGCGACAGCGTGGGTCACAGGTTCGATCCCCGGTGGTGACACACTTTTATATTTCTCTAGTGTTCTATTCAAACCTAATATATAATTGAGAAAAGACAATATAAAGTGGAAATTTTTGAAAGAATACTGAAGAAACAAGCCACTTTATAACACGTGTAAAAAATGAACCCAGGAATCATTGTTTAGAATCAACTGCAACTTCCTAAACGTAAGGTAATACAACACAAACAATAGTCAGCTATTCGGAGTCATGGTAGTCTTCTACATGCCTTCCAAGATTTTAAAAATATTCCCCTCATCCTCGGGAGAATGTCAACGAATCAACGAAGAAGAATGTCCTGGGTGGAAATTTTTGAAAAATTAATCAGCGGAAGGCGGGGGCGTCTATTAGGCACCAAAGAGTACTTTAAGGCGTTTTGAAATCTGTTCTCATCCTGACAATAACTTATCATGTTGTTTTACACTATTAATACGTGCTTTCAGTCCCATGGGGGTGGGGTGGGGTTGGTTTATAGCAATACATACAATTCCAGAATATTATTTCACAAAAATTCTTAATTATAACTTTGTAGTCTGTACAACGTCATAACCTTGCCTGTTTCGCTTTTCAAAATCTCTGAGAAATACATTTGAAATGCAAAACAGAAACAAAACAACAACAATGAATCACAATTCCTAAGGCATTTTCTCCATACAAGCGCTTCGGTTTTTCTTTCTTTATCCACAAATTATGTTCGACTTCATCTCTCAGTATATAGCTGCCGTTGTCGGGCAAAGGCATGACGTCAACAAGTAGGCCACGATTACAAAGGTGATATAGCCACAACACAAGCTTTTACTCATTTACATCTACACAGGCAACGATTCAAATGCTTAACGCAGGGGAAGCTGTAGTAGGTTTTACTCCTTTGAAATGACCTATAAGGGATTGCCTTACAAAGGGCAAAACAATGGCTGTTTTCCACAATTTAGTGTGTACATAGCATACTAACAAGCCAAGCCTCCTAGAAAGACACGAGATTTAAGGACCATATACTTATGAAGTCCATGGGAGGGTAGAAGAGATGAGCAGAGCACTTGCAAGATATTTTTTAACCATAATTTGAAGGACAATTGGTCAAAGAAAGAGAGAGAAGGAAGAGAGGTTTTGTTTGACAATCGAGCAGTTGAGAATGACATAGTTTCACGGCCAACTTAGGGCATGAAGAATGGTGCGAAAGATCCCTGACGTTGAGGATAACGTACTTAAAGAGAAGATACTAGACAATAAGTTCTACGGTCTTTTGTGTGGGTAAGCGAGGTAGAAATCAAAGATTGGCAATATCTGTCCACTTCATGAAGGTATCTTCTTTTAACTACAAGAGGGAGCAGACTACCAACGGGTCAAACTTGGAAATAATTCGATCACTATGCTATTAAAGGTTCTCCAGCTTTGCTAGCTGTCATCTGTTGCCAGCACATATCGCTTTCGGCGTTTCGTAAAACTCTTGTAATTAAGGAGCTAAGTCCGGAAGTAAAAACTTAATTCAATGATCGGCGATAAGTGCATTTGCCAGCACCCCAAATTGAAATGAATCTACCAAATTTTCGATTTGAAGAATGGTTCCCTTCTTAAGGAGAGAGATAAACCTTTATATATATGCCCTATAAAATCCAAGCCTTCTGCTAGACAATATTTATTGTTTATGGATTCAGTTTAGGTCATTGGGCAGATCAATTTCATGCTGTTGATTTAGTGGAAACCAAGTAAGTATAGCGGAGAGACATTCTCACTTCCACTCGTTTATCCATCAAGTCCATGAGGTCTCAATCAGCGTTGGCATTTGAAGCCTCGACGGTTTTTCCAATTGTAGCTTTATTATTAGTTTACGATAAATCAAGTGTATAGTGGAATCGCTGGTTATTATCCTTTTCATAAATGTTCACTATCCTTCTCTTCTCTGATCACTAAACATCTCATCTCTGATTATTATCCTTGTCATAAATGTTCCCTATCCGTCTCCTCACTGAGCATCTTTCTTGTTGTTGCCGGGGTCGCCGCAACTCAGGTGTTAACGCGGCACACCACAAAACCAGGAACCACTGTTCAAATCTAGGTGTGATAGATTTTCATTTTCTCTTATTGTACACGATTTTCTTCTTAACTCTTGTTTTCTCCACTCTAGTGGGTAGAGGCTGCCGATCTTGAAGACCAAACGAGGGACGAGCAGCCTGTCAAGTATTACGAGGCATGGCAGTCCCTTTGCTCAAGCGAGTAAGTGTTCGTAAATTGATGTAACCCTACGCGGTTAATGACCTTTGATGACTCGACCATTCCATTTGATGTTCTCTAGGATTGGCCAGACCAATTTTAGAGGGCTTCATCAAAGCAAGTGAGTTGAATTTCAAAGATACTGAAAGTAACTAGATCTACAGTGCGCACCTTACTCAACCCTAATGACCTATGCCCTGTACCATGTTGGGTAAGCCTTTACCACACTCCTTTTATGCGGGGGAAGCCCATCTTTGCCAGATTGTTTAGGAAGGGTGTTTACTTCTTTCTTTTACCTAGTACCCCAAAATACCGGTCTTCTTCGATGGCATGACTGTCTTACCTCGTTATTTGTTCCTCTGTCTGCAATCATTTAACTCTGTGCCCGTATTAGGATCCACATCTCTGCCACCTGGGGCTTTTATTATCCGGCTTTTATTGGGGCCCTACACTCAGACCAGTACAGAATTACTGGGGGAGTATATACGCGGTCGAATTTTGTTTGATATCTAGATGCCTTCTTTGGGCAAAAAGTACCGACAACGTAATATCTACAATGGTACTGATAAATATTTACCAAAACGATCTGTTCTTAGAATGAAGATAGTTGTCATTGTAGTATAAAAACGAAGAATGACTACTCTATTTCTTTATTGTGGTGAGTCTCAATAGAAGGTAACCTGACAAGGAGATGTGCTGTGTATTCTCTTGGTTCATGGTGTGTATAGTGTAAACCGATCTGGCAACATTCACGACTTGGCAAGCTGCTGGTTACGTATAACGAAGATTATGTACAACATCTCTGGCGTTAGTGTTTGAACAAGTGTATTGAAAATTCGATTATACAATTTCAACGTGGTCTAAGTAAGCTTTTATTTTATCTCATAATAGTGGAGTCCTTGTACCAGGCGGCTTTGGATCTCGAGGAACAGAGGGGAAGATTAAGGCTGCACAGTGGGCAAGGACGGCCAACAAACCATACCTAGGTAAGAAACTATTTAAAGTGTAAGTTGCTGTTGGTGTTCCCCAAAACTTTACCATCATTTCCTGTTATTTCTCTTTGTTGATCTTCAAGTTGATAAATTTATCTACGTAAATTGTGATTTAAATGTGTCAGGATTTATTAGCGAACTGCAACTCATGATTTTACGCAAAATGTAGATACTCGGAAGGGCCTGAAAAGAGTGAGCTTGTCGCCCCCAGCTTCGTACTAAGTCACCTGTCACTCTCTTTACTTTACGATTGTATTTTGGGTTGTTTTTAATAAAGCTGCGATTTATGGTATGTATTTATTTCTCTGTTTTAAAAATTCTATTTTTAGAGAAATATTTAACGTCCTAGTTTATTCATGTGAAGGATCTTTGCTCACACTCCTATTAGGGGGAGGAGGAGGAGAAGAAGAAGAAGAAGAACTTCATCAATATTATTGTCAATATCATTGATCGTCTATGGCCCGCTTCACTAACCTCGCCAATTTCTGGAGGGCCCAAGGCAAAGTATACCTTGACACTAAGTATCTCAAAATTAACTTCAAGTGAATTTAAAGCAAACTAACAGCGAAATTCAGTCGGTCGATTGGCAACTAAAGTGCAGGAGAAATGAACAAACGTTCCTTTTAAAAAACTCAACTAAAATGGGAATAAGTAATATTTATAGAACAGTCAAATCTGTATGATGGTATGATCAAGTAGAAAAATACAGTATGCCTATCTTGAAAGCTGTTATTATAATTGCTTCACTTCAAAAATAATCCCTTTATCAAATTAAAAAGCATTATTGTAGTGTTATAATGCTGTTCTCTATTTTAGCGTTGGAAAACTTGAAAAGCATGAATTGGAAGAAGCTCGCTTGCATCGCCTAAAAGAAATAAAGTTCTATGAATTTATTAGATCAAATGGGTTCTATTTACTGTACATTTGCTTTCTTCTTTCATTGGCATATGCAATCAGAGATCCGAAAACATTTTTCTTTTCCAAGGCATTGTCTGATTTAATTTTGACAGAACGATTCAGTGAGGTTAGTAGTTTTCTTTATATTTCTGTACTCTGCTTTTACATAAGTGAAACCCTTAGGTCTAGTGCAGAATACATCTTACTTGCTTCTGTATAAGATTCGTCAAGAGCAAGAGTGCTGTTGGCTAGAACACATGTCTTATTTTTAGAACTTTATTAGTGTCTTTTATTTTACGTTTATTCTTCTTGAGATGCCTTGAGAGTACAAATTTGTCTGCATCCACTTTTAGTGGAAAATTTTTTTTTCATCTACCAACTATTCAGCATTTGGAATTGATCTGCTCTATTAAATCGGTATAGCTTTGAGATGGACCTGAAATGACTTATTTAGCCTACTTAGTATATTATTAAGCATCAAATACACGAATAAAGCAATGTTTTAACAGTAGATAGGCTTTATTTGAAAATCCCTACAGCTTGGAATAACAACTTCAAAAATACCCTACGTTATTTTTAAGCCCAGCCGCCGCATCGCAAGCTTTTTTCTTTTTAAAGACAGAGTTTTCCGGTTGATGAGGTCGAATGTAGTATACAAATTTCAATGTAAGAGCTTCAATGCTCTGTACGTAGGAAAGACCCGGCGCCACCTGCTCCTTTGCCTCTGAACACCTGGGGAAATAAAGTTGTCCGTCAAGGTCAGTCGAGTATACTGGATCACTTGAAGTCAACCAGATATCAAGCTTCAATTGGTGATTTTCAAATCATTTCTACTACAAATCTAAGCAGTGAATTGCTTATTCATGAGACGCTAGTAATCAACGACTTCAGTCCATCGATGAACAATAATTTATCGTCTGCCCCTTTGTATTTGTTTTGAATATTTATTTGTCCCTTGTTAATTTTTATCACGTTCCTACTGTTCAATTGTCATTGCGTTTGTTTACATCTGTGTAGTGTTAAGTTTAGATCATTTTTCTCTCCATCGTACAGATTATTCTTCCACTTAGTAGCATCCACTTTATATTACCTATAACTCTGAAGATGTCAACAGTTTTGTTTGACGAAACGTCAGTATAGTTTTCAATAAAAGGGGAAAAAATATATCAATATGTCTCTTTCTTTAAAGATACTTAGCCTGGCTGTAATTTTTGTAAGCAAATTGCGTTTTCTGTTACTAACGTCAGAATGACCGAAATAAAGTGTGTGAAAGAGTATACCCAACTGTATTTTTGAAAGAGCCAATCAGAACGTGGACTGCCAGAATGGCTTGTGTATTTGAACCGAAAAAAAAGAGAAAAATATCACTCTTTAGTTTAAACGACGGACGAGGAAATTTTTAGCACTTTTACTTTTTTTTGATGAATTTTTGTAATTTTTAGAAACTCAAAAAGGTAACAAGTGATTAGGGACAGATGAAAGTTATTAATCCTTGCAGGGGCATCACACATACTATTCACATTTTAGGCATGCCTTGAATACTTACCATGATGTGGAACACCTGATTCAAACCGTGATGATGGTTTCGTGTAAACCTGGAAGTGGCGCTACTGTTGATAACAATTAATATGAATATGTGATTATCCTGTCTCCTCCTATAGAATCCACACTTTTAAGTGATCTTAGTGAATGATAAATGTCTGGTCTGAAAACACAAGACTTTTTTTGTTTGTTCGTATCAGGAGCAGCGCATGGAAATTGATTCCAAAGCTCCGGCATTTGAGGCATTCGAGGAGTTTGGGCAAGAGCTTGTGAACAATAACCACTCTGCGACTCCGGAAATAGAGGAGAAGATGGAGGAAGTCAGAAAAGAGAGGGAAAATCTCGAAAAGTAAGTACTTCTGTAATTTTTGCTAAGATTAACAATATAATCTTTTCTCCGCGTTTCGGTGTCATCTTGGTGCCATTTTCAAAATAAGTGATGAATTACAGTAAATTTAGGGATTACGATCCAGGTGAAAGTTTTTGTTTAACTTGCCACATTGTGTTAGCATTGTAAACGTTTATTTCTTGATAGTAATTTACAATTTGTCTTGGTAATGATGGCAAGATGACATCGAAACGTCGAGAAAAGACTGCGTTTTCAATACTTTCTGTCCTTTGCTGTAGCAAATCTTTATTAAACAAGTAATTTGTTCCCCATTACGGATCATAGTGATGTTGCATCCTCTCACTTATTACAGTGACCTGCGGATCGCTGTGGATCATGATATGTGCCAATTTGTGCCCTCAGTGGCAGCTGGTGCTCAAGACTGTTAATTTACTCTGGTCAATCTTTGTTCGTATCAAGGGCATCTCAGTCATTTTAAGGCGATCGTTCGATCGTGGTCGCCTACTGATCTCCTTGTCTTCACTAGGGTGATATCTTTTTCGATCGCTTTGAGGTGATTAGTCCAACACCAAGGCGATCTTTTTTATTGAAATTCAAAAGGAACCCCGATTGGTATCACTTACACACTCCCCCTTCAAACCATCCTCGCACAACAACGAGAGCCAGGCGATAACTGCCACTCAACAAGTGATGCGTCTGCCCCACAATTCCTATTGCTAAACCATTCGGGCAGAGGTCGAAGACAACGGGATGGCTGGTTTGGGGTTCCAGTGACAATGCGATCCCCGTGGAGCGTCTAAAATAAGTGAATTTAACTACAGTGTGATCGGTTAAAATAACTGGGCGATCACCTTGCAGATTGAGGCAATACTCTTTCGATTACCTGCGTTTCCCTTAGGGACAAGTCTGGCGTGTGAATGATCAAGACTCTTATATACTGTTTTAAGAGAAAGGTGATGAAAAGTATGAAGAGGATCCGTGTATGTGACCGCGTCAAGATTGCTGGTCCGTTACAACAATGTAAAGGCTACGAATCTAATATACATAATACTTAGATGCCATATAAAGAAATCATGAAATGTAAGTCATTTTCCCACACGATGCAAATCATCATTATGCATTGCTAAGTGTAAGAATACCGAACAACGGTTAATCCATATCTCTAGGTACTGTAACAGGAATAGGTTGTCGCAAAACTTTCCGCGGCCTAAGAGAAGAACTCGTGATAAACTTTATGAAATCATGAGGAATTTATAGTTAACTAATAATCAATTGAAAAAAAAATATCATCAATTTGTGAAAATAACTGTTAATTACGACTGACGAAAACTTTTTCTTTGTTATTCGACAACCATAGAAACAGCGGAATTGTCTTGAAAGTAGGACTTCGCAAAACACAAGGAGATTACGTTATTTACTTGCTGACGTGTATTTCTACATGAATTTGCGAGGGTTGAAAGGCTCAGTTTGAAATTTGCGCTCGTAAAGAAGAACCAACATTTATTAATATTAATGATAAAAAGACAGGCTTTTGATACTTAATTTTATGTTATACCATGTCATTTATTTATTTATTCGTCTTCTTATCTACCATGCCTTGTATAATAAAACTGTGACAACAACATAGAACACAGGTTGTTATATGTTATTTCTTACGAAGAAACTAACAGAAAACTATCTCGTCTCTCTGGTCTAAATATTTTGCAGGCATTGTAAAGTAACAGCTTCCATATCTCCTTCCACCAAAGATCGTCAACGATATTTAGGTAATAACTAGAAAATTCCAAGAACTCGTATAAAAGTGGTGTGAAAAGTATTACATGATTGGTAATATAGAATTTTCTCGGACAAACAAAGGTTTTTCTAAGTCATGACTCTAGTGTCTACAGGTCTACTAGGTCAAGTGTGACACACTTTGTTTGGAATTTTTGTAAACTACGACGCTCTACAAATTCACGGAAATTGTAGAACAAAGGATCACGTTTTGTACATAATGGGTACTATAATAGAAAGGGGTATTGTTTATTATGAAAGGACAGTTTATTCATATGCTTACAACATGTACGGCAGTAAAATTAGACCCATTACCTTAAATACGATAATCATTAATTTTGTGGGTACTCCATTTTAGCCGAAACAACGTTTTTTATGGAGACGAAGTTCATTAACGGCGAGCTTAGCGCCTTCACAGGTATTATTGCAGTATATGCCTGAGTATTAAATGTAATCTCTGCCAAATTCTCGCAAAAGAGAAATAAATCCATGATTAATGATGCCTGTAAACTTTGGCAAGTAAATTCTTTGATAATTCTATTTTTTCATGTATTCTTAAGAGTCATTGCTTTATACCTGGGGTCGCAAACTTTCAAAGCCCCGAGCCGTATTTAGTTGAGTAAAAAGTATGCCGGGCTGCATATTTTCTGCTGATATATACTGAACCCAAATTTCCTAATACGATTTATCAGCAGCACTAAAACCTCTTGATTCGTGCTTGGCACTCATCGTCTGTACCTATGAGCCACCAATGGTTGTATTTTTAAACCAATCTCTCTACCATTCCACAAATTACGAAACACTGGACTTCGGGCTGGAAGTTTTTAAGGAAATTTTCTTTAAACAATCTCTCTATCATTCCACAAATTACGAAACAGTGGACTTCGGGCTGGAAGTTTTTAAGGAAATTTTCTTTAAACCAATCTCTCTATCATTCCACAAATTACGAAACACTGAACTTCGGGCTGGAAGTTTTTAAGGAAATTTTCTTTAAACCAATCTCTCTATCATTCCACAAATTACGAAACAGTGGACTTCGGGCTGGAAGTTTTGCGGGGTGGAGCAGTCCGGTAGCTCGTCAGGCTCATAACCTGAAGGTCGCAGGTTCAAATCCTGCCCCCGCAACCAATTTTACAGACTCATCATCAAAACGTAAGCGGTGCGAGAAGGCCGCCTATCTGTAGTTCGGTGCTTGGGTGATAGTGACGTCCTGGTTTGATCAGCGTTGTGCTGATGCATATCACCAAAAGGACGACACTTTGGTAGATGGAGGGTTTGACGGTTTCGAGCGTCTGGAGGTTCTGAGCGGGCCGACCGGCCGTCGGAGTTGGTCACGGGAAACCAAGGCACGGATTGTCGCGGAGACGTTTGAGCGTGGAGCGAGCGTGGCGGATGTTGCTCGCCGGCACAGCCTGCGTCCGCAACAGCTCAGTGCCTGGCGGCGTGATGCGCGCAAGGGCAAGCTGGTCTTGCCGGTCGATGACGAGACCGAGTTCGCGGCGGTCGTTGCCGGGGTGGATGCGATTTCGCCCTACGGCGCGAGCGATGAGGCCAAGCGTTCTAATGATGGCCGGCTGGAGATTGAGACGGCTGGTGTGATCATTCGGCTTTCGGGGGATACACCGCCGCCCCGGATTGCAGCGATCGTTGCCGCGCTCAGAGGCGTGCGGTGATTTTCCCCGGGCATCGGGTCCCAATCTACATAGCGACCAAGCCTGTGGATTTCCGCCGTGGCCACGACAGCCTGGCGGCGACGGTGCAGCGGGAGCTTGGCTTGGATCCGCATTGTGGCGCGCTCTACGTATTCCGGGCCAAGCGCAGTGACCGGGTCAAGATCCTGGCCTGGGATGGCAGCGGCCTGGTCTTGGTCTACAAGCGCCTGGAGGACGGCAAGTTCGCCTGGCCGCAGGTGCGCGACGGGATCATGCGGCTGTCGAAGGCTCAGTTCGAGGCCTTGTTCGAGGGTCTCGACTGGCGTCGGGTCCATAGTCGCCGGATCCGGCGGCCGAGCGCCGCCGAGTGACATGAAAGGACCCGAGGTGGGCCCTTTATGGTGTGCCAAGCAATTGAGATTGTGATAAGAATCGTGCATGAGCTCGGCTTTGGACAGACTCGATCTGAGCGCCCTCCCAGGGCCTTTGGCAGCGCAGGTTCGCGCCGCCCTTTTGGCCGAGAGCCAAGCCCGTGTATCGGCCGAAACCCGGGCTGAGAAGCTTGCCGCGCAGGCCGAGGATCTCACCGGACAGGTTGCCCGGCTGGAGTATCTGGTCAAGGAGATGCGCCGGGCGCTCTACGGGCGTAAATCCGAGCGGCTGAACCCTGACCAACTGTCCTTAGCGCTGGAGGACCTGGAGACCGCAGTCGCCGAGGCGGAAACCGCCGGCAAGCCGCAAGGCGAACGTGCGAACTCGGGAACCGGGCGCACTGGTGCCGATCGTAACCTTGGGCGGCTGCCCAAAGAGCTGCCCCGGGTCGAACAGGTGATCGAGCCCGACAACCTACGCTGCGATTGCGGTTGTGAGATGGTGCGGATCGGTGAGGATCGCAGCGAGCGTTTGGATATCGTGCCGGCACAGTTCCGGGTGATCGCGACCATCCGGCCGAAGTACGCCTGCCGGTCTTGTTCGCTAACGCTGGTGCAGGCACCGGCACCGGCTCATCTGATCGAAGGCGGCTTGCCGAGCGAAGGCTTGATCGCCCATGTGCTGGTCTCGAAGTACGCCGATCACTGCCCGCTCTATCGCCAGTCGCAGATTTACGCCCGCAGCTCCCTGGACCTCCATCGCGCGACCCTTGTGTTACCGACTTTCTTGGGGTGAATATCTCTGCTTGTGGGTGAAGGAATAAAGATGTCTTGGCAATAAGCTTACGTGATACAATAGCCTACAGAGTAAGTTGTTTCTTAGTCTAAAGGAAGCTATTGCATGCCCTGTTCGCAACTTTGACAATTTGCCACTTTGACAATTTGCCAATTCCTGTGTCCGATACATTTAAGATGCATACTTAATTCAGCTCTCACAGGAGTGTTAGCTTATGGAGATTTATGAAATTTGAAGACACGCACATGCCATTGGCTAACTATTTTTGGACATTGTTATATCATCATGACGTCATTTCTAGGAGATTAAAATGATTATTGCTAAGGGTTTTAGTAGTAATTATATCAAATAATAAAACAGCAATAGAAAAAATCACTTTACTTAGATAGGGTGCGCTCAGCTACTGCTGAAGAGTGCGAATGGGCAGCATTTCTTTACTAGACAATTAGATAACTTCTTGAATGCCGACCAGAGTAGGGCTGATTGATTAGAAGACTTACAGACCTAATTGAAGTTCGTCTGAATTATGTAATGTGCTTCATCACAGTTCACGAGTTTTTTAACAAAGTCAAAAATAACGTCTCTTAAAAGTAAAATTATGTATTTCTTCTTCATCTACATATTGATCATCACGTAACAACATTTATCAAGTAAATAACGTCTCGGAGGACCGAGATAGATGAAAGAAAGTCAATCATGGTAGTTTGCTATTTGACCACAGCGGAAGTAGGGTGTTGTATATATTTTAAGCCTACGAAGGGCGCGGTGGGGTGGGGTGTGGCTAGGAGGACGTTAAGCGAAGAAAAGTATGCATAATTACGTTATCACGTACGTTCTGGTGCTATTACTTTGTGATTTTTTCCTCAAATTTATTTACACATCTTTTTTTGAAAAAGGTGTTCCAAAAAAATTCATTGTATTTATAGTTATGACGTCATTCTTTGCATGCTATACGTGGTTAAAATGTGATTTTCTAAATTGGCGTTATTTTAGTATGACGTTTGACGTTTTCGAATAAAGTAGACCTCAATATATATCATATCATCTTAATTTGCATAACTTAGTTAATAATAAACATTAAACAAGAGCAAATGTGTTGAAAAAGGAACTAATTTGTCAAAACCCGGAAGTAAGTCAAGTATATATATTTTACACACATTTTTCCTAGATGTTTCACAAGGCAATCACTCAATGATCAGTTTTTGCTTGAGAATCTTCAAGAATCTTCATAGTCTACAACAGCAGATAAAATGTTTATAGCAAACACTCATTATTCCTCTGTCTTTCGTGATAGATCTTTCCAGGCTGTGGTACGACACTGAAATAAATGAAGTTTATATATTTTTCTACTTTTAAAGTACTGAAAGCTTTTATTCACAGTCATTGGCTTAGCAGTTTTACTTAATGCCGTATACAGAGACAATCTATCCAATTTTCGAAGTTTTCAATTTCTAATTTTCAGATTTTCAACGCAATTGCCAATGGATTTTTCGCAAAAATAAACGAACATGTAAAGTTTCACGCCATAGTTTGTACAAGGAATAGTTTTAAAAGATTCCTAGAAACAATCAAATTAAAACCTTTTGATTTGAGAAAGTTATGACCGTTTTAAAGTCTAAGGTCCTTCAACCCCGACCTCCAACTCCCGTCTGTGCTAACTCAGAGAAAGACCACCCTGAGTAGAGTTAAAGTATAGAATATCATTCATTGCACTGCATTACCACAATAGCTTCCAATTAAACGGCGCTGACCGGAATCGAACCTGCGACCTCATGATTACTAAACCAACGCCTTGACCATTGAGCCATCGAAACTCAAAAGCTAAGGTGGAGATTTTAGGGTCAATCTTTCGCGAATTCTCCTGCAGTCAGTGGGTACTGGAAATTAATCAAATATTTATTGTGTTTCGGCTTTGAGCCTTCATCAGTGCCAGACATATACGTATTCTCAGCAGACACATTGCAATATATAGATATAATATATATATATATATATATATATATATATATAAACGTATTTGATTATATTCATTATTCATTTACGGAGATCAAGAACCAACGTGATTTGGAAACGAAGTGTATATCGTTATAATCATTATTACTTATTATTATTATGTGTCAATTTTTAATGTTATCTTTATTATAATTAGTATCATTATTGTTGTTTTGGTGATAAGATCTTTATTTTCGTTTAAGTTACCATAGGTACGAGTAGCATGCTTCTCCTGAGTTGCCATCAATGATTATTATTTATTTATTAGTATGTGTTACTTTCTAATGTTTTCGTTATTATAATTATTAGTGTTATTTTTTTTTTGATTAGATCTTAATTCTTCATAGTTTTCCTTGGGAGTAAGCTACTAAAGGTACCAAAAATGCCTTCCTCCCGAGTTTTATCATTATTATTTATTGTTATCATTATTTTTTATTTATTATTATTTATTATTATCATCATTTAGTGTTTTGATTATTCTTATTATTCATAGAAATTGTCATTTTTTATAATCGAATTAACATCTCAAAGGAGCAGGTCGTAACTCGTGACAAAGGGTTCGATTATCGTTGGATAGTCCCAGTATTAAGCGTGTCAGAGATGGAGAAACCGAGCCGGGGCGTACTTGGAGCATTTGCTGAGATGGCAATAAAAACAAATGACATTCCATAATTTTCCTGTCTCTCTGTTCCTGGAATATTGTGCAATAGCTTGCACATCGAAGTTGCAATGATAAAGAACAGGGTTCGATTCCTCGTGGTCCTAAGTTTCATCAATGAACTTTCCATAATGTGTTACATCCAATCACGTCGGGGTCACCATGAAAAGGCTCGAAAATAGATCAGGACTACCACTGTTATCCACGTCTCCAGTTTTCTTATCAATTTGATGAATAAGACAAGTGGAGAAGCCCCCCACCTTACTCCCATCGCTCTGCTATTGATCTACCGAGTCCCATACGGTCCTTCATTTAACGTTTAACGCTTTCTTTATTGTAATATGGTTTATTTTTTTATTTATACAGTGTCTTAAGTCATGGAGGCCATCACCAATGGTATACAATGAGTTTAATGAAACAGTGTTGAAGATTGGAGTTCTACTTCCGCCATGGCAAACACGCACGTTCATCAAGATCAACATCAACCCACAGACGCCGCTTCATTTTATTAGAGATATTATGTCCCAGATACAGACATACGCTACGAATCTCCTGTAGAATGTTTTTCTTCTTCAGGGGCGGGGAGGGAGGGGGCAAGGGGGCGTGGCCACCCTGAAAGATTCGCCAAATCTCAATTTATCCCTGACTACTTGTCATCTTTATCAAAATTGATTGCGACAGACATTGTGTCACTCACAGCAAGATATGCATATAAGCACGAAAGACCCCTTTCCACACAATGACGAAAGGCGCGTTAGTAGAATGTAAAAAAATAAACTTGAACCCAGCCTACTTGCCCCGCTGCCTCTCCTCGGTTGTGTAACTACCCTTTCCCGAAAGATACCATATTTTCATAATGTCTGAGGTCTTTTTCGAAATGTAGGTAAAGTTGAAAATATTCTTGAAGCCCGTTGGGTTTTAATTGGGCTTACACAATAGTCACAAGGTACGCTTTGAGGATGAACAGCATGTGTCGGCTATCGAAGTATTTTTCGGATCGATTTGACAAGTGGTACATGACACGTGGTACATGACACGTGGTACATGACACGTGGTACATGACACGTGGTACATGACTCGTGGTACATGACACGTGGTACATGACACGTGGTACATGACATGGTGTTTCTATGTTCAGTTCGATGAATATTCTCTCACCATGTAATACTCTAGTTAGTGTGTAAACAACAAAAAAGCATACAAACGACTTGTGAGCTCTTCGCTGTCTCGTAAACGAATAAAAGAACAATCTTTTAAAAACAGTTAATGCACAAGGAAAACGTGAATCCGTACTGATGAGCATAAAGTGAAGACTGGGACATGTAAACAACATGACGTCATTCCCACCATGTGATAAGATACTATGTAGGAGTGATGTAGTCTGTTATGACTGCGCTGTATTCCAATATTTTGACGTAAAGGCTACCCCTAGAAATTAGGGCGACGGGAAAGTAGCCCCGTTTTCACATTGGCCTCTATTTCAAAGACGTATATCGGCTGATCCTCCACTGAACATCGGTCGTTATTTAGTACGAGTTTAGTAAAGTGAAATTCACACGGCAAAATTCGTGCTAGCCAAGCTTGGTGGCACAAACAACTTTGTTTTGATAATATTTTATTTTTCTTAGTTTATTATAAATTGGAAATCTTATTTGTTTGTATGAAGTTATGATGGCTTTCCTGAAAATAGCGTTAAAACAGAAAATTTCAACAAATTGAAGATTGCATGTCAATTATTTCATGTCACTACCTGCATAGCTCATGATTGTTTTTTTATTCACATTAGCCCAATACACGAGTTTTAAGGGACCATGAATGTATCAAGGAAGGGGAGAAGGGGGAACGAAATGTGGATGAAATTGCACAGAGAAGCCGAGGAAGGGGAGGGTAAGATGACTGGTATGTCGGTTGTTGGAACTTGTTTAGCAGCTATCAGATAGCTTTTGGTGCCCACAGATCAGCACCGCTCACAACCTAGCCATGTCTATACCCCAAACTTACAACCCACTTCCCTTACAGTAAACGACTTCCCCTTCTATAAAACTCGTATAGTCTTCACTTAAATTTAAATCAGAATCATCACATGACGTGACGGCTAGTGGCGATTGGTTACAAGATTTATGATAGCGGAACATCTTCGAATGATGTTTCACTTATTTGAAAACTAGGCACCAAAGACACCAAAAATTGCAACTATTGCAGTGACTACGACCACGAGCCTACGATTAGAGCTGGAGATTAAGCGCAGCCGAGAAAGGTGCATTCGCTGTGGTTGAGCGCTCAATAAATTGCCCAATGGCCTTCAGGCACTCGACTCTGCATTTTTGAGGTCCAGTCTCCTTGCGCCCATGTAAGTTAAAATTGAATAATTATGTTCAAGTGGCTGTGGCAGGTATATTTTACGCATTATAGGGGGAGAAGGAAGAGCATTGGAAAATACGAGTACATTACACATTATTTATTCCACGTATGTCGTGGGAATTTATGCTTGGATGGGAAGAACATAGCCACTTTCCATTACAAGGACTTATGGCATGGAACGTAATATCTGATTGGCTCTTTCAAAAATACAGTTGGGTATACTCTTTCACACATTCCATTTCGGTCATTCTGACGTTAGTACTCTGAGAACTGTCAGACGAAAAAGCTTTCCAGTACAATATGTTTACGATATTTTGTGCAATATTAATTTTTTGTACCACTAACAAACTATTTAATCCTTTGTCAATAATAATAGATACTACACCCAACTCTTGCTAGAAGGCTGAGAACTAATGTGGTCTGTGGACGCAAGACCCTTCGACCAGAAAAGTAGATGTTGCTAAAAGCCGAGTCGCTTTGTTTCCAACTTTCATCCTCGTAATACATTTAGTAGACTTCTTTGTGTATTAGTAGGCTTTTATCGTGGTATTTATACATATTTAAGTAAACTTAATCTTTTTAAATTGAGTAACAGATGCACAATGTCACACAGGATTAGATTGTACCTATAGAGGGCTACGTAGTTTTTCTTTTGGAAAATTTTGCAGTAGAGACGCATTTTTCCTAATTGGGAATTAAATATCACGTCTTTATCGGTTGTGGACAACCTCTCTATCAAATCGGCGATTTCTTTCATCGCGATATTTTCAACCCAAATACAAGTTTTACAAATTATATATAAAGTGGTACTCCATTTTGAAAGCAAAAAAGTTATCTTGAAACAATGGTAAATTCTTTTATGCGAGAAATGATAACGCCAAGAACTTAATAATTGCAAAGTTTATAAAGATGATAAATTAACTTTTGGGTATCGGAATCTTCAACGAAAACACTGCCCTGGTCATAATTTATAAAAGCAGGAGATTTGATAAGATACCAGACATGTAGAAGAGAGAGAACATTTGTTGTCCAAATGCCGGAATTTTCTGTAAAGTAGGCCTAATGGACACTTCGCAAGGCTTAACTTTTATGAAACATAAACTGGATGCAATATGTGGTGTCAATCCAGCTCTGCGGGTTAGCGAAACTTCGTCTCAAAGATCACGTTTCGCGTCAATTCAAGTTTAAATCGGGTTGGATTTGAAGCCAAGGCGTAAAATCCCCTACTTATTTGTAGGCAATATTTTGTGGTTGCCGTCGAATACACAAGTCTTTGCATTTCTCTCCAAGGCGACATGATCCCTTGTTGTGATGATCACAACAAGCCAAATATCTCTGGCCTCGTTTTGAAGCACGGGCTCCCCAGAATTTGAGACAACAACAACAATTTCGCAGTGTCAGCATCACCACATTTTACTTTTTAAATAGTTGATCAGTCGAGTGGGCAGCCACTTTACGATCAAGAATCAATTGGAGTTACATCCATAACTGTCATGTGGCTGTTTATTCAAATAGCAGGGTAACTGTGAGTATTACTTTTGTTTATTAAATTACAAGTCTGAGTAGAAAGGTTCCGCTAATATAGTCACGGAGTGCTGGTCGCAGCAACTTGCTATGCTGACCTTTTTAATTCCGTTTTGTCGTGAAGGAACGCGGTTTTCCCAATTCCTTGCCCCCTTTAGTGCTTTTAACAATCTAGCTTTGTTTTATGTATCCATCAATTGAATAAAACCATAAACTCGCGAGTTTGGCAAGCCGGCAAGTTTTCAGCTGTTTTGTGTTTTGAGTGTATTGTATCCATGGGAAGGAGAATGAAGACCTGCGGCCGTACATCTCGCCGGTTCTTTGTTAACTCAACTTGCTACGACTTTGTATATGGTAACCTACTATACGAAGGGGAAAGCCCAAATAAAGCCTCATAATATACCCCTTGTATCTAGTATCATCTGTGCAGCCACCAAATAATTACTTAAAGGTAGGGGGAGAGTTTTGTGGAGGGCAGAGGAAATTCATATACTAAGGAGGAAGAACAGTTAGACGGCAATGAAAAACATCGAAAAAACGGCACAACACTGCCACATGGAACACCAATATGTAAAAAAAGATTGCAATTGGATCAAGGAAAAATTAGAAAAAATATTTAAAGTCAAATCTATACCATGGGGCAAAAAGGCGATCATAAACCAAGACGATGATGATAATGGCAATGAAGATGATGATGATGATAATGACGATGATAATGATAATAACAAACATGATGATGATGGTGACAATAACAGCGATGGTAATAATAAGGATGACGATAATAATGATGATGATGATATTGGTACTGCTTATGACAGTGATGATGATGATGATGATGATGATGATGACGATGATGATAATAGGCTTGTTTCCAGTACAAAATTGTTGTTTGCGCCAACCAATCCGACGAGGGCAATAAACCAGTTAACAAGCGTTCAAAATGCAAAGGCCATCCTACGTAATGGGCAACGGATATTTTGCCATTACCATTACCATATTGGACTTTAACGAACTTACTACGATACACGTACCTCCGTTAAAACAATGGATTTCTGGGCAATTTCTTTGAAAAAATACATACTAAACTGCTGTGCAAGATTTGATAGGAGTAGTTTACCCTTCCTATATTACACTCTAAGGAACCTACACTCTATAACTTGAGAATGGTGCAAGGACAATATTGGAACTATGGTTCGAGGAAGTATTTGTTCCTTTTCATGACTTGTTCAGGTCAACATTAGGCTATAACAACGTTTATTGAACCCTAGCGTTAATATACAAAGAGAGTATTGGCTAAATGTGAAAAGTATTGTAAGAAATTCCCACAATGGCATACTACAGTGAACGAAAATACCATCCTGAGTATTCGTCAGCCCAAACTGGCATGTCCGTCCTACGTAGGTGTAAATGCACACAAAAATACTTACTGTCAGATTCTTCTTTTTCTTATATGATTTGAAAGGTTGTGGTTCTAGAACAAATCGTCCGCCAGGTCGCAAATTCAAGAATATCTTCTTAAACATTCTTTTTAATCCTTTATCACCCCAGTTCAACTGAACCCATTTTGTGACGCTGAGACATAAAATTGTGTCGTACTTCGGCTCGACAAATTTCAGTTCGCCGTCTGATAATGGAACATAATTCTCCTACAAAATTGGGGAAAACAACAAATTGTCAAGTGAGATGAACAAGAGGTACCAGAGCTCGTTCACCCTGTAGTGGTCTCTCTCAGGCTGGAAAGTCGATCGAGAAAAAAAGGTATGTTCTTCATTAGAAAAACTCCGCATTTCTGAACAACTGTGGGATACAAACAATGTTTCTATGAACACGTTTCCCAATCCCACTGGAGAGCGAAACCTTGACCACAAATAACAAGTCACAATAATTAATCAAAGGCAGGGAGTAAAATAATTGTGTACTATTTATGAGCGTGATTTTAGTAAGCACGGTTTAAACGTGAAATAATTTCGTAACGGGATTAGAGTCTTCCCCTTCAACTTAAACACAACCTTTTGCAATTCTTGTACTATCTTGTACTTGTGCTATGACTATCGTCCGCGTTCCAGTATTTGATTAAACATCTAATTACAGTTGCATGTATCCTTTCAAACACGAAAGCTACTCTAATTAACCGGTTGTATTCCCTGATGATTCCGTTATTAAATATTATTAACAACAGAGCATCGTACTTTATTACAGACGCGTTTATATTTTAGTCTATGAAGTTGACAAGTAGGGTTTTCATTTAGCTCTTCAAGCTGGTCATCAATCGTCAATCTTAATTATTATTGTTTGAGATGATATAAACTGATACGAAGTATTATATCATTAAATAAAGGCATCAGTTTCTTTTGCCTGCAAATATAAGTCAGGTTAGTAATAAAGTGTAGTTTTGAGAAATTAGAAACACTTCATATATTGAGTAAATATAACAATAGTGTCACCTGGAAATATTTTAAGTGTCGATCTTGTCCTATCGAAGTGGGAAAATGTCGTCAGCATTCACGGATTCATGCTCACAGACCTCACTTACATATAAATGAAATTAAAATATATTGTAGGTTTTTTTTATGTCGAACGTAAAAAATAAAACAAAATTTATATTACAGTATATTTTTGCATCAGAATGGACTATATTGACATGTACGGTTGAAACTAAGGTGTACATTAACATGTACGTTAGTCAGCAGAATGCCTTATTCTTTCTATCGTAATCTTAGATTTATAATCTGCCTTGGTATGGCACGCGAATGACGTCATACTTGTAATACATGTGCAAGGCCTTACTTATTTAGTGTGGTAGAAATTTTTCTTTTTTTCTTTCGTTCAGTGGACTTACAGATATAAGAAAACCAACAACACAACAATAATGATGAGTACCGAACGTGTCTGAACAGTCTGCATACAGTGAAGCCCTCTGTGTCTCCTTCAGAATATAACGTCAGGCAAAGTTCGACTTTTATTAAGACCGGCTTACATCTTAGCATGCTATAAGTTCAACTTTACAATGTCCTTTGTGACCACTTGTTCTTCATTTTATTATGAATGCAAAAGCAGGAGGAAACAGACAACTTATTGACGTCTGCATCAGGGGCTGTGATATTTACCGCGACGACATAAAAGGTTAAATTCTTAAACACAAGATTCTGTTTGTTAGTGAAAAGACCCGCTTGAAATGCTTCTTATTGGCCGACACTTTGTGATTCAACGAGTTTAGAGAGCTAGCATCCCCTTTTTTATTTGTCAAGGCTGCTGCTTATAAAACACAAAAAGTGCACTTGTAATAGCTAAGAAAAGAAGACAAGTCTTTCTCAGTCCTTCTAGCAGGCTGGAAGAAATACAAAATGTATGAGTTAACATGATGTACTGTGTGTGCTTAATAATGTAAGACATATTCCTACAGCTTTCGCGTTGCTTTATATATTTGACACGATAAGGATGTTTTCAGACCTGTTGACTATATTTTGTACTTTACATCCAAAGTTTGATTCCTGCATAACTCGACAATATTAATGTCTTCCGATGTCAAGTAAAATATTCCTTCTGATGTGATTGGTTTCTTTCACAGGTTTTTGTCGTATTAACTGGGGGTAGCACAGCAATACCTTTTTTGATAAACTACAGCTTCGGTTTCACTTCGGTTTCAATCTTTATGATTAGTCGATTTCTTTAGAGTCATCATAGTTAGAAATAAAACTGTATGTACGTTTACAAATGTAGTAGTATATTAGAAAGAGTATGTCTATCTGTCTGTCTGTCTGTTGGCTGTTACGAACTGCTTGTCATCCTTTCCCTGGAGAGTTAATTAAAGAATGGCTTTCTTCTATTTGACTTTAACCTGAAAAAGCTCTTTTAAAGAATTTAGTTCGAAGTTAGCAAAGTTTACGAAAGCTCGCGAGAGCCAGAGTTTAGTGTTTTATTGTATATATATTTTTAACTTTTATGGCTTGTTACCTCTGTTTCTAGTTGTGTATATATATATATATATATATAAACTAAAACAGACTATAAAAACCTATGTTAAAAGAGAAATATAAAAACATTAAAAACAGGTTCTTGCTCAAGGTGAGCTTTGGGAATAAAATTCCTTCTTCATTTACTTCAGATATTTCATATAACACTACCAGTTTCACGTCTCATGATGATATTCAAGTGTTTACATTTCAGCCAGTTATCATTACTTTTATTACGTAAAGACAATCAACGGTTACTCATACTCAAGCATTCTTTAAGCTCTATTTCGAACATGCTTATAGAACCTGGGTCGAATGGAAACAAAGGTTGGAGAATTGAGGTAAGGACGGAAATTTTTAATGAATTGACTTTCATGTATTTCTCTGACATTCTTGTCCGGTGTTCTGAAGACTGGTGTGATTTTAAATTGGCCATCTCCGCACACTCTAAGATGTTTGTCTACCTTGATTTTTTTGTATTCTGGGTGAGGTATATGTTGCCTGTAAAGAACAACTCTTTTTTTAATAGTTCTACCTGTCTGCCCTATGTATTTCTCTCGACAATGCCAGCATATTATGACGTACAATAGGTTGGCTGCATTGCAGTCAAATGTGGCCCTGATCTCAAAAGGTCTAGTACTTACCTACGGGATAGTTGCAATTGCCACAGAACTTGAAAATGAGTGGAAAGAAAAATGCATCATAGAAGAACAGGAATCTTCGAGAATATTCTCAGTCAAAGAAAAATGGCATAGAGAGTATCAACCAAGTCGGCTGGAGAAAAGATCAGAGGAGAGACTGAATCGAACTGAAAGAAAACACAATAACCGTAAATTGAGAGGAAGAAATGATCGCAGAAACTTTCAAACAGAGGAACACACAGAAAATAAGAGTGAAATCAGTGACTTTGGTGAGAGTAATTTAGAGAATTTGTCTTTTTAGGGGGTGGGAACCCAAAGACCCAAAGAAAAAGATTGTTCATACTAGCACAAGAAAACGAAACAAGCACCACTATTATTAATCAGCTAAAAATCTTTGATCTGAGTTACAAAACATTTTGTAAATACCAATATAAGGTGTTGCTGAGAGGTCTAAAACTCCCCCGCCCCCTCACCCCACATCGTAATTTGCTAGACCTTAAAAATAACATACAGACTATTGCAAGAAAGCTACATATACTCAAATTTTTTGAGGATATAAACCATTCTGGACATGAAAATTTTGTGAACCAGGAAATCCCTTTAATTAAGAAGACATCCATGTTTTGCCCTCCACACAACAGAGACAAAATTTTGGAGCAACAAATTCAGTGTCTACAATATACACCTCTTGAAGCCTTTGAGGCTAAAGGAAAGAATAACCTCTCTAGGAAAGAGTAGGTTGCACTAAAAAGTCTTATCAGTGACAAAGACATTGAGATTAAGAGGGCAGATAAAGGTGGGTGGTGGTCTTACTCTCACACAAACATGATAAAAAATGATATACAACCATTGAAATGATACCCAGACATATATGCGCTTGCCACAAAACAATGACCAAGTAATTCAAAGAAACCTTATCAAACTTGTTAATAAATATAAGGACAACTTCACTGTTAAAGAATATGACTGTCTTATATCATTCAAGTATACTAACAGTCAATTCTAAGGCCGATCCAATATGTACAAATCAATCTTGGTAGAGAGCCATGGTAATGATCTTTGATGTGTTCAAGAAAATGTGTACGTGTGTTTGTATTGGGTTTGGGTGGTCTAAATTTTATTGTTGTGACACCGAAGAGTTTAATTGGAAGAAGGGGCACTGAGAAGACCCTTTTTTCTAAATTTTGGTTGTAATTTTTAGGTCAGGCTGGGCCTGACTAGCCTGCCCTCTCACTTCGCCGCTGGGGGAGGCCACGAGTTTCATCATTCTCTGGAAATAACCCTTAATATGGTCTCCATTCAATCTTATATTATTTTTTTTGTTAAATCGATACAAAAATCTTAGAGTTGGCTAAATTCAGCTGAAAGTGGCACTGTATAGCCTACATTCTGTCTGGAGCAAGTATCTTGCCGCTAAGCCATTTATTTAAAGTCATAAGAGAAGTTTTTGAGGAATAGTTCAACGAACATACATATGGACATACGGGCAAGAGTCATCCCATAGGTCCTACGTTTTTGGTTTCCTTTTTATTATGATATACTAAAGTGAAAAATGTATATGCCGATAAGAATGTCAAATGGGGTGGAATACGCTACTGAATGCTCTCAAATGGCGGCACCCCACCTTCGTCGTGAGCATGCTGGTATCTTAAAATTTTACAATATACTCGGTTAACAGCTATTCGAAGAGGTCATAAGACATGCGCTAGGTTGCTTCACCACTCGATTTAGCAATGCTGTTGTAGAATGAACACTTTCAAAAAGTTAGAAGGGTGATGTAAAGGCAGATAATCGAAAGAAAATGGTCTCGCAGTTGAAGGGAAGTGCTGCCTTGATAACAACCACTGCAACAACAGCTTCCGAAATCCATGCATGCGCAGTCACCTTCTATGTTTTGGCGCCAAAACTGATTTTTGTTTGTAGTGAAGTCGTTGGACATGATCACGAGAAACTAGCAAATGGTGTATTTCATTTACCCAGTATATTCCTGAAGTGGCTATTGGGGTTGATGAATGAAGCATCGCACTGTATAGTGATACGTATTAAGGATGTATGTAAAATCCATAGTTTTAGATGGATTCAAGTCCTATGCACAACGGACAGAAGTTTCTGGTTTTGATCCTCAGTTCAACGCTATCACTGGGTTAAATGGCAGTGGCAAATCGAATATTTTGGACAGCATATGTTTTCTCCTAGGGATTTCAAATCTCTCACAGGTAGGTGAATAAATTTTAGTGTAGATAGTGTTAATATAATAATATACCACACACTGCTTGTCTTGCTCAAGTGCTGCAGGAGAACCTAAACTTCATCCGACGATAACTTGCGTTTGTGTAGTACTTTACAGGTCCCTCTGCCTCCAGATTTTGTGTGAGACAATTGTTTCAGTTTATAAAGGAATCCCTTGAGACACGATATTTGAAAGGAGATGTTTAAAACCGATACACTGCCTTTATTTTAAGTCGATTGGAATGGTTAGCTATAAAATTCTTCAACAGCATGCATGAATCTTAAAATTACACTACACAAAAGTCGTTCGATTTGAACGATCACAGAGCAGATCAAAGAAGGTGGAATGATATTATTTTGGACGTAAATTTACAATGGTTTATCGAGCTCTAGGGCTCCTAGTTGGAGTCCGAGCTGAGGTAAGCCAATGATATATCGGAGCGGATAATAACAGCTCGGGAGGCCTACTCATCTTAATGGACAGGGGCATGCCTGTCCAGCGTTCTTGTTGACGCGTACTGTGAACTGCAGGGGTTATTCAGCCATTGCGCATCGTAATCGGAGGGAATTTTAGTGCAACTCCTTCT
Source organism: Alatinidae sp. Z8VKAUB7J3 (assembly GCA_010016025.2). NCBI lineage: Eukaryota > Metazoa > Cnidaria > Cubozoa > Carybdeida > Alatinidae > Alatinidae sp. Z8VKAUB7J3. Next base: position 30,191,953 of record JAAAKM020073195.1, on the reverse strand, counting down.
TGGAAGAAAGTTCTTCCCCGAAGGCCAGCCACACTTCGTAATAAAAAGTAATAAAAAATATATGAGTTTTATATTCATAATTGAAAAACAACCTTTTCAACTACAAAAATAAACTTATCACTCAGTTACGCGAGCACTTGTATGAGAGAAAGTAACAACACAGATTTCTCAAATCTTCAATGATAACTGATGATAACCTCACACTTGATGCTAAAGCGTGAACTGAGATTCCCGAGGGATAAAAAAGTAAATTCTGCACAAACTTCCTCATTCTCAGCTATGTCAAGATGTCTGTACTTCTGAGATAGATGATATTATCCACTGAAAGATACGGAATCGGGTTGATAATAAAATGGGGTAGGGGGTAGGTCGTACTTTCACATTTTCGTAAAGTGGGGGTATTATAAAATGCTATGGGGGGGTTAAAGTTTTTAAAAAAATGCAATATGATCACCTACAATTACGCAAAAGAGCAAAGCAAGAAAAGCCCAGGCAGATCTAACCACAGTTGATCAAGAAAACGTTTATTGAAAAACTCTGATCACAGTTGATCAAGAAAACTCATTGAAAACTCATTTTCATTGAAAAACTCTTATCTAACCTCTGCAAACGACGCGACACTTGCCCTATTCCTTAAAAAAGTGCATTTGACGTCTACAAGTAGCAGATGGCACATAAAACGAGGCCTAAGGAAACAAAGAAGATTGCATGTGACATCAATACCGATTACTTTTAATAGTCTTTCGAAGTTTCTTTTAAATATAATACAAAATAAATCTGTAGCTCTGTATACAAGAATAACTACTTTGGCTCATTGACTTTTATTCTCTTTTCTTCATACTGCTGTGACCTACAAGAGAGGATAGCAAACATCTTACTGAAGAGGTGGTGTAACGGTCACCGAAGGCACAAACAGACTTATCCCAAATACAAGGTCTGAGAAACGAAATGAGAGACACCAAACCTAACCCTGTGGTGTGGTGCTGAAGATAGGTGGCGGTGCCAAAACTTGAGAAAGATATTAAGGGTCACTACGATTTTTATGGGACTCCTACTGATTCAGCTTTTTCGTATATTTTAGTTCTCTTAGGGGACGAAGTACAAAAACCCTACGATAAAAAACAGCTACATAAGGATGCCAAATTAGCTAACAATACATCTCGGTGGCTATGCAATTATGACGTCACTAAAATTTGCTAAGTACCAGATCCCGTCTTCTTTCAGCAACACGTTCAACAGGTTCTGATAGTTTGAAAACTATTGAGCAACGGAAAAATGATTTACATGCCACTCTTGGTATAACGTATAACTGCTCAATGGACAATCTAACTACGACAAAAAAAATGAAAGCTCAATTTGCTGCTGTTCATCACTGAATGTCACACAAGGGTATCACAACGTAAACAAAACATTGAAACCTATTCACTATTCAAGGTAGTCTACTAAATCCATTTAAGATTGGAAATTATATACGTTAAAGGGAGTCTCTTTGAGAGACGTGTACTCCCGAATACATAGGTCAAACGTTGCACATACCGGTTTCGATTTTTGCAGTGATTTTAGAGCCTTCCTTGCTTCCCTAGAAAATAAGAAAGATCGTAACAATATAGCATCATACCTTTTTGTGCGACTTCTATCAAAGCCATGTTTCGCATGTAAAAGTACTGCCTATCTGCTGTATCTGCTGAATCCTTATATTGAAATTTGAAATTAGCCAAGTGGCTCGCTTAATCTTCTCAAATTCTTGAAAAACATTCCAAGTATCTGACAAGAGGTCCACTTTCTTTTTTCTGATGAAGTAGCTCAACTGTCCTATCCTTGATCAAGTTTATTGTGTTCTCTTGCTGTTAAATCCTACATGCGTTTGATGAATGTTTTTCAGTCATTTATCAAGGTAGATCGATTTTTCATTTACGGGTATTGAAGACCCTTTGTACGCAACACTTTGCGTCTGAGCTTTGCAGCCAAAAAGATTTTGTGTATGTCATTTCTTTGTTAAGTAACGTCGTCCTTTACGCGTGCAGTTGCTAGTTCTACTGAATGTTTGATGTATTGATATTACATTGATTACACAATATTTTTAAGCGTGGGTCACGGGTTCGATCCCCGGTGGTGACATACTTTTCTATTGTTACGTACTTATCTCTAGTGTTCTATTCAAAACTAACAATATTTTTTGTTTTCCCAGACGTATTTTGAAAGCTCCGTTTCAAACCTGTCCTTCTCTGATCTGGAGGACTTCCAATGATTCCTAGACTACTCCTTTAAGACTCCGCCCTGTTATTTCTTGATAAAACTTTGCATCATTGTTTCTATTATTTTTAACCATAAATTTGCACAGAACCAATTTAACAAGGAAGTTGTCTTATAAAGGACACCCTGTGCGTCTCAAGACAAAAGTGCAAAGGGGCCGAGGTGGAAATAACTTGGAACATCAGGGAAGAGATTCCGGCACATCACAGTGGCAGAACACGATGCCCGTTGTGTTTAGAACAAAAATGCGCAATAATTAACGCGTGTAAGAGTAAATTACTAAATAGGACATGTGTCGACATGGGAATAGCTATCTTGCTAAGAACTTTAAAGATAGAATGGTTAGATAGCAAATTTGTAAGTATGTGATATTAGTTGCCTGATGACTGAAGACATGAGACTGCAGTGGCAACTATCATTGTTTTCTCTGCATCGTTATCATTGCTTTACGGCCCTATTGACCGTATCGGGCACTTTATTGCCTAATGCCAGTTTTTGCGCATTACATACATACATAGATTCGTACATGCATATATTGTATTACAAGAAAATTCAGGAAGTGCCTAGAGCATCATCGAGAAGAGAGAATTTGAAATGTTAGTTTTGAAAAGAACACAAAAGAAATAGAAAATATGTCACCACCGGGGATCGAACCCGTGGCTCACGCTTTCGTAGCATGCGCTCTACCAACTGAGCTAGGTGACCTCCGATGTCAACATACTTTTATTTCCATAGTCGCAACATTAAATGCCTCGATTTTCATTCTTGCATCGAGACTCCTTAAAAGATTCTTAGGAACCCAATGGCATAGACTGAAGAAAGTGTTCAGAATTTAGGTACTACCGTTCCAAAATCAGTATCTCTTAACGGTATGCTTGGTATGCCGCGAAGAGATGCTTCGTCTTTGGTATGAGCTTCATTTAAGTTCTTTCTCTCGAATTGTATTTTTTTACATGGCGATTAAGTTTCACTTAACTTTGAGGGGTACGCTGAATGGAAACCTAGCCCTACTTCTATTTTTCAAAAGGGAGCTCTCCAAATCCCTCTATTGCAACAGTACAGAACTACAAGAGGACGTCTTTAAAAACATGTATATTTCAGATCAACTAAAATCCATTCTTTAACTATAACTGTATTTAACACACTACCATCTGCCTTTGATCAGGTACTTAGTTAGAGATGCATTATATTTATCATAAATTTAAGTTGCTTAACATAAATTATATCTGTTTATGATTAACTAAAATCGTAAGTACTGCACAAAGGATACTTTTGTATGTTCCGAAAACACACCTACGTCATTGCTCCAAATTACGAGAACTTTTCACTGAACATGTACAAAAGATTGTATTTTTGATTGAAATTTTGAATCTTATCGTTGCTCAAAACAACTATGCGTGTTATTAGATAAAATTGTAAGTATCGCACAAAGGATGATTTATAATCCTCATTATCATCCTTATCATCCTCACTTAGCTGTGATATTTTGGGGATTTTTGACCTAAACGTTTTGCACAAAATGCACTCGCTCAATAATACAATGACGTCGTTACCATGGATACCTACACATTTTATTAGCTAAAACTATAGGAATTGCGAAAAGGGTACACAGCTACATCGTTGTAATACGTTTAATGATAGAAAACATATTAGATTTTAATAAAAAGCACTACTTTGTTCAAAAAAGCGAAATCTCTTCATTTAATAAGCTGAATAACTACTTCACAAAAACAATTTACAATGCCATTTTATCTTCAGTGCAAAGGTTGGTATTTCGATATCTGCTTTTTTTCCCTACGCAACAATAAATATTGAAACAAGTATACCATTTCGAGATGCATGCAATTATCACAAAAATAAAAGATTTGTTAATAGAATACAGTTTTTACGTAAACTAATAAAATCTACAATTATATAATACCAAAACTATGAAAACATGACCTACATGAATTAACGGTAAGATATCAACTTAAAATCACAGATATTGCAGTAAAGATATTCAACCACGCTTCAAAAAACACCACATGATTATTCGTTTCCTAAATTTCCAAGACGTCTCCATTGATACAATAAACACTGAAGTGAAGATGAAGATCTAACAAAGATGTGTTACAATAGCTTTCTAAAAGTCATATCAGTTGAAATTCGTTAAAATGATCTTAATCTACGAAGATTGGGTAGAGTTCTTTCGAACTGCTAACAAAGCAGGCTCTACGTGTAATACCTAGATTAGGACGTCTATCATATCAGTTGATACTCGAATTATAAAGATGCTTGTATTTAAGCCAAAATTACAGAGATTGCATTGAATGACGTAAACTACTTGCGAAATACTACCAAACCCAACCCTAGATGTAATAGCAAGATTAAGATCACGTTTGGAGTCCATCGTACCCAGTTGATATTCAATTATTTAGTGAATTTGCTTTACTAAATAGCATTTGTGGCTTGTAACTGGAACTGACAAAATATCTCTTTAATTCTAGTCAAAATCACAAACACTGCGCAAAAAAATATTTAAAGATCATCTTTAACGAGTTCCACTATAATCGTTAATGCTCGAATTAAAGAGAGACCTCCATTAATCTCACACTCAAAATTACATATCCTGGATTAAAGATACCTTTCAGATTCAGATAAGTCGTCTTTGTATAACGTAAAATTTACCTCGCACAGTAAAAGGCAATATTTCTAATACATCAACATCCAAAATTATTAAAAGCCTCTGTGCATTTATGTATAAGAACCTTTGAAATTAATAAATTGCGGAAACCTTGAAATACCGGAGAAATTGACTTCTCTACCTGTACTGGTGGATTCACCGAAATGTCAGGTAAATTCCTTTTCACGGTACGTGAGTTGGTACTGCTTTCAGCGAAATGCCAGATAAAGCCTAAAATTGACTTGTCTACGGGTACTGGTGGATTCTTTAATGATTCTCCAACGTATTAACACCTTTTCCTCTTACGCTAGATCAAGGATGGGCAAATATTTTGGCTCGGGGCCCACATTGACGCTTAAAATTTGACTGATGGGCCGGTTCAGCACCAAATACGATACATTTATAAAGTGTATTTGTTAGCAGTACACATCAAACATAAACAGAAAGAAGCAGTAAATTATAATCATACTTTTAAATGAGAACAGTGTCGTTGATCATCCATTTTAGCCAGTGCACCGCCGTCTGCTGATAAAAATGCAATCATTCACATGAAACTTTAATTCTGTACCAACCTTCGGTGGGCCGGATTAAAAAGACCAACGGGTCGGATTGAAAAGACCAATGGACCGGATCTGGTCCGCGGGCCGTAGTTTTCTCACGTCTGCGCTATACAGTCTATCGCCATATGACCTTTGGTGTCCCAAGGCTAGAAAAATTTCTCTTATTAACATTTTATGTTTTCGATATTTCAGTCCTAATTCTCACATCTGCAAAATAATTCCTTCTTTCTTCATGTTTTTTTTCTTTATCTAACGTTTTGTTTACATGGTTCCTTCATAACTTTGTGCCTTTGTCTGTAAAGTCGGACCCCCCCCGGAAAATCTAATTTTAAATGAACTCCCCCTTAAATGAACACCCCCATGATTAAACGCCCGTTCATATCAGCGCCTCCGCACGGAAGTCGACATTATATCGAGGAACTACGGTACACTAAGGCGGGCTGTCTAAGAGTAATTGGATGAAATGGATACCATATGCGACTATTTTCACTTTGTAATAAATTCTTTTAGTCTACAGTTGATTCTCCATTAATGAGGCTTATCACACGTAGTAGGGGAAATGGTACACATGTTCTCTTATAAGCATATTCGAAATGATCAAGGTTAAAAAAATTCTTAGATATTTAAACAAGAAGGCCTTACAAAGTTCTTAATATGTTCTTAATTTCAAATGGTATAAAGAATCTAGATATTAAACATTTTAGGTCCGAAATACAACATCCAGATCCAAAATTAAGATGATAAAACTTAAAAAATGTTTTGCACACGCTATTCCCGCTCACTTCCGATAGCATTAACATCACGACAAGCTTTGAAATGTTTTTGGTAAATCCAGCTATGGTCTTCCCGTTGCTAAGACGTTGTTAACTTGTACTATTCTGAGACCTTCATTCTTTTAAGCTATGTTGTTATAAAAAGGCTGGTATTCGTGTGAGGTGGGGCGTGGCCAGCTATTTCAAATTGGGCTGGGAGGTAAATCAACACCTTTAACTCGTCAACATTCTTAAAAATTAAAACTACGGTTGCTTATTCTTTTAATGAACTGAAAACACCTTAAGTTCAATTGAACAGGTAAGTACGCAAGAAAGTAGTTCCGCGATTAGCATGGCTGTATTTATAGTCGCATACGCAGATTTGGGTGCTTCGAAAGATCAATCTTTCAAAAAGTGTTTATCCCATGTAACGGAGAGCAATGTGTCTCATGCCCTCTTGGTTTCGTGCTTGCTGTCTGTACTCCATACTATAGTTTCCTAAGAGCAATTGTGTTTCAAAGTTAAAGTTGACGAGAATATTGTGACACGACCATATATATTTATGTGCTAAACGTGTTAACAAATTATAATTTTGTGGCTACTGGCGTAAATAGCCGTGTGTGAGATTTTCGTATTGTAACACTGTGACCATCGCGTGCTTTACTGATTATATATTCTTGGTTTGCTAATAGTGAAATATAATATAAATTAATAGGTAATTTGCAAGATTTTGTACGGTCTGCTCTTCAGTGAAGAACAAATCAGAATGCAGGGGTTTTTTTGTACGGCATTATTTGGGTTTATGAATGACTGCTAATGTAGACCCTCTCACTGGAAAGTTTGAGGGAACTTACTTGAGGAGTTTGTTTCAGAATAACCCAAACTGCGAAAATGTTCAAATTGCGCGATGGTCCTTAACTCTAGGGACACGTTGGGTGAAAACGGGAGCGAAGGACCTATCTACTGCTTCTCATAAACTGGAAAATAGAAGACACTGAGAAAGTAATAATTTTAAAACCGGCCACACTATCTTCCTCCTCCAACATCTATATAGTAACACACATCCCCTTACACAATAACCGAAAAATCGACTAATCGGTATAGTGGTTAATGATTAATCGATTTGCGAAAGAACCAAATACAGTCAGTTCATGTATTAGTGCAGTTCTTAAGCTCGTGTATTTTCAATGCCCAGCCATTCCAGGGTATAGGTAAACAGCAAAACGGAACTTTCCTGCGGAGGAGATACAATAAACTTTTTATCTTAACTCTTATTCACTGTTACATTTACATCTCTCTAGGATCATAGGAGATCCAAAATAGGTTTGTAATAAATTAATAAAAAGGTTGGGTCAAAAAGCTAAATCCTAAATCCTCTGAGTAATTAAGTGCTCACTTAGCGTGGTTGTGGCGACTGCCTGCGATGAATTTCCAATCTTCTCTTTCTTTGCCTAAAGTTGATCCCCTCGTGGTGTATTCATTTTCTTCTTAATTTTCTAATCCCCTTAGTACTTAAGATGCTTCTTAAAGTTTCTCCATATTTAAAATAGAGTTGTAAAAAATATCACCGGAGAAAATAATTCTAAGAGTTGCCTGGGAATTTTATGAACGTGAAGGTTAATCATCACAAAACCGATCAATGGTTATATATCTGCCCACATTTTTAGAATTGACAATTGTGGGTAATGTTGGTGTATCCGCTTGTGCAATCATAGGTGATATTTTGTTTATGGCTGTACATTTGAAGCATGCGGAAAATTACTTAACTCGTTTTATGACGAATCATACGTTTCATGTACGCCCATTTCCTTAAATCGTTTTTGTAAAGTCCATGATTTCTTTTTTGTCGTCTCGGTTAGGTTGAAAGGGACCATTTAATATTATTGCTTACAATAACAAATCCTGTGCATGCAGCCTGAAAGCTACTTAATCAGTAGAATGGATTAAAGTTATTGGAAAGATTGTTACGTTTTGCCAATTGTGTAATTTATCTTTTAATTTCTCATTTTTTCTGTTTACGCACTTCTCGTTACACAGCACTTTTACTAAAGCTAATCACCTCATACATCAACATTCGGGGTATATGGTAATTATAATTTATTCAAAGCTGGTATACATGACTATGATCCATCCTAAATTTGATTATACGTTCGTACGATTGTGGTGATAGATCAAGAATGTACGAACCGTGTTGGACTGAAACTAACTGAGCTGAACTGAGCTGACTTGTAGTCTTCCATTATTCTAAACTAATTTTGACCAAAGCATAGTATAATAGGGTCAAGCCATCCACAAAAGAAGCAGGAACGCTAAATGAGTTTGTTTAATTTCTGTTAACAAAAATGCCCCTCGTATGTCTTAAGTGCTTCCATTGGTAAACTTTCCATAGTCAGAAGGTAAGAACCCAATTGCAGGTTCTAAGGAAATTAAAAGAAGCTTTACTAAGCTTGAAAGAAGATTATTCAGCGAGAAATTATAATTATGGCCATAACGTAATGCCTTACTTAAAGAACATATCTCGTCATGAAAACGAGGCTACTTTCGAATGATCTTAATCTGCTTAGTAATCGTTACACGCTTCTCACTGACCATGGAAAGAACCTGCCATCAATGTGTCATCAATGAGAACAGATACAACACATGACCCTAGCCAAATGACCGAGAAGCCGCCAAACTATTTATGTAGTAGTCTTTCAATCAAAGACGCCTAATGAGCTGTGGGCCCGACATTGAAACTGCCCTAAATATACAGAAAAGCCACCAAAACGGCCTTAATAAAGGGTCACTGGGGCGTCCGAGGGTGACTTCCCTCAATTTAGGCTACCTGAGGGGGGCTCAACCATCCAGTAGGACCGCCTCTGTCATTAATGAGAACAGATACCACATCCATTCCTTGCCAAACTGTTCATATGCCTCCCGCGTGAATACAATTTTCTTGTATCCTTGGGAGACCTTACGTCATCCTTTTTACTAATCATTCAAAATGTTTACCATTAGTTTTTTGCAAATAAACTAAGCTTAGAGCATACATAACACACGTCCGTGCAAGTGACTACGCTCACTCCCCCGTGAAAGTGCACACGCGCACAATTCCGTGCAAGTGCACACGTGATCAGATTTGTGTTCCGGGGTGTACTTGTGTTACCCGGTTAAATAAAATTTTTTTGAAACAATTCGTGTACAAAACATTTATAAGTATTATTTTTTATAACACTAGTCTCTAGAATTGGCCTTGGGAGTTTCTCTGGTACTAATAAATTTTTGAAAAGATGTTTTAGCAACAATAGTTGCAAAAACGTCTGTATTTATTGAATCCAACCTTGCTTTTGGGCAGTCTTTCCCTTGGTTGCATTATTTACCATACTAAGATACTTTGTATGATTGTAGTGTTTAAGTAAGGCAGTTTTTTCATCGCCCAGTCGCGTTCTTTATGAACGGTCCATTCCTTTTAAGATTTCTTATTTAATAGAATGAGTTATCGACCGCGATGCAATGTTTTTCAAAAGTTCAGTGTGGAATGAAAAGGTTTCTTACCTAAATGGCTTTAGGCGAATGTAGCTACGAAATCTTCAATTCCTTTAGGTTTTTATTTTCACTGGGGGGAGCAGACTAACTACAAACGAAAGTGAACCTTTCAGCTTGGTGCCAGCCAGCGCAGGTGCGTAACAGGCGGGGTTCAGGGAGTGCACGTACTAGGGGCCCCGACCAGATTGTGATATCATGGGGCCCCCAGCACTTCTATTTAATTTTTTATTTTATGGGAAATTTGAAAAAAATTGACAAAAAGATATAAGAACCTAAAACAGTTCAAATTATATAACTTATAACTGCTATGAGACCCAATGTTTGAGTTATAATTTGTAAATCTGCCACTTATCCGTGTACCAGTCCTCAGAAAGTTCTTAAACTTTGAAACTGGTACTTGGCACACAAAAGGTTGGGGGCCCCTGTTCTAAATGATATTTTCCGTCATATTTTGAGATCGATCGACAATATTTCATGCCATAAATGATATTTTTGGAGATCCCCTCCTATCAATTTGTGCCGTGAATGACTCTATCTACAAATTTTATTTTGGCATCATCAACAATTCAAACTTACAATATTTTGTTCATTTCTCACGTAAAAATACATTGATTGCGTTGTGAATTTTTGAATGTAAAGCTGCACTACTGCGGAAGGACAAGATCAAGAATAAAGTTATAAGATCAAGAACCAAAGTGAGAGACATCACCGAGAAAATACAATTCACATAAGGCCAGTGGGCAGGACATCTCGCCCGAATGGAAAACGACAGATAGGCCAAGAAAACAACTGAGTGGCGGCCAAGAGAAGGAAGCAGATCTATAGGAAGACCAAAGAGGAGATGGAGAGATGAGATTGAAGGGAAGGCTGGTAGCACGTGGATGCAGAGAGCACAAGCTCGGAAGGCGTGGAGAAAACTGTGGAGGTTACCTGCCAGCAGTGGCGTGAACAGCTGAAATGATTGATTGATTGATTTAAAAATTCCATATCAATTAGGCATCGTAAGATTATATGTATTACATATACTAATAATTTGTTGTCAGCTCTTCAAGTAATGTATGAAACAGATAATTGTGCATCAATGCTATAAAAAGGATACGTGATTGTCAATAACACGAATGACAGAAAATGTGCTAATCATGTATATATTACTTTCAACGACTTGTTTCAACCCTCTATTATCCTACAAATTTGCTCGAAAGTTTTTTCTCCTTCACTTCAAACTATTGTCGTCACCAGTGTCTGGCGAAAACGGTTAGCAATCATAGCCCGTTACTTAAAGCTATTTGTAAAGAGATTATTGTGAGGCACTCCGTGATTAGGTGACGACATTGTTGGGGAAACGAGTAAAGAAGGCAAACATTATCCAGAATACGACATACAGATTATAACATCCAGATGATGTTAGAAAGAGAATGGTGAAGTAACATCTTTGAACTAACACATCAATAATATCTAGAAAAAAATAACAAATGTAAAAATTGTCGATAAACACTTGTATACAAGATCAGGCTGGCTAATTGCCCAATCTTTACATTCAGAACAGCAGTGGGTTTTAACAGCAGAGTTTAAACAGGAGTACAAGCTTTGCCTTCATGTACCAACACTAGCGAAGTTAATCGGCGACTTGCCAATTTTAATGTTTAAGAGAAGATTCTTCTCTTCTTAAATGGTTTAACTTTGTGAAACATGAAAACTACAATAGAAGACATTACTTCATAATACACATTGAATGAAATGTATATCCTACTTGAAGAAACGGTAATTCACGCAACATAACTCACCAACCGCATTTACTTTCGAAGCCACTTCGTTCCACTGATCTGTTGATTCCTCAAACAAACATGACTGCGCCAGTCGATCTCGGCGATAACGACCTTGGTAGGTGCCAAACTCAGACATACCTGTTTGACTAAGTCTGAACTTCTGGTAAACACGAGGAAACGCCTTCTCGTCCAGGGATGGTGACTTTGATAAAAGATTGTATTTGTTAATTTCTAAAACGCAACAAACAAAACAAATTTATTAAATTTTCAATAATGAAGTGAATTTTTAAAAATGTAACGTTAACTAGGAGCAAATGACGTATAGTATCACCAAAACGGGTAGGGTTACAAAAAGCACAGGTTGACGTTGCAAGTAACAATTTTAACAGGCATTTAAATATTCCTGTTGTCCCTTCCTGGTGAGAAATGCACCAAGAAAAGAATGGTTATGTATTAAGCAGGGTTGTAGTCCTAGAGGGGGTGAGGATGGTGAGGTCCCCTTGTCAAAAGCGTTTGTAAATAAGGAAATTTTTATACACATATTTGTCAATTTTCTGTCTTGTTTATTTTCCGTTCTAAATTACAATAAACATAATACAGAACCATCTGAGGACTAATCGAATGTTTGTGGGCCCACATTATGATGGATAAAGAAGGAGCGACCGTTGACTCGGAAAATATGGAAACCTAATATTTTGGATGGAGAGCAAATACCTTTGGAGTTACGATACTTTCTCTCTTGTATTAATAGGAGGTGTCATTTTCACGATTTATCATATTTTTGTACATATATTGGACTGAGAAACTTAATTTTCACGAAGGAAATGTGTAACATATTTTGTAGTGTATTATTGCTGGATGCATTGTATATCGATCAGACCCATCTAAGAGTAATATTGGTAATATAATGTATACAATGCAATCTTGTGATAAGAATTTATTTTTGTAGTTAGAATCGTTCCTGCAGCTAAAGCTACGGTGCAAAATGCATGAACTGAAGTTATGTTACTTAAAAGTATAGCTTTTTAATATAGAAAGAGTATATTTCCCACCTTGTTTCAGCTACCTTTTACTAATCTGGATTTTTCATATCAGCTTTTCGTGAAGTTCAATTGCCATTGTAAGAAAATGTACTCGTTCTTAAACACAAGTTTGTCACTCCTCGTGCCAACCACGTGTATCCCAAAGTTGCCCTTCCGTTTCCAGTTGGTCCTAGAAATCTTGACGTTTCCTGAAAACAAAATGTACAGAAAACTTATAATAAAACATTTATCTCTAAAACTGGCACTGTTAGAACATTTCCCTCTAAAATTTGTAGATCATAGGTCAATTGCGTTGGTTATTCTTGCATTTCCTCTTTCAGACTATTCGCGATGAGAATTGCAAATAAGATCCATGAGTGTTGTAATGCTCAAAGTATACCTTTAATGAATGAGCCGGCTTAGGAGTTAGGAAAGTCAAGCTAACAGTGAAAGCCTCTGTTTTAGGGGAGGGACGTAGGAGGTGTATTCGTTGTGTTCATTAAAAGTTGAGGTTTTGTATATGCAGTACCCCTTGTTTCGACGCGTATTGTTATCTTGCAGCAAGTTAAGTAGGGTCTCTGTCCTGTATGCAATCAACGTGGAGCTAGGAACACCACAGTTCCACCCAAAACCACTCCTAGTTTTGGAAATAAAAATTGATTTTTCAGTTTCCAGATACATCGTCATCTTTTGTCAAAGGAAGTTTTAATTAATTGTGTTACATGTCTCTACGTTCTCACACATTCGTTTCAAATATTGTATAAGACCATTGGTTTGCTTGTATACATTTTCATGTATCTTGTTATAGAAATTGACCTCTTTTATAAAAATTTGAACATTCCTTTTTACAGTGGGCACGTTTTTGTAAAGTAACGAAGTCGAGAATTACATTGGCCTGAGCTACAAATCTGAGCTTGCTCATGTTCTTCAAATTTTTTTGTCGGATTTGAATCTCGTCTTTCTCATGTAGATGTTTTGGGAAGGGAAGTGTGCACAAATACAGGGAGTGTAAATAAGGAAGAGGAAGAAACGATCTGAAAGCTGCTGGAATGGCGTAGAATGCCCGATTTAAAATGAAACCAGTTATTAACAAGAGACTAAAACTTATATGTGCCAAAACTGCAGATGAAAATGGTGTATCAAAGATGACAAGTTTGATATGTCAACGCCAGTCTCTATAAAATAGCATTTTATTAAAAGGATTTAAGTTTTCTACTGGGGAAAAATAAAGGTCCGTAGCTAGGAAATGTACAAAATTGATTACTACACAGTGAATTCCCACAGTATTTTCCTTCCACTACTTATTTCTACTCAGATAACTGCTTTGATGCATGGTTACAACTACGAATAGGGTTAAGCGAAAGAGAGCCCGCAACATGTGGAATAGGGTTAAGCCTCCAACATGTGGAATAGGGTAAGCCTACAACATGTGCAGTAGAGTTAAGCGAATAAGAGCCTCCAACATGTGGAATAGAGTTAAGCGAATGAGAGCCTCCAACATGTGGAATAGGGTTACGCGAATGAGAGCCTGCAACATGTGGAATAGGGTTACGCGAATGAGAGCCTCCAACATGTGGAATAGGGTTACGCGAATGAGAACCTCCAACATGTGGAATAGGTTTAAGCGAATGAGAGCCTCTAGAGAAGATAGAGCTCTCCTCGGATCACCTCCAAAACTTGCCGTACCTGAGTCTATATTATTTATATAATGTGAAAGTATTCATTTGCCACTTACAGTTCATAAAACCATCCCATGTTGATTTTCTCTTTCTTTGTTTCCTAGATAAATATGTTTACCTGCTTAAAGGGGGAGTCCCTTTGTGTCAAAGTTGAAGCTGAGTTACCACTTACCCAGGAACAAGTGTACCAGTTTCTTGCAGATGATAAAACAAGACTATTGTGGGACAACATCATGGTGTAAGTAGTTTGTTAAACACGTAGTTATTCATTGAGAAGAGGACAGAGACGACTTGATATGTCAAATTTATAGAGATTAGAGAAGTAGAAAATATATTACCATCGAGGTTCGAAACGTGTCCCGGTAGTGACATATTTTTTGTTTCTTTAGGGTCTTTTCAAATCTGACATAGCTGTTTGTTATATATGGATGCCCCTAATCCAACATCAACCCTGGTAGTGCTGCTGCCTAGGCGATTCTTCATTCAACACGCTACAATCGCTGCTTTGTTAACTAACTTGCTAAATATTCAAATTTAATCAAATACACAGAATAGATTAGTATCAACACAACTACAAGACGTAATATACTCTAGCTTGGTAATCCAAGAAAATAAATCCAAGGAACCTGTTGCTTTGGTGTGTTTCGTGTTCGGTGTTTTTCATCACTTTGTTTTAAATGATTACCCGTAACGGGTGCTATCGTTACTTTTGCCGTCGCTCCTTGTTGTTTTGTTGCAAGCTACATCCTTAACGGATTTGAAATTCTCTGCGCACGATATTTACAGTTTCCTCCTTGTTAATGTGAAACTAAACCAACTTAATTCATATTAGAAAGTACCAAGGGGGGACTGCTAAGTTGCAAGATGATTGATAATATAAGGTACGCCTTACGTAGGTTTAATTAAAGGTACACCTTCAAGTTTAAGGCGTACGTTTACTCTCGCAAGCGCCTTAGCATACTATCGCCTTTCAAGATGCGCTGTTTGTTCACCTCATATATTGTTATTTTTGTTATTCATCTGTTGACGCAGTGTTATTGGAAAAGTCTCAGAATTAAAAGGGGCAGAACTTTGTAGTTACAGCCTAGGGAACAGAACGTTAAAGGGCCTAGGGAACAGAACGTTAAAGGGCCTAGGGAACAGAACGTTGAAGGGCCTAGTGGCAAAGGTTTATTGAGCAGACAGTGCACGCATGTAAATTTTGAATAGATCGTGAAACGTATGTATTCAGACTTCTGATGGTATGGAAGCATTTACATCAAAGATTTCCATGCACCCTTCATGCAGTTCTTAGTCAATATGATTTTTTAATCTTGTAATCACTGACATTTCTCTTGACACAGCCTTGATCCTTTCTTCGTATCTAAGTAGGATAACGCAATCGTCAACCATGCATTCTTCACACGAAAATTGGTAAACTACAGAGCTTGAATTTTTGGAAGGCACACGATCTTTGTGGTTGGTTGATAGTGCTTTTTTGGTTGCATAAACTACACGTGGAGCGACTGCGCCGAAACACTTCCCTATGGTCTTTTTGATCTGGTTCTCGAAACGAAGTGAAACGTTTCCATTCTATATGTAGGCCTACATCATGCATGTGTTTATACCACATATGTTTATAAATATCTACACAAATTGTATATAGGTATATTTTATGTAAATTCATGCCCGCATCTATATACTCTCAAGATTGCCATTTTATGTACAGTATTCTTCAATGCATACCTAAGCTCTTGCATTCTTCTTTACTGCATGGTTTAATGTTAAATTATCCCCCTTATTCAAGGGCTGCTCACCATTTTTGCCATGTCCATCTGGCTTGAAAGCCTTCCTTTTGAAGCTACGCAATCTATTACCAGCTCCTTATCACCGCCTGCAGTTTTTCAAATGACTTGAAATGCATTAAATCTAGCTTCCATATGTTCTCCCATTTGGATTGGAGCCCTCTTTTGTCAGCTGCATAACTTTATTTGCTCATCTTTGATCTGTCATTAGGATTTGGTTCCCGTTTGTTTGCCCCCTGCTGTCCCATTCAGGCTCCCTTCCGTATCACACCACATCAGCATCACCCATTTCTAGCCAAATTATACATGAACAACCTATACATATTTATATGCCTTTATTCATACTCACACTACATAATGTTTCCCTCTGCTCGAGCTTACCATACCTTTATTCATAAATATTTTTGCATCTAATTTACAACTCGTAAAAATAAACACTTTTCATTTAGCCTATGCTTTGATATCATCTTTTTCAAACATTTATCGTAGCAGTTTCTTGCCCCATTACCCCAGCAATAACCACCTCTAAACAGGGGTAGGCCCTACGTTACATACAGGATATATGGGCAGAGGTTAAAACCCAGTTCTATAGGGCTACAAATACCTAGGCCTAACCATTATATCACTAGGCCTACCAATTTTCCATTTCAGTATCGGGGCAGCTCCACCTTTCTTGCTCCCTAGAATGAGCACATTCCTACCATATTTATATGGTGTCACAACGTTATTCCCTACGCTGGGTTCAGTAGCTTTAATTTAGCTTACGTTTGGAACTAAAGCGAAAGTTTTTGCTAGGACCAATTTTTTCATAAATCTAATCTTACGTAACTTTCCATCAAATCCTATTGAATATCAAGCTGTGGAAAGCCCTCACTTTGGTGCACGATGTTCCCATTGCATCACTTATAATCGCATGTGGAGGTATCAACAAGTACTGTAAGTACTGTTAAGAACATCTACAGAATGACTCCGTTATTGATACATAACAACAATTGAAATATTATCAAAATCTCACCTTTTGCACCTTGCATAAAAGCTGGATCCTCTCCCTCCTTCGCACCACAATAAACAGCGATACATTTTATTGACATTTTCGGAAGAGTAGCGCGTTACAAAATAAAATCATCAGTTATCGGTAGTAAGGATATGAACGTACGTTCTGTCACATGCACAATCCTGCCATTTTAGCACATGTTTTTGTAAAAAACAACGTAACCAGGGTCAAAGCGAGGCAGGATGAAAGTGAAGCAAATGTCACGCAACATTGGTTTTATCATCGATTTCTTTCAAACATGGACAGACTTCGCCCTTTGTTTAACCCCCCCCCCCCCGCCACCCCCCACACCCTCCCGCCCTCGCTACCGATGCATATGGAGCATATAGGTGTGTGCGAACTATCTGTATTTCACCAAGTAATCTTCATCTTTAATCACTCATACGTCCATTTGAAAGTTTGAAATCTTTCACCGTAGAGCACTTAATATGCATGATTTAAACACTTAATCGAGTGCCCAACCACTATCTTCATACGTATTGGTGACACGGACATAAGTTTACTCCGTACAAATGTTTCCTCCTGTGTATCACAGTTGATAGTGTGCTAGAAGACCTTATTACTGCACCATCTGCTTTCCAACTCCAAGTGATATGTTGAGGCCACGGTATGCGATTGTTATCGTGGATTTAGATTGCTCGGAACCTGTGGTTTGGTCTCAGTGTTGCAGTGTAGCGAGTAACAAAACATTGGTTTCAGACACCAGTAAAACTTGGTTACTTCACTCTTGTAGGGCTCAAGTATTTTATTCAGAAGATTTGTACATCCGTGGCTGTCGAAAAATGAACAGGTGTGTATGGATAATATAATCTAGTAGTCAATAGCTATCCGAACATTCTATCGTAGACAGGTAGCAGTTGACCCGTATGTATGTCATTATTCATTAAAGTGGAGTTTGGCAAGGATGGCCTTGCCGAAAGAGGCATAGTACGCTTTGCAGTGGTCCATTTTAATTGTGTATGGATATATAACTGAAGGCAACTAAGATTTAGTTCCTAGAAACTTTCCCCAGTGTTTCAAGGGCCATGAAGTCGATCAGAAAAGTATAAACCATGGTACACTGTGTTTCTTGCCTGAAGTAGGTTGTTGGCGTATCCTTATTTGCAATTAAACCAGGTGGCGATTCGATTCGAGAATGTTCCCAACAGATGGGGGTACAACTGTAACATATACATTCTATTTAGATAATTGGTAAACCCGACGCTTGGAGCTATAGCGAAACAAAGATGATAGAGACTTTGACCTTTTTATTTTGTAGTTTGCTTGTAAAATATTTTAAGAAATATAAGGAATCCACGGTGATACTAAGTCAATTTGAAATTTGTTAAATCAGTATGAAGCTCGGGTTTTGACACTCTGTTGATGGTAAATATTTCTCAGACAACGTGGAGTTTTTTAATTGGTCGACCGTTTTGAGAACTGCTATTGGTTTGTTGCACCTACACCTCGTTTCCAGTACACCGATTCCAGTGCATTGCAACGTTTCATTATTTGTTTTGACATTCCAATTACTTCTGAGCGTTGCCATGTCTTAAGCGATATTTAATCATTGTATTGGACTGGTAAATGTTTTTTGAAATTGCCCATTGTTTATAGCAGTAACGAGCTTTTATCTTTTTCCAATAAATTTCCTCCCAGAAAATCCATATCACACGCGTTCTTTGAGTTTATCACCGTACACTGCGATTTAGGGTTAGCACCCGCAGAGTGCATCCGTCTCTTGTTGCTCTTAGTGAAGGCTTATCGTAGATCTCATCGATCTAGCAAGCAAATATTCAAAGCGGACTTTAATGCTTGTCCTACTGTTTTGGTCCACGCCTTGATACGGAAGTATTGGTTTTCAGCTGAAATAAACTTTCTTTGTCTCCAACTGAGTTGCCTTTATGACCAACGCATGCCCCAAACTTTAGATCTTGTCAATTTTATGTTACTGCATTTTAACACGGTCGCACTGATCGGTCACTCAGTGAGTTGAAGGCAGTGAGTGTAAAACCTTGGACGTTAAGTTTTTCAAAAATACGAATATACCTATTAGTCACAGCTCTTGTTTCCTGGGTAAACTCAAACTCAAAATAGATTTCCCCGCCAAATACAAACATGTTCAGAGACATCGCACGTGGATAACAGTGCAAGGAAGGCACAATCTGACCTGGGCGTTTAGATCCTGCTGTGAGTCACTTTTGCAGTGTGACCCCAAGTCCCCAATAACTGAAATACCAAGACAGATTTGACACCTCGGGTTCCGAAGCGGAAAGTCCGGTGTGTGTGTGTGACTGCAGCTATAATTTTCAAAATGTCGAAGACAGGATACCGTATTTCCACTAATAAACGTCGCGGCGTTTATTACAAATTCCAGCTTTTAAACGCAGATTTAATAAAGGGCGGCGCTGATTACAGTATGACATTTATTACAAAACGAAATTTATTTTAAGTTCTAAAAGGATTTGTTGACAGAAAAAATGTAAAACTTGTATAAACTATTTGTTAGTTCTTGTTCGGTCTGCTTTTCTACTAAGCGCGGCTTTGGAAGATGCTGCGTTTATAATAGGGCGGCGTTTATTGGAGAAATTACGGTTCCCGTGGTACCTTGGGTACTTATTCACATGGATCTTTAAGAATATCATGTTCTGTGCAAGAGAAAGCAAATAAATACACCCACTATGAAAGCAAATACACAAACTAATCACCTATTGTTTCCTCCACGACCTCTTTTAGGAAACGAGGTACTTGAATCACCAGGGCGATTTCTACACCTTGAATAAATTTTCTAAGGTTGTTCAGTAAATTATAACCAGCTCGTGAAGAAGCGTAATTTCCTTGTCTTGAGAAACAGTTGTAGGACATGTTTGAGTCACTTCCCAGTCGTCGCAAAACAAAATTTGCAAATAAATCCATATAGACCGATTTTGATATGTACTGCCAGAAGGAGTGACACCATAATCAGATCTAGTCCATGTGTTTTTATAAAGCAGAGGAGCTTCGGTGAATAATAAACACGTTTTAGGATTGACTTGTCGAATTCTTTGAGAAACAATCATTAATTCACAGTGGGAAAGGCAACGTTTATCAAAGGTTCTTTATCAAGAGATGGTCTAAAAAGAGCAATTCCGACGTAATAAGGTAAACATGCGAACGTTAAAGGGAGAATTTATTAAATCTTAAAGTAATCCGCAGCAGGGTACATGATTTTAGATCTGTGCGAGGAATTGTTCTCCACTTTGCCAGTGTTAATATTCCCATCTGTTTTGCAAAGTGATCTTCCTAATGCTGAATTGTGGTATGACCCTCTATCACCATATGTTCTGCTTAAGAAAGAGAGAGTTTTTCCAATACGTGATGGTGAGAGGTTGTGTTAGAATTCAGCTACCTGAATAAGAGATAAGTCACTGGTTTCAAGAGTAGCTAAAAGCAATCTAATCTATTTCCATAGCAAGAGGACTGTATGAAGAGATAATGACGTACAGGAAGTTATTATATACAAAAACGAGGTAAAGACGGAAGTGTTACATGAAATCGAGGTTACAGCAGTTATGAATAATAATATAATTTTCATCAGGGTAGTTTGAATGCTTAGCAGTTACCAGGAAAATTCGTTGTAGGGGTACGAGAGGAGAAGGAGTGACGTCATTAAGGCTTGAGTTCGTCGACGAAAGTTTCCAATGAAATGACAGTGAAGACTTCTAGAGAAAGAGATAAGCTGAAGTCCATGACAGTCAATGTTCGGCAGCAGTGAGGGGAGGGGTGCGATTGTCCCTCCAATGCTTTCCATAATCCGGGATGTTGTCTCTAGATTTCTAAGTCCCTAAAATTAGCTTGTATTCTTACTACACGAGATAAAATAACGTGAAAAACTACTAGTAAACCTTACAATAGTTACAGTAGTAGGAGGAGGAGGAATTGTGGTAACAGTAGTAATAGTTATAGTAGTAGTAGTTGTATCAGTAATAGTTGTTGTTGTTGTTGTTGTTGTATTGCTGGTGTAGTAGTAGTAGTAGTAGCAGTAGTAGTGGTAACAGTAATGGTAGTATTTGTGGGTAGTAGTCGTATTAGTAACCATGATTTCTTTTTTTAAGAACTGCTAAAATGCAACCTTTTTCCTATTTTTAACTTCAACCTGATGGCTAGTCCAATGACAAATTATATCATACAAAACGCCCAGTCCCTCATCTGGCGTATAACCTTATTAAAATATCTTTCCAACAGCATAAAAGCTCATGATTGATTATATTAGTCTTTTATATTTCGGTTGGCACAACATTTAGTCCTAGTAATATATTACTCTTAAGAGCTTTTCAGAATGTCTTGGATTTATATATTGCAACCTGTTGTGTTTGATATCAAATGGCTGTGATACAATATGGTGTTTTTCGTGATTGGAAACTTCAGGTGGTATGTCCGGAAGGTTATTGAAAAAGTCCTCCCACAGTCGTTTTCTCTCCTCTTCGCTGTCAGACTTCAATGTTGCTTGAATTCATTTCTTTCTGCCCTCGATTTCATTAAATTGTCTTCCATGCAGCCTCATTTTGATTATTAATGAATGAAGTTTGTTTATAATGGATTTTTCTTTTTAAGGTAAACTTCTTGGGCACTTTCGGACAGTTTGTTCTTCGCAGTTTTGTATTCTCGTGGGTGTTATTTCAGGTTAGTACTTTCCTTTTCCCCTGCTAGTTTAACAACCACTCAGTTTGGTTCCATCTCTGGTCTTCCCACACAACAAGTTGCTTGAATTCGTCTTTAGAGAAACGTGCCATACTGCTGCTTGTTTATAGCATTTAACGAACGTATCGCATTTTTCACTAGCACTGGATTCCTCGAAATATTGAAGTAGAACCTTAAATGAATTTCGTATTACGACTTCGTAAATTCTAAATTGTAAAACTTCAGTGTTTTTTAACGCTATCTGTAATGTGTTTGAATTTTGATTCCATTCTTGAGCAGTTTACTACACAGTACCAAAATGCTCTTACCTCTGTACCTATCCCGGTACTGCATTCTTTATAAATCAAATCCTGATCAAAAATGGGTGCAGAAAGGGATGCCGTGGGCAGGCCCGTCGCCATAGGTGGGCAAGAGGGGGTAATGCCCCCAAGTTGTATTTGCCCACGCCAAATAAAATTTTGAAAATTGAAGGTGGTTGAAGGGAAACGCCAACAAGAGAAGTACGCAATATATGCGCAAATGACGTACATAATTGTCGGTCCTCTACCAAAGAAATGAAAAACAAGTAAGAAGGGAAGGCTTTCCTTTATTTTGTGGCAATATGGCTGTTCTGATCTGACCTTTAAAGATCGTTCGGTGAAAAGTGTAACGCAAATGCAAATTTAAAATTTATTACAGCGGTTGCGGAGTATGAAGGTTACTTTTAAACTCGTTTTCGATGCAAAAAATAAGCTCCACTTATACCTACAAAACAATGCTTTTATTCAGTACAGTTTGCCCACACCCTTTCGGTACACCGGAAACAGACACATTCAGATTCGTTACCAGGTTACTTTGCAAACATTACCTAGAGATTGATAGCAATATGTTATTACGGATTATGGAAAGCATCTGTCATCAATGAGAACAGATACTACATCCATTCCTTGCCAAGAGGCCGAGAAGCGATTTCCTTACCTGTCCCTTCTCACCAAGCATTGTGCTTCTGTGGTTTACTATCCGAGTTACTATTTCACTTGGAGATTCATCAAGTCTAATACCTCGGCTAGGTACTCGCCATGGAAAATATTCTTTGGTGGAAATGAGTGATTGTAAATATTGCTGGGGCAAAGGAGTCGAACACTATTTGTATTTTTCCATTTCTACAATCCCCTATTATAACAATTGGAGGTGAGGACAATAAATTATCAAATCTATATAATGACCTTGCCAATCAATAGGGATCCACGAGGACTAACAGAATTTTGTAAGGATTAATACAACGCGGCAAACGTCGAAGGAGACAACTTTGACAAAATCGAATACTGTTGCGACCCCCGTTTACCGTTGGTCGCAAGTCAAAAGGACCCTTTAGAGTTATAAATAATAATACAACATTGATCTTAAGCATTACGTAGTAATCAAACGTAACTCACATAACTAGAATATAAATTCAAAACCAATAGAACTTTAAAAGTGGAGAACTATTTACTTAACACAAGTAATGACATACCAGAACATAACTAAAATATTTAATGGAACAGCGCTTTCTAATCCATTTTGTAACTTTATACGGGGGTCGCATCATTAATCGAACGCTTCGAACTCTTCTTTTTCGACCTCTGCTGTTCTTTGAAAACCCTTTAAATTTTTCGTCAAAAAGGCCGTTTACCGGATATTTTTATTTCTTTGAGAGAGCACTTTTGAATTTTCACATGGTAAATTGATATTGAATGGGGGAAAAATATAGCAAAACATCTAAAACAATGGTAAGTCCATGTTTTGTTTGCATTTTATGGCTTTAAATTTTAAACTGTTTAACCTGGAACGATTCATTCAATAGGACCTACTACGCTTCTGTTGGTGGATCCCTTTGCCCTTCGCAACCTGTATATCTCGACAAAGTTTACTTAGTAAGATGACATGTGTTTTCAGGCTTTTCCGGTTAGTGCATTTATCATTTGTATGAAAAGCAGTGTATATACGAGAAACCGTTTTCACTTCCTGGAACAGCATGAGATTTGTTATGGCCCACCGTCTTTACCTTCGCCAATAGTTGTTACATTTAGCAATTTCTGTATTGTTTCTAGCAGACATATCAGCGAAGCTTTTCGTCTTCGAGTTTTTAAAGCATATGTCGAAAGTATCTTTCTTTACAACTCAGATTTATGGACCCTCACGAAAACACATGAAGAAAAAAATAGACTCTTTTCAAAGAAAACTGCTGCCTAAAATAATAAGAGTGTACTGGCCACGAACAATGACAAACGAATCCTTGTACCATCGCACAAATATGAAACCCTGGAGTATGGACCTTTATCACACAAAAATCCAGAAGGAGGCCGGACCCGCAAAGAGCTTGTCAGGCCTTAGGTTTACTTTAAGATTAAGGCATAAAAAGGAGGGCGTTATATATGTTTGCCAAAAAATATTATAAGAAAAGATGAATATTTTTTAGTTGTACAAAGTATTCTCAATCTTTCATTGACATCTTTTAAGGAAACAACGATTTACAAACCTTTCAGCATCTAGTAGTGTTTGCGTAGAATTGACAGTTTCGCAACAATAGACCCACTTCATCGGTCGATTTACTGGAGTGGAGAGAGTTTTACATGTAAACGACCAAAAATATTTATCATGTACCATGCCAGGAGAAAACAGCGGGAAATGTTATTGTAAAATGAAGATTAGCAATAAAGGCATTGAGTTTAAACTACATACCTATTATTATACTCTAATTAATAACTATTACTCTTACTTACTTACTTCCTGTAATTTTTTTTTTTTGCATGTGTTTGCTTATATTTTTATCATTGTTTTCATTGTTTTTAAATTTCTTCAGACTAGAAACTCCTGCATACCAATCCTGCTGTCCCATTTACTACGCCCATTTACTGCGCCAAATTTACAGAAAGAATAAATGGCAATGAAGTTTTAAAAAAAATTATTATTATCGTTGTTCTTGTTATTATCCACTATTATAAATCTCATGGTCTCCATTATGCCAGGTGAAAACAGTGAGAATTTTATATCTTCTAAGCGTTATTACTGTAACTGTAAATTTACAGAAAGAATAAATGGCAATGAAGTTTAAAAATTGCTATAGTTAATATCCACTACTATAAATCTTACTGTCCCCATTATGCTGGGTGAAAACAGTGAGAATTTTATATATTGTAAAGTTAACTGTAAGTTTACAGAAAGAATAAATCGCAATGAAGATTTTAAAAAATATTATTATTATTATTTATTTTATCTGTTTGTTTGTATATTTTCTTCACATGGCCACCAATTATTTTCATTGTCTGCTCCCCTGAGGTCTGACTATGTCACAATATACTCATGATAAACGGTAGTAACATAATTTACATCTATGAAAAAAAGATGTAACCTATTTCAACTGTGACTGAATTATTTGAACTGTAACTAAATGCAATGCAATAACTTGACACAAGTGTGCATCATAAATACACTTTACATTCTATAGATTCTGTGTGGGATTGAGCAGTTACCTCTGACAAAATGGTGATTTTTTAAAGATGTTTTCTGTTCTGTATTTGACTTACTTGACTTAATTGCATAGGTCTAGCGACCCTTTGCTCCTATTCTGCAGAACTCCGCCCATTTTTATCTGCCCCTTGCGTTCCTCTCGGCCAGCAGAAGTGGCAGCTGTGTATCCGTCCTGACATGATCAGACCATCTTTTTGGAGGTTTGCCTCTTGGTCTTCGTTGAGGGAAATCTTATTTGTAACTTTGGAATACAAGCGATGTGGTTGGCTTTCTGCATACATGACCAAACCATTTCAATCTCCTTGTTTCAATCATATCTGTTATGCTACGTTCCGATTCTGTAGTTCCTCGAGCGTTGCGTTGTTGATTCTGTCACGTCCTGAAACGTCAAGTATTGCTCTGTGGCATCTAATTGCAAACACATTAAGTTTGTTTTCTTCTTTTGTTGCAAGCAACCATGTTTCTGATGCATAGCTTGCAATTGGGAGGATGAGTGCACGGAATAAACGTATTTTTAATCGTAGACTTATGCTGCGGTTGTTCCATATAGTTTTTCGTAATCTTCCAAAAGATGTAGAGGCAAGGCCAATTCTCCTGTCTACATCCATTTGACATCAGGTACTGAGCTTTGGAGAAAGATAAAATTGTTTACATTTTCGATACATTCCCCTTGTATTGTTATGCGGTCATCCAACATAATCAGGACTGTGCATTTTTCAGTGTTTATTTTCAAACCCCATTTTGCACAGGCTTCTTGTAATTGTGATGCCAATGTCAAGAGAAACTAAGTTACTATTTAGCAGGCAAATCATTTTCATCAAAAAGCTTTTCGCCGATTCTCATCAGTTGATTTACATCGGTAACGATGTGAAACGACTGTACCATATAATCACTTTAGTATAGATAATAATATAGAACCCGTTTATAGCAGTTGTTAGAGAAACGTGTTCTTGTTATTAAGTCTTGCTTCAAGTAAACCCACGAACCCATCCAGCCTTGCTCATTGAAACTGTGTTGTCATGGTAGGGCTTTATTGATATACCTATGCTCAATTTTATCATTGCCAAATTCTATTTTAACATCGGGAGAAGTAAGTGACATTTATAATGCAGGTTATAAAACCATATGACCGCAGCAATTGATCTCCTACAAAGAACGACAGGTGAATATCTCGACTGAATACGTGATTTTGCGATATTTATATTTATATGGAACGATTATGGCCGAACATAAAGTCAAAATACCTGTCCTTCATTCAATAATTATCAAGACAGCTTTTCCCGTCGTAAATCGGCTTGAGCTAAGATTTAACTACTTTTGTTGCCAAAGTTTATCTGAATAAAATCGATCACCCAGAAACACGGTTTTTGTACCTGCTAGAACACGCTCTCTTTAGACCAATGAACAGCAGTGTTTCTAGAATAAAGTCGTTTTCTACCTGTTATTATTTCAACCAGACATTTATAATTCGCCTTGTTCATGTTGATCTTCTATTAAGCCATTGCTTTTCCAAATCATTGGACATTTTTACTCTGTAACAGGACACGCTCTCTAAATATTGGCCAAAATGATTCTTCGAGTATTTGCGGCCATTTTGGTTACAACGTCGTTTGCATTCGCAACCTTCGACTTCGAAATTTTCCCTCTCAGTTTGGAACCTTCTGATGGTAAAGATACTCGATTTGCACACGAATCATCAGGGGAAGTTGTGAGCGTCGAGGAAAGAACTGACTTTCTGAAGGGTGGCGTACAAAAGACATCGAAAGTGCAGGAAACAAGGAAATTAAACAAGAAAAATGGTACAGTAACAATGGAAAAGAAAGTAACTGAAATTTATCGTTATCCAAATGGCACCCTACGAAAAGTTGAGTACAGCGATGACGATGCAAGTGGAGACACGATGGTGAGTTCCTCTTTGCAGTAAAATTGTCAATTAGTTTTCAAGTTACAATTGACTTACAGGGCAAGTGCGTATTGCATCATTGAAAGACAGCTATGGTTCAACAAGACCTCCATCTTGTATTTCATAAGCATCACAGTACAAGCTATATGTCGTACTTGTTATTGTTTTAGAAACAATAGTCAAACTCGCTGTTATTTTCATTCCTTATATTGAAAATCGATCTTGATGACTTCTTTTACTATGGACACTATCATAGTCAGTTTATCTTGATTTGCATAACATAGTTAATCAATTGCTTGAAACTGTCTGTTATACGCGTGCATTTAACCTTTGCCATTATCTCAATAAAGAAAGTTCGGGATCTCCTAAAAAGAGATCTGACATGTTCATAGTCTGTGCTACATAGTATAGTCGAGGATCTCGTTGAAAATGCACTTACTATGTGTCTTGGATATAAAAACAGAAATGGTTAACATATCTGACTCCGTACTTGCGATAAATGAGTAGCTATTTTATTTTCTGTAGTTGCTTTATTCGATATTCAAAAAGTTAAAGTTTGGCCGACAAAAATTGCACAATCGTTTCCCCTTAACTAATGATAAAAGTATTTTTGAGAAATTCCAATCTGTGTATGTATGTATGTATGTATGTATGTATGTATGTATGTATGTATGTATGTATGTATGTATGTATGTATATATGTATAGTAGTAGTAGCAACAGTAGTAGTAGTAGTAGTAGTAGTAGTAGTAGTAGTAGTAGTAGTAGTAGTAGTAGTAGTAGCAGTAACAATAGTAATAGTAGTATACATCATCTGAATTATATTACAGAATTCACTTAAATTTGTCTTTAGTAAACGGGTGTCAGCCCTGAAGTCCGTTTGTTAGCACCCTGCATTGATGAAGTATGGTGTTGCATATGCCAATAACCGAAAGCGTGTAATAGGCCCAATTTACTTGGTAATAGCTGCCTTTGTTATCTAGATACTTTTTTACTGGATAGGCTCCTGTGGCACGCCGTATTGATGCTACTGAATACACATGTGTGGTCAACAGTGATTTCTACAATAGCCAACGTTGTTATTACAAGTTTGGCTCCGAATCTTTTTTTGCAGAATCAGGTGTCTTAGCTCTATTATACCCTACGCCTATTATTTTTATTATCTAATATCCATCTTGCTACGTAGTTGTGGGGACGAGGGTAATTCTCCGATTAAAAAATTCTGTTATTCCAGTCAATCATAAACCACGAAACAAACAACTTTTGTTAGAAGGTATAGCCCCTAATAGTTGATAGCACTCCTCCAATATTCATATGTGAGGTAAAAGTGAAAATAGAAGTCAATCATTGAATATAGGAATCTTTAAACGACTCGTTGAACAGAAGTTGGTGTTACGACAGTCTACAGTACGTCTCACCTAATATTTCAAATATATCAAAATTTAAACTGAAAAGTTCTTGAAAAGTGTGGAAATCGAACAATCGTTTTATACACGAAAGAATTACGTTGCCAACTGCTAATTACCTTAAAAGACAATGTATTGCGTAGCTGTAATAGCAAGGGGCTTTTTTAATTTAAAATGAGAGGTCTTGTAAAGTAAAGCTAATTAAGAAGTCTAAAGGCAAAGTACCAAGACTGGAATCTTCTTACTGTCGTTTCGATTAAGGTTTCTCAGCCTCTGACAGTATCTTATCACCCTCGAGCTACCAAGAATTTCCAAGTACCCCTTTGGGTCCGAGGAATTCGGCAATTTTTATTCTCATTGATATTAATGAGTATTAAAGTCTGTAAGTCTTATAAAGAGTCCGAACTTGCTTACCAGGTGTAAAACGAAATATATACAACGTAAAAAGTAAACGGAGACAGTTTTAATTTGCCCTGTGTTTGATTTTAGACATTTTGACATAAAAAAACCCCGGTGAAATATGCTGTTAGCTGTTGGATCCCCCAGCTGAACGTTGGATCCCCTAATACCTCCTGTCTCAATTTGAACCCCCTTTAAAGTCTCGGTTACCCCCATGGGGGTCCCCGGACACCTGTTCAGAAACACTGGTTTAGATATCTCAGTAGCATTGTGTTTAGATGCCCAACCTCTTGGTTTATAGATATATGCAATTGATTTTCGGCTCTGTATGCTACATCTTATATAGCCTATGCTCTTCCAAAGTATGAGCAACTAATAAAAATTCACAAATGTCACAACTACTACATTTTGATGACATCCTCTTTGTGTTAACAGTCACCATACGAAGGAGGCGTCTTTAAGTTAGAGCTGTATTTACCAGATGAATATCCAATGGCTGCACCAAAGGTCCGATTTATGACAAAAATATATCACCCAAATGTGGATAAGCTAGGAAGGATATGTTTAGATATCCTTAAAGGTAAGTCACAAATATATTGCCGTTGTCATTGGATTCATTTTCATCCTTCTTCTTGTCTTTGTCTGATGTGCTAACCATTACACCATAGTTCCGTACTATTGAGGCAGACTAATTTTGGATGTGATTTGTTTCGGTTGGCGTCATCAATGGTAAACATCTAGGGCTACAAAGAATCAGACCTCGTCTTTCATCGTTGCAACTCTGATGTGCTAGTCATCACACGACGGTCCCATACCTTTCAGACTGGGAAATTTTGGATGTCATTTATTTCGGTTTGCGTCATCAATGGTAAAGACACAAGACTACGAGGAATCAAACCCCGTCCTTCGTTGTTGCAACGCTGATGT
>JAAAKM020073195.1:30121808-30162014 GCA_010016025.2 Alatinidae sp. Z8VKAUB7J3 | reverse complement strand
GCTAACCATTACACCATAGTTCCGTACTATTGAGGCAGACTAATTTTGGATGTGATTTGTTTCGGTTGGCGTCATCAGTGGTAAACATCTAGGGCTACAAAGAATCGGACCTCGTCTTTCATCGTTGCAACTCTGATGTGCTAGTCATCACACGACGGTCCCGTACCTTTAAGACTGGGAAATTTTGGATGTCATTTATTTCGGTTTGCGTCATCAATGGTAAACATCTAGGGCTACAAAGAATTGGACCCCATCTTTCATCGTGGAAACTCTGATGTGCTAACCATTACACCATAGTTCCGTACTATTGAGGCAGACTAATTTTGGATGTGATTTGTTTCGGTTGGCGTCATCAATGGTAAACATCTAGGGCTACAAAGAATCAGACCTCGTCTTTCATCGTTGCAACTCTGATGTGCTAGTCATCACACGACGGTCCCGTACCTTTCAGACTGGGAAATTTTGGATGTCATTTATTTCGGTTTGCGTCATCAATGGTAAAGACACAAGACTAGGAGGAATCAAACCCCGTCCTTCGTTGTTGCAACGCTGATGTGCTAACCATTACACCATAGTCGGGTAGCGTTGAGGCAGAGTAATTTTGGATGTTATTTGTTTCGGTTGGCGTCATTAAGGGTAAAAAACTAGGACAACAAAGAATTGGACCTCGTCTTTCATCGTTGCAACTCTGATGTGCTAGCCATCACACCATGGTCCCGTACCATAAAGACAGAGAAATTTGGGATGTCATTTGTTTTGATTGACGCCACTACAAACGTACAATGGGCTTTGGACAGCATGGCGGGCAGAATGGCAGCCTTTCCTTGGACAAGTTACATGGTGGAGAAATTTTATCTCCAATGGCGTTGATATCCACCGGTGGGAGCTGGTGTGGCGGCTAGAGAAATAAAGTATTATGCCATTGGGAGTGAACTAGCTTAGTTTCAAGAGTAGATTATGCGATAGCGAGGGTCACGGGTTTGTACCCCAGTGCTTACATATTTTCCATTTCTGTAGTGCTTTTTCAAAATAAACAAAATAGGTGTATTGCCGAAAAAGCTTAAGCTGGAAGAAAGTCCATCAATAACGGTGATAAGGAAAATTTACGTAAAAGGGTCAAGAAGAATGCCACTCAAGGGCAAATTTAAGATTTTTGTGAAAACTTGAAAAGGTCAACTTCGAGTTTCTAAAAACTGTTTCGAGAAAATGCTTCCTGCCCTCTTGTTCCAATGACCCTGATGACTTAAACTTGTCCTAAACAGGGCTTGATTGACAGTTTGACCATAGTAACTCGAATTCACTGGTTGGGAAGGCTCCCTGGAGATCAAAGGGCTGCCGCCCGAATGTTGAGACTCCCACTCAACTTTCTACAGTGAAAAATAGCATCAGCAAATCACAGAATGTCAGAAGAGGGACTGGTTTTCGACATGCTGCGAAAAGATGGCCCTTATGTGCCAGCGGACTGCAAAATAGGATTTTACAGCCTACAAACTGCGACACTGTAAAGGTAAGGTTCAAAATGAAATAATAGTTGTTTAAACATTTAACTCTTGATTGCACTATGTTAACAAATGTGTTTACCTTCATCGCTTTTTACTATAGCAAGAATGTAAGATGGATAGGTTTATGTAATGTAAGTTATTTATTATAGCTTAAGAAAGTTCATTGTTGATTCAGGGCCTTTAGAGGGGCCACTGCACCATCACAGCCAACCTTGTAAGCCAATGACAATTATGTTAATGGATGATCCATTTCTATATTTACAGGTTGCAATTTTCTCTGACTCCCAGTTACGGTCGTTAGTTGAAGAAGAAGTGACTTCTCGTCCTGGATGGTATATTAATAGCATTCTAGGAGGGAGGTGTTGTCATATTGCCAAGGAAATGTCAACATACAGCCTAGGTAATTATCAACGCACCTTTCCTCATATATTTTATTCAAATACATTCATTGATTGTAGAGGAACGTATGACATTATCTTCACTTAGAAATGAAACCTCACATTACAAATAAAATATTATGCTGCACAGAGCTGCCCACATTTAACATCACTGCTGGTCGGTTACTTTGGAGAAATTGTTAATCCAGCACTTCGCATCTAGTACAATTTTCCTTTGTGCTTCAAATTTTGAAGTAAGATTGGAAATATGAATTTCCTCATTTCCAAAGCTCTTATAATTCTGAAGATAACATTCTGAATCTACGTTACTGACATAATTGTGCAAACTAAGTTGTGTTAGTGATAACTTGCCGTCTTCCAATATGATAGCCAATCGTCGACCAAACAATTTCTCGATTATCATTTCATATGTTAATGGAAAGTGACCCCTTTTAATAACATCTCTCTATCAAAATACATTAACCAAGTACATGGCTTTAATTATATTTTCACAGGTGAGCCAAACTTCGTATTCTTATTGGTAGGAACCAATAACATACGAGACAGTGGAGGAGTGGGAGCATTTGAGGAAAGCTTCTTCGACTTACTGAACTTCGCAAGTTATAAGTATCCACGTGCCAAGGTAGGGTCTCAACATTTACACATTTCAATGGTATTCACTACCTTTTTTACGTGTAGTACTTAGTCAACTTTCGCAAATTTTGTAGGCAACGTTTCAACGTAAGTTTTACGACCTTATTTATACTGACTATTTGTCGTCTTAGCAGAATTAAGCTGCACTTTGAGATGCAAATGCAGGAAACGCTTCATAAAACCTATTTTTATGCACAGAATGGTCCGTAATGTATTATTCATAGCTACAGTACAGAATATAACACCTTAAAGAAATACCTTTCCATAATCTTATCCAAGTATAATAATTTGTTGAACTTGGACGATTTGCCTGTTGTTTGGCAGTGCCCATTCCATTATATTATACCTAAAGGCCCTGGGACGACAACCTTTCTTACAGAATCAGTATACTTGCGACGTCTCTGTTAACGACTGATACCTACAAAGATCAATAATGATCATCATTTACGATGGTTAGGAGTGCTAAATTCGGGCCATTGTTAGTCACGAATTATTAACTTCGTATGCTTTAAGATAAATAAAACTGGTAATAAATATTTAAGAGGTTTATCTCAGTTAATCATTCGATATCGATAAAAATACAAGGACTAGCTCAAGAAAAGAGACGTTTTTAAAGGCCGATCATCATTTCATCAACACATCCACGCAAACCAGTGATTGAAGCATTACATTGAAATTCTCTGCGGATTGTGCGACCTAAACGTTGTGCCTTTGGTAAAAATTTTATCATGCCATGCATTTTTGAAGTACTAAAAAGGATTTTTTGTCAACAAAAATACTGAGCATAACATTTACAGTTAATTTCAGTTCAAATGATACAATCAAAGGTCGAATCTTGGAATGGGTGACGATATTCAAAATTCTAGAGACGTTTTTCATAAACACGGATCAAGCTGGGCAACACTTACTGGCGCATTTCTATTACCTCTCTTACGATTGGAGACTAATCCAGCTTTAGAATTTTCTTGAAGAACGTCGTTCAGTTTGTTCACTTCACATATTTTAATTCATACTCGTCCCCGAAGTTCATCGATATGCTTTGGTGATGAAAGTATCCTACTTTAAATTCTAGAGGTGCACGCAGACATTACCAAGATTAAATAGTTTATTGCGATATAAAACAAGAATACTGCACAAAACAGCAAAGATACGGGAGCTTAAAGCTTTTTTGTCGGACACTCCTCATAGTGCATTCGTTAAAAATGACCAAATAAAACGCACAAAAAAATAAACACAAATGTATTTTCGAAAAAGCCAATAACAATTTTGAATAGATAAAATAGACCTAACTGTTTATTATTTTTACTATTTTTTCGGTTTGTTTTGTGTTTGTTTCTTTCGTTGCTGTTGGAGTTTTGGTGGGGTTCTTTTGTGTGTATATATTTTTTCTCAATTGTTTACTTTATTTCTTGTTGCCAGGGTTGTTCTTTAAATATTATTGTTGTTTATATATCTCCGGGCTCAATGTATATCGTAACAGCTTTGATTTGCCTATTGTGAGTATCAAACTGTATATTGGTATTATGCTTATATAAAGAATTGAGTTTATCATTACTATTTTTGCTAAATTTGTCTATTTTTAAGCTGCTCATAACTCATTCGGAGCCTCCACACGTGATCCAAAGATTAACCACGTTTTGGTATCATGAAATTCCTTGTTTTTCGTATTCTTTGTAGAGAGCTTCCGACATACTGACAGGTGCGACGGTAAATAAAGGAGAAAAGTTATATCGTGTGCACGTTAGATGTACGTTGACTATTGCATGAAGAGGAAATCAGTCTGTAACCTTTCAACCTAAAAGAGTACCGCTAATAAAAAGTCGCGAAATATTAAAACGATTGCCTTAACTTGTTGAATATCTCATGCTTAGTTGGTCGGAGAGACCTTTTCCTCTGTCATGATATATTATTAAACGCCATGCCGACAATTCATGATGGCAAAAGTATCTCTGCAAGGAAAAGTCGTTGTGCAATAAAACGAGTCGAGATTTTGTGATTCAGATCTTTAAATCCGCTTATAAGAGAGAGGGGATAAGAAAAAATTCCGTGATCAAAATGATATCGAAGGCGTCCGCTTAAATTCGTCTCTCTTTAAATATTGCCAATAAATTCACTTGTAAAATAAGCTCTGTTTCTTAAACTTTTTGAAAGGTTTACGTGTCGGTTTGTCTTTTTATTTAAGTGAAATCGTTACAAACAGTGACATCAAAGAAATACGCTGCCGACTAACATCTATCTATCTATCTATCTATCTATCTATCTATCTATCTATCTATCTATCTATCTATCTATCTATCTATCTATCCGTGTAATTTAACTACATTTATCTTTTAATCACTTTCTGTTCTGTACCAGAGTGAGGAAATAGGCTCCCCCGACCGCCCTAGCTGTCTTTGACCCTCTCTTATTACCCATCTGCTCTACTTCCTACTCTGTACTTTCCTAGCTCTGCATCATCTTTATTTGTAGGGAGGAGGGACTCGTTAGCCTCCCAAGGGTAGATTGGACTTTCAGCTTTTCAGCAACTCATCTAGGACAAGGTCACTCCAAAATCGAACCTGCGACTAGACTTCCAAGGCACCCTATGCTGTCTTGGCACCGGCGGATTTAGACTTCCAGTGTGGAGGGTGGATCTTGCTCTCTACAAACAAATTCCACCTAGCACCTGTGCAGGTCCTGTTTACCTATCCAAGACCTGCAGCGATGGAGAAGCGTTGACAAGTACAGGTAGAGGATACTACTGGCAGTTCCTAGCCTCAAATCTGCACGCAGGCGGCAAAAGGGTGATGGTCGCGCGATTAACATGCGGGATAGATTAGTCGTTCGTATCCTCCTTAGGCGACTAATCATGCCTTTTTAGGAACCGCGCTGCTCACCGCATTTAGGGGAAAGTTTATAAAAGGAGCCCTAAATATCGCCTATCCCACTTGTCCATACTAGAAGAAAGCGTCCAGTTGGGCATCCTCATTTGTGGTAGAAAAACAGAATGTTTTCTAGGACTGATTTTTGGGTCATGGAATGTTCACACGTTACTAGACAACAAAATTAGGAAAGAGAGGAGAACAGCAATTATCGGGCTCATCCTTCGTGAGTAGCGCATGGATATCGCAGCTCTAAGTGAAACCAGACTTTGGAAGAAGTTTAGCATGGAAGAATTTGGCGCAGGATACACCTACTTCTGGAAAGGTAGCGTACCTTGCACCTCAGGCGTGGGCTTTGCTATCCGTTCTTTCTTGGGGCGTAGCGTAGTCATTACCAAGAGGCATCTCTGACAGGATCATGGTCCTTAGGCTCAAGCTATGCCACTATTATCAGCGCAAAAGCGCCCACAATAACTCAGACTGATTAAGTCAAAGATGCTTTCTATGAGGAACTTGACAGGATGATACATGCTACGAGAAGGAAGGGCAAACTAATCCTCCTAGGTTACTTTAATGCGCATGTAGGTGCTGACTACAACCTATGGCCTAAAATCCTCGGGAAACACGGATTGGGAAAATGCAACTCAAATTGCCAGCTTTTATTGACTAAGCGCGCGTCCCACGATCTCTTTGTCACCAACCTGACAAACCAAAGACTACTTGGATGCATTTGAGATCCAAGCACTGGCACCTGTTGGACTACGTCATCGATGGAAGAGATGTAGACATCACTCATGCCATGAGAGGCAGTGGCTGCCAGTCTGATCATCTTTTAGTCAGATGTGTTAAGAATCTGCGCGTGGCACCGCTTGAAATAAGGCATCGTCAACCCCAGATGAGAAAGCTCAACGTAAAAGCACTCGCAAATACAGATACGGCAAATAAATTGAGCGATATACTAAAAACGTGCCTCAACCCAGACACCCCTGCCGACGCGAACATGGACATTGAGAAACTGTGAAGCAACGTGCGATACGGTGCTCAGCGTTGCCAACGAAATTCTTTGTTTTGTAAAAAGAAAGCACCAGGACTGGTTTGACGAAAATAATTCAGAGACTGAGGGACTCATCAAAGCAATGTATGATGCTCATCGCAACTGCATGGCAAACAAACAGTCACCAGCTGCATGGCAAAACAGTAAAGTTAGGTGTTTTTTAGGGGATTGGCAGCAGCGGAAACCAGTGCAAATGATAACCATCTGGAAGCAGTAATTGAGACGCCGTTGGGCCTTGTTCCACATCAGGTATGTCATCGCAGCACAACTCTATGTATTACGCGGACAATGTAGATTTGCATTAGGTTTTTTTGTGGTACATTTCACGAAATAGCGAAAACATTGTGTGCTGAAAAGCTTTTTTCGTCTGACATTCCTCAGAGTATGACCGAAATAAGAATGACATCAGAATGACGGAAATAGAATGTATGAAAGAGTATACCCAACTGTATGCCAAAGTGTACACGGACGATTGCTTCCGTATCATAGGAAAGGCCAGGTCTGTATTTCATTTGACCGTTCTGGAGTCAGTCCACATAAAAGCAAGAAAACCTTTGCTATGGAGACGAAAAGAATTCGTTATCTCGGTAGGCCTATTCAATTAATCTTGTTGTAATGGACGCTGATTGGTCCAAAAACACAAGCCATTCAGGCAGTCCAATTTTTGATTGGCTCCTTCAAAAATTTATTTGGGTATACTCTTTCACACATTCCATTTTGGTCATTCTAACGTTAGTACTCTGAGGAGTGTCAGACTCAAAAGCTTTACAGTACATAACTTTTTCGCAATTAAGTGCAATATTCTTGTTTTGTACCACAAACAAACTATGTGGTACATTTGTGGGGACTAAAGGGGAATACAAAGTTATCTGTGTGCATTTTAAAAAACGTTAAGGGTAGTTTGCAATGGTCTGATAAAAATCCTTGATGTTTTGTAAAGTCGCTTTGTGTGGACCTTAGATGTTTTCTTTTTATTGTTAGTGTGTGGTGAGTTCGAGTGCGCACGTTGTTGTAATGTACCCCACTGGTTACTCTTGTAGTGTACTCCAACAGTTTTGAAGATTTTGTGAAATAAGTAAACTAATAACACTTCGTAGTCACCAATAAAGAATGCACGAGCTCAACTTAATGTCGCATTTTAGGGGATGTAGTGGAGTATCCAAAGGAGAATGTAGTATTTATCTTAACAATCAAAGTAAAACAAAGGGGAGTGTGAAGTAATGATACGTTGTGACAATCAGTAGAAACCATTAGCTTCTGACTCGATATTTTATGGCAAGTAGGTGTGCCTTACGATTGGTGTAAAGTGAAGTGCCAAAAAGAAAACTCAACTTCAGTTACTGACGCAAATTTTCAGTACTTGTTCATATTGTAATCGTTTACAAAGTTAATCGCCGGTTTGCGTGTCTGTTCATTTCTGTTCACTCCTTCTCTTGGCTTCAGTGGTATAAGCAGGATTTATTCTAGGCCGTGCTTCCCACCCCTCCCCTATTTTAATTGGGGTATGCTTGTACATGCTGATTCCAGGTGCTCGTGTAAACGAACTATGGCCTGTCGCATCACCATTGTCCCAATTTACGCACAATCTTTTTACCATTACTTTGTAGGCAAGGGTTGTTAAGATGGCATGGCACCATGCCCATGCCCTCTGTACGCCACTGCTTGGCATGGCCCGTTAACCGGTTATGCTTAAGTTCTGCAAGGTGGCAGAGCGCGACAGAGAGGAGTTTTCACACAATTTGGGGCTTGCTATCACCACAGAGAACGCTACATTGGTGCATTAGAAATAATAATTAAAAATTGAAGAAAACTTTTACTATTTTAAATGACAGCAAAAGTTAATTCCAACTTTAACACTGATGCTTTTTATTTACACGGGAACAGATCCAAGTGGCCTTGCATTTTCATGGGGCCTAGGTGATCCAAACTTGCTGGGATCTGCTATCCGTACCATTTTGGGTCCACTTATGAAAAGGGACCAGCTTGGGTCAGATCCCAAGAAGAATCTGGTGTTAACACTTTGAACCAGATCCAAACTGGTACAAATCGAAAATGAGGCGAAAAGAACTGCCAAAGCGAGGTACTTTTGACGTCTTCTTTATTCATGTTCTATTTTGTCGCCAGTATTGACTCGATAGCCATAATCATCTATTGTTGGTTTTTCAACGTTCTGTTTCACTGAATAGCTCATTATGATAGGAGAAATCCAATGCTGAGCTCTGGGGTCAAATGGATCCGATTCCGTCCCGTAGAATAGGTTGTCGGGATCGGATCCACTCTGATCCGTACAAGTTTGGATCCGTATCTGTGTAAACAGGGTCTAAAAATCCCGATGTAGGAATCGATTTTACGCTACTAAACAAAGGACTAGAACGACCTTGACTGCGCGGTGGTCAAGGCATGCGCAGCGCACTCTTTTCTACTAGATGCTTATGGAGTATCATCGAGAAGAGAGGATTTGAAATGTTGGTTTTGAAAAGAACATTAGAGAAATAGAACATATGTCACCATCGGGGGTATTAGGAGTAAAGGAGGATTTAAGAGGTAGCAAGGGAACCTCTATCTCTCTAGAGAACCTTGCAATTTTGCATCGGGAAATCATGGACAACCAGGGTAAGAGCTGGAGATAATTGGTTGTTCCAGAACCGTTCCGTGAGCAGGTTATGAGGCTTGTACATGATTGTATTATGTCGCGGCATCTAGGAGTAAGAAAGACAACAAACAGGGCTCTGACACAATTCTATTAGCCTGGACTGTCGGCAGATATCAGTAGATACTGCAAGTCGTGTGACATATGCCAGCGGACATTTAAAAAGGGGGAGTGTACCCAAATACCCACGTGGGCGTATGCCACTTAGAG
Organism: Alatinidae sp. Z8VKAUB7J3; assembly: GCA_010016025.2. Classification (NCBI taxonomy): domain Eukaryota; kingdom Metazoa; phylum Cnidaria; class Cubozoa; order Carybdeida; family Alatinidae; species Alatinidae sp. Z8VKAUB7J3. The sequence continues at coordinate 30,152,706 of JAAAKM020073195.1, read as the reverse complement.
ACACCCCTTTGAAAAAGATAGCAGTGGATCTTGTAGGCCCCATCCTTCCAGCTTCAGAAAAAGGTAACCGGTTTATTTTAACACTAGTCGACCATGCGACTAGGTACCACCAGTGGTGACATGTTTCCTATTTCTCTAGTGTTCTTTTTAAGATGCTTATAATATTCCAACAGGTTTCGTGTTATCACTGATAAAAAGATGCGATATACCAATTGTACTTCTTAGTTTATTTAATTTATCAAAACTCTATTACACTTATTGTGTGATACATCCTGCGGTGTAGTCATTATTGCTACCACGTAACCAAGGTCGTTGTGGCCAAGCGTTTCCGGTTTAGTTGCCACTACTACTTCGTGGCTTGCGATGACAGTTGTTAATAAAAGAGAACGATATTTCAAAGCCTACAATATCATATATAATTGGTTTAATGAATACGTTGTGTGTAAAACAAAGACTTTTCTCACGTTCATGTAATAATCGATTACTTTTCAGCTTTTGTGTAATCGATTATTCGGCATCTTTTCAGAAAATTGAATAGCGAATACAGACCTTTTCTCTTATGAATGTACATTGTTTCCACCACTAGTAAGCTGCCTCTGCGCTATTTTGCAAATACCGCTACATAGACAGAGTTTTTTCAAAAATGGCGTCTGCAGCAATTAATTAGTATAAAAGATGACATGTCATGTGTTCCACAAAGGTCAAGGCCTTTTGTCAGCCCAGTGAAGTGAAGAAGAGATTATTATTCCACTTAAAATGAGTGAATCCAAGACAGTCTGCTCAGTCTTCAACCTACCAAACTGCCTCACAAATAAGCAGTTGAAGATCAAAATGAACAATCAAAAGCTTACTTTCGAGTGCAATCCAAGATACCTTGAGGCAAACCTTAATCGATGCTTAACATTAGGGCAGTATCTGAAACCAGTTGCAGAATAAGTAACCAAGGGAGTAAGCAGCATAAAGAAACTTGCGGGTATCAACTGAGGAGCCAATTTTAATACACTGTGGACCCTAGTGCAAGTCTATTCCGCAGCCAAATATGTTTTTCTCGCGTGGACCCTCAGCTGCCATACCGAAAACATGAACACGATCATCAACGAAGGCACGAGACTTGTCTCCAAAACCACTATGTCGACACTCACGATGATTGTACGGACTACCTCAGGGATTCCACCTGCATCGAGATTACCAGGCAACCAAAATGGCTGAGAAAAAAATGAAAGAGGAAGCCTTATAGAAAAACGTTGTCTGAGCGCATCAGGCGTAACGATTGTGCCATTGGAACCAAAGCACTCAACAACAACATTACAAGCACAATCAACTTCATAAATTTCTTAAAGCACCATCCGAGAGACCAATTGGTTTTAACTTGAAAAAGCAATCGTCATGGACCAACTTTAATCGCAACGGAACAGGATTTCCTCCAATCTCCCTCTGTGGACAGAGTTATACGCCTTGAAGAAGTCAAAAAAGGTAGGGCTAATACCAAACGTATTACTCTCATTACCTCGATGACTATTGGTATCTGTCCCACATTTTAGAGACTCTATTGAAAACCATTCTGATTCCTTGGCTTTCCATTGCCTGGTATTTGCTAGATGGCTGGTGAAATGGGATTAAAAGCCATTGTTATTGATTTTGTCTACAATTGGGGCTATAACTAATGGCTTTGTATTTCGTGTCTATGTCCAAGTGTCCTTTTGGCGGTAAAGATAAAAAAACGGGCCTCTCTTCATTTCTTGATAGGACTGAAATTGTAAAAGGCATTGCTGGAAGAATCGAGGAAGATGTTGCTAAAATCTTAGCCTGTCAATATTTCTTCAAGATTTTTATTTACTCCAGTAGTGCTTTTTCCACTAAGTTCTGTCACAGACTAGTAGTCTTTGGCTTTGTTTACTCTAGTTTTAATTCATTCATTGAAAAATCGCCAAGATTTGATGTCGAGTTCATGATCGATGATGCACTTACCAGGTTGATTGGTGTCAACTGGAAGTAGATTTTGTAAGTGTTACTTATCTTTTTAGTAAGACGCTTCTAGCCAATGAAAGCTATTAACATGAACTTTAAAGAATACTTTCTAACAATGGTTTCGCTTGCTCTTTGCAAAGCTGAAAACGACTATTCGTAAATGGTAGATGTGGCAACCTCGTGGATCTGTTGCGGGACATGTTTACGTTGCTGAAGTTTGCAAGTCTCTGCTAGATGGCTCTAATCTAATTGTTGGTATTAAATTTTGAAGCTTCTTTGGTTTTCACTGATTATACCTCTTATTCAAGCACGTTTTGAAGATATACATATCCCTTTTACATATGATGTTTTGGACGCTCCTCTTAGATTTACAGTCTGAGCTCGCTTTTGTTGTTGTTGTTGTTGTTCTTCAGTTCATTTGACCTCTGATGATTTTATGAGCTTGCCGTCTCTAGTTAGCTCTGTCTTTAGTGTCTTTGTTTACTTGGTAAATATTTATCTTAGTGAGTGTATTGTTTGTTGTATTATTATCAACATAGTCACTATTCTAGAAGGTTCTGGAAGGTTATAGAATATTGTGGAATGTTCTGGAATGTTCTGGAATGTTCTGGAAATATTGAGAATGATCTAGAATCATCTGATAATATGACAATTCTTATTCACAATACAACAAATTGACGATGAGTTAAAGAAACTTACGTGGATTTCGATCTCTCCTTCGTTCCGTCAATATGGCTACAAGTACTTCAACATTCCGTTCATCGAATCGGAATTCAATGGAATCTGCCCAAAAAGATGCTAAACTTCTGTCTTCTAAGTCTTCTCGATCTCCATCTTCGTTTCCTCCACAAATTGCTGCTTCTAGGGTTAAACGTCCTTTTCGACGACCGACCACGTATGGCAACCGCTTTCCCGCCAAAATGGCCAATCAGCCACATTCTGGTGATGGTCATTGTTTTCCCTGCGGAAGTCCCGCGCATTTTGCAAATTCCAAAGATTGTCCAGCTTGTAATCTGCGGTGCAGCTATTGCAAGAAGCAAGGTCATTTGGCGAAGGTCTGCAATTCCAAATCTCACCCTGTTCATGCTGTTGAGGAGGCCCAAGCTACTGGGGTACCTGTTTCGCCTGCACCAACGCATTCTTTTAATCTCGAAGCAGTTTCTTCTCGCCTTCATTGCTCAGTGTTAATTTCCCCGCCTGATTTCACGCCTCAGTTGGTTACTTGTTTAGTGGATTCTGGTGCAGAGATTTCCATTCTCCCTGCCCATATCATCACTTCGTTATTTCCCGGAGCAGTCCTTGAGGCCACCACCAATGTTCTGTATGATATTTCTAAGAATTCACTACCTGTTTTGGGCCAATTTTTTGCACATGTGACCTATGGTAATGTTTCAACGCCTTCCTATTTTCATGTGGTAGATTTACCTGCCATTTGACCTATCCTGGGGATCGACTTGATTGCTGCCCTCAAATTGCAAATTGTAGATGGCAAATTATTGTCCCCCACCAATCCGATGGATTCCTCTATTGGCAATATTGCAACTTCTACTGATTCTTCTGCGGATCAACCCTCCCTGACATTACAAGAATTTTCTACTCACCGTGAACAGGATCCAGTTTTATTTGCTGTGAAACAACTTCATGCCTCAGGCTGACCTTCATCTTCCAAGTCTCTGGATTCTTCTCTTCATCCTTATTTTGCTCTTCGACATGAACTCTGTATCAATTCTGGTTTACTCTGCCGTGCTTATCGTCCATTGGTTCCCTCTTCTTTGGTTTCTCGCGTCATTGATTTAGCTCATTCCACTCATCTTGGGATTGTTCGAACCAAGCAATTTCTCCGTGAGCATTACTGGTGGTCCAAGATGGATATAGATATTCAACGCCGCATTTGCTCCTGTGCAGTCTGCCAATCTACAGACAAAAGCAGCCATCCTATTCAGCTTCCTCTTCAACCAGTTGACTTCCCTTCTACACCATGGAGCAAACTATGTATTGACGTCACTGGTCCCTTCGAAATTGCACCTTCACATTGTCGTTTTATGGTGGTTGTTATTGATTACTTTAGTCGCTGGCCAGAAGTTTCTTCTCCTCAAATGTAACCTCTTCAGATATAATTTCATTGCTGGATGCTCTGTTTTCTCGCGAAGGTTATCCTCATGACCTGGTTTCCGACAATGGCCCGCAGTTTACCATACTTAATTCCAGCATAGATAAGCTCGTATTTCCGGAATCATGGAAAATTCAGAGAATTTCACCAATTCCAAAAATAAAACCTAACTAGAAAAAAAAATGCTGCACGGTCATTAGTACACAAGAGCAAACTTAATTTTTTTACCTCAGAAATAAACAGCAATCAGAGAAATAGTAGTGTACTCAAAACCGACATAATTAATAATTAAAAAAGATATTAAATTCGACCACTAAAATATTCCTGTTTTACATTGTGTCCAACCAGATGACCTTAGAGAAACACTCGGGGAAAGGTTTTTTTTCTTCTTTATAATAGCAGACTTGACTTCAAAAGAAGCTGAATTAGGGACTAAAAATTACTAAACTACCAAATTATTCAAGTGAAATTATTATAGTGTTATATTCTCTATACAAGCTTCGGAGCAGACGCAAATATAAAAAAAATTTACTTCTCTAGTTTGACACTTATATTAAAACAATTTTATAATTATGAATAAAGGTATTTTCATGAAAAATACAAAGAAATACCAAAAATGAATGACTAATTAATGAGGATATTAGGCTCTAATGATAAAAAAGATACTTGGCTCAAATTATTATTCAATATGATAGGGCCTTGAGGTAGCCATTATTTTTTACCATTCCCTTTTTTTTGCTGCACTGAAGATAGGAAGTGAGGCTCGGTATGGAATCTAAAGTTAAGTAGGGTTTGTCCTATCCCCATTAATGGCTTATTTTGATGTCCTAAGAAATATGGCAAAGATTATGAAAGAAAATGGTATCAAATGGGAAAGTGAAAGTCACCTAGACTTACAATATGTGGATTATTGGACTATCCCGAACAAAATGTTACTAAATTGATGAATTTTAGGAGATTTTGACAGTTCAGGGCTGCAAAAAAGGGTTTGGAAAGAGACATTAAGACCTCAAAGTCGCTTAGACTAGGAACAAATGAGAGTTAAGAGGCGATATTAGGTAACGAGAAAATCGAACAAAAAGATAGCGCCACTGAACTGGGAAGTAATATTATTAAAGATTGTGGATACAGCGGAGATGTAAAAAGTAAATTATCCAAGGCCTGAGGTGCAGGAATAGGAAATAAAAGTGCGAACCAAGATTAGAATACTAGAAGCGAGAATAACAACAGTGATCAAGTATGACTCTGAAACGCAGGTACTTCGAAAGGCTGGCGGAGATTTGTTCACTATTTTACAAAAAAAATTGCCTAAAGATAGTTTAGGTACTCATTTGACTGATCGTATATCAAACAATGGGCTGTACGAAAAATACGGTTCGTTTTTTTTTTTACTTTCTGGATCTAGAGTCAAAGAAAGTTTCAGATTGCTAAACCACCTTTACTGAAGGGAGATAGTAGACTACCAAAGATTGTGCTTTTTGACCTTCCGTCTTGGGCCAAACAAAAAGAAGGTGGTCCCAAAGTGGGGTGGGAAGGGTTATATGAAAGGGTTTAAATGAAATTGGAACTTCATGGGATGGGAGAAAGTGAAGCTTTTAGTAAATTGGAATGGAGAAGGGTTCACAGCTATGTTGGCCTTAGAGGGATTGGTTTTAGCTTCAGTAGTAGTAACTTAGTTATGGCTTGGTCATTTCTTATAATCCAGGATGAAATCAAGAAAAAAAAAATCTACTCTGCTTTGAATAGGCCCCTACCGTCACTGTTACGCCTAAAGGTCCTTATCTGACAGTTTCAAACTCCTGAAATAATTACTGAAAACCGTTTGCTGAGCTGCATTCAAAGGGACAATCATCATGAAAATCTATGTTCAATCCCACTTCAACCTTCCTATTCTACATTGCCGCCACACCATCGGGCGCCCCGACACCGAGATTCACCGCGCCGTTTGGCGGCAGCTCAAAGGCGGCGCGGCGGGCGATGATCTTGCGCTGGTCCAGCGGCATTTTCGGGATGCCTTCGACGGGCACGCGGATTTCACCCGACAATGCCGGATTGTGCTGCACGCCATAGTTCATCCGGTGCATTTCCGGGTCATCTGCGACGCAGACGCAGTCCACCAAGAGGCCCGGAATTTTTACGTCCTTGGGCTTGATCGAGCCATCCTCGACGATGCGCTCCACCTGCGCGATGACTATACCGCCGTTGTTATGGGCCGCCATCGCCTGGGCCAGGCAGTCCAGCGTCAGCGCCTCGCGTTCCATGCTGATGTTGCCGGAGCGGTCGGCGCTGGTGCCGCGGATGAAGGCGACGTCGATTTTGGTGGCCTTGTAGAACAGCCAGTCCTCGCCATCGACCTCGACGTGCTTGACGATGTCCTCCTCTGTCACCTTGTTGACCTTGCCGCCGCCGTGGCGCGGGTCGACGTAGGTGTGCAGGCCGACCTTGGAAAACAGTCCCGGCTGGCCTGCCGCGCAGGCGCGGTAGAGCTGCGAGATCACCCCCTGAGGCAGGTTGTAGCCGCAGATTTTATTCTCCTGCGCCGCCTGGGCCACCTTGGGCATCCGGCCGAAGTTGCCGGCAATTACCCGCCGCAACAGCCCGTCGTGGTGCAGCCGCCCGGTTCCCAGACCCTTGCTGTCGCCGGCGCCCGCACACATGATCAGGGTGAGGTCGCGGGGGGAACCCTGTTCCACGAACCGCTTTTCCAGAGCGGCATGCAGCATTTCCGGGATGCAGCTTTGCACAAAGCCGGTGGTGGTCACGACATCCCCGTCGCGGATCAGCGCCATTGCCTGTTCGGTGGTGGTTGTCTTGTCTTTCATGGCGGCGCGTCCTCCCCGATGCCGGTTGCCGTCCGTCCAGGAACTGCCTCCTAACGGCGGGATGATCGGGAATGTTAGGCGCGTGCGCCGACGGGCCTGTCCTTCGATTGCGTCAGCGGATCGAGGACTTATGACATCGCCCAGTCATGGCTTGCCGGAAGTTTCCGATCGGCTCCTGCAATTTCCGCGGCACATGCATTTTGCATACTGCCGCCGGCCGTTGCGCCTAGAAAAGGCTTGCCCCGGCCTCCAGCCAGTCGCGCAAGGTGATGCCTTCAAAGGTAACGGAGCAGCCGTCGCCGAATGCAAAATTCAGCCCGTCAGCAGTGTCCATCGCCTGTGCGGTCCACGTGTGCGGGCCAACGACTTTGGTCCTGTCTACGCCAAGTTCGAAGTCCGAAATTGTATCCGCACCTGTTTTCCGGGTGTTGAAGACAAAGCAATCGGCGCCTGCACCGCCAGTCAGGACGTCACCCCCTTTGCCGCCAGCCAAAGTATCGTTTCCCGTGCCGCCTTCTAGGGTGTCGCGGCCGGAACCGCCTTTGAGACGATCATTATGGCCGCCACCGGACAGGAAATCGCTCGCACTGCCGCCTTTCAGTGTGTCGGCACCGCCGCCCCCGTCAAGGCAATCGCTTCCCCGGTTTCCGCTCAGGCTGTCTCTGCCGCCGCCTCCTTGCAGATCGTCGTCACCGGATTTGCCTGACAGGACATCCGCCCCTTTGCGGCCAAAGATGAAATCCTGCCCGGACCCGCCGCTCAGAATGTCATCGCTGGCAGTGCCTGCAATCCTGTCCATCGCGGCAAAGGCGTCCTTTTCCATCCAGGACTGGCTTTGCAGATATTTTACGATTTGGATCAATTGAGGCGGCACCTCAAGTAGCGCCTTCCTGACTGCGAAGAGATTCCAGAGGACATCGAGTTTGCGCAGTTTTTTAAGCGTATCCGAGTATTCATATGCCACAAGAGCGTAATTCCCATGATCAGGAACAAAGCGGAGACTTTCACGACCTGTCATGAGTCCCCCAACAATGACAATACAAGGCAAGCCTCCCTCAGGGATCTTTTCAGGAAGGCTGATGGTAAACATCGCTCTTCCATCCTGACCACAGTCAAGAATCACATCCTGATAAATGCGCATTTCCTCAGCGTCAGGTTCCTCATATTTTTTATCCAAAATGACCTTCCCCCGGGGATACGCCCACGCAAGATTGAATGTGGAAAGTAGAATAAGAAAAAGAAAGCAGACTTTAGTGCCTTTTAGGTAGCTCATATATAATCACAGCCCTCAAGCACCTTTTATCGAATCACCCCCTTTCTGACAACCCCCTGGGTTGCTAACCTAAGAAGTCCTTCTTGATCCGCTCGATTTCTTTGAGAACCTTTTCAAGCTTAACCTCTTGATGCATGGTGTCGGTCATGTAATCCCAAAGCTGCTTGAAATCATGGGCAATCTCCTTGCCAATTTCCTTGGCCAGGTCATGCCCTTTCATTAAAGCTGCATTTAGATTTTCATGCATCTGTTCCGTCTTTTCCTCAAACTCGCGGTTCAAGGTCGCGATATCGCGTGAGAGGTCAGAGAAATCTTCTGGATTGGCTAAATGCTCACGACGGTGATCCAACTCTTTTTCCAAGCGCTGGTAATAGTCGTGACATTCAGAAAGCTCCTTTTGCTGATTGGCAATCACATCAAGGAGCTTTAAAAGGGTCTTTTTTTTAGAATCCATTTATTTCGCTTCTAGGTAACATTTTTGAGCAAAATCCCAATGAATCACGTCTTTAAACTGCTCGATAAACCGAGGACGCTCATTGCGATAATCGATATAATAGGCATGTTCCCAAACATCTAATGTGAGAATGGGAGTTTTTTTATGTTTTAAAGGGGTGTCAGCATTGCTCAGCGGCATGATTTCGAGTTTCCCCTGATCATCGCTGGCCAGCCATGCCCAGCCCGAACCAAATAGAGTCGCTGCTGCATCAGAGAACTGCTTCATGAAAGGCTCGAGCCCACCAAAGTCTCTCTCAATTGCTTCTTTAAGCTCTCCCTTAGGCTCTCCACCGCCATTTGGTGACATGCAATCCCAGAAAAAGGTGTGATTCCAAGCTTGAGCTGCATTATTAAACACGCCACCTGACGAACCAACAACCACTTCTCCCAAAGAAAGCTTCTCTTCTTTTTTCCCTTCAACAAGTCCATTTAGCTTCTTGAAATAAGCCGCATGGTGTTTGTTATAATCATAGTGCATTTGCTCTGCGGAGACAAATGGTGCTAATGCTTTCAAGTCATAGGGTAGATCAGGTTGTTTGAACGTCATTTGAATACACCTTGGTAACAGGATTTAAAACGAACTTTTAAGTGTACGAAAAATGAGATTTTAGCTCTACGTAAATCCGAAAACTCTCTATAATTGCATCACATATGACATCAATATTTTTAGAAAGATACCCTATCTCTGGAGCTCTGGCATTCAAGGGAGTCACAGAGCATTATGCTGCCTTTTCAGAGGAAAAGAAGTGGAATGCTCACGCCGTTGTTCACCTGGTTCTTTCCACTCTCGACAGTGTTGGCTGCAATTATTCTACATAGTATGAAGTAGAAATTGTTTTCTGACTTCACACTGCCTTAATACTTTACCCCCACTCCTAATGTGCAAATGTATGGTCCAATTATAAAAGTCTAATGTATTCTGTCGCCCGTCGCTTGTTTTCCTAAGGAGCGTAACATAAGTGTCTCTTAACATAGATAGATAAAACTGGTTTGTTCTCGAGTGTGTATAATTATGTACACACGTACCAAATTATATGCTTTTTGGACAATATATTACACTTTTCATCATGTTTGAGACTGTTAACCGAGAAACGAATAAAAAGAAAAAGACTCGAGTTCTTCTGGTTTAAATGTTAATCTGCCACTAGACATTAAAATAGATATAATTTGATGTGGTATAACAATGGGTGGAGCATAAATTTCAGCAGAAGTCTAAGGCCCTGAAGTTCAAGCATGCCCCCCTGGAGACTTAAATCATGGATAATTCCATAACAAAAATAAGACAGTTATAATGCCCCATTCAACTTATAATATATCGGTCATTATTGAGTCCTGTTGCGCAGCGAGGTGTGTTCAGACAATAAAATCTTAATCAACCCCTGATAAAGATCCTCACGCTAAGTGGGTAGATCAGAGTCATTCGTCTTGTCGACACCTACCGTAGGCGTCCAGCTGTCTGGAATATAGTCCGAAGCTAGTTGTATTTAACATTGAGCGAGCCTCGCACGAGGGCAAAAATTTTGCCTAGGTCTGAGATTTGGCTTTTAATGAAGATATAATATTAAAGCTAAAAGTAGTTTTGCTACCAATACGGGGATGGGGGATTTTTTGGCACATCTCAGATCTCCTATTTTTCCAAATCTTTACCTTCCCAATGTTACCCCGCCCCTTATAAATTCTTTCCTGCATGCCTCTTGAGCACCGCCACGAAATGTACCAAGGGGAGGAGACAAATGCTATCAGCAGCTTTTTGAACTAAGATAAAAATGAGAATATTTATTACTTCCGTAATCAAGGCCGTATCCAGAAGGGGGAGATAGGGGTTTAGAGTCCTTCGCCCAGAAAATGCTTGTCCGACTCGCAAAAACGTAGCAAAAATTCTTACAAACAAATTTGTCATGCGTTTTATAGTATTCCTGTGTCAACCCCCGCCCACCCCGAAAAATTCCTGGAAGAAAAATCCTGGATACGGCCCCGTCCGTACTTTTATAAATATTTAATGTCTCCTTGTTTCCAGAGTGGTTTATTGCTACAGTAGCTTCCCTTTCCGGCATTTGTCATGTGCACGGAGAACTGTTGTTACGCTGCGTTTCTTAGCACATGACTGTGCTAAGCCGTTTGATATTAATTGGGTAATTAAAAAACTATTAAGAAATTAAGGAAAAAAATATAGGCATTTTTTGAAACACTATGTTTTTGTCAGATATTTTTGCAAAATTTTTCAATTCCATGAGCGAGTTAGGCTAGGTAGTTTTGAATGTTTTAAACATTAGTCAAAAATCGCTTTCAATATGTCAACTTGATCTATATTTCAATCTAGCCGATTTCCGATCCGATTATAGATTTCCGATCTAGATTTCGGAATACTCTCTACTGTTTTTCTGATGAGTGTAAATTAATGCCATCTATAGATTTTACAACTGGTTTATCTATAACTGAATTCGATTCTAAGCAAAACAAGATGAAGACCCAGTTATGGAATTTGATAGACAAATTCGGTTTTCAAAATCGAGCATGACAAGTCTGCTTTACAACAACCTACTGTTTGAAATACGGTCAGTCAGCCGGGTACCCAGAACAATCCGTAGGCAATTTCTTAAGTACAAGTACAAGTAATGGAAAATTTTACTAAAGTAGTACTTCAAGTAAAAGTACTTCAAGTAAGTGACAGCACTGGTTAAGATCATTTGAACTATATTCGGAATTTAAGGTTGTATATGACAGCAGGTAAAAGAAACACATGTATTGCATATTGAACAGATTTTTATATTTGCTAACTTAGCTGTGATCCGTTGACAGTTTTCCCCCGTCGATAAAGGCTCCCGGAAGTGGAGTCATAATATTCGGATTTTTACTATTTAAAGCTTGTTGTCGTTGTTGTTTTATTCCACTGTTTTTTTCATTATAATCTTGTTTCTGTCTCTGAAATTCAGTAAATGGAACAGCACTGAGGTGTAAAAAATTATTTATCGTAAGGTACGCTTGGCTGTTTGGGCCGAAAACCAAGACTGCTTGGTGAGCTGCAGCAGTTCTTAGTTACTCACAAAGTCACACTACTGCTGACCTTCTATCCTTCTCAGGCTCTTTGAATGGAATACATTGATGGCTTTTAGGGCTACAGCAGAATACATAGAGGAAGTTTTGAAAAATATTTTCACCCAGGACCGAAAATTCCCTGCAAATCTACAATGATCAACAGAAAGAATTCAACAAATTGAAACCTAGCAGAGGGAATGTATCAGAGACAATTCAAGAAGACACAATGCAATACGACTATGCAATACGGCCAATATGAGAAATTCGTCACGGCTAACTCAATCTATCCCAACTTCCAGCCAATTAGCTTCACAGACCCCCTTGCATCATCAGTCTTTTTTCAATATCAATATTAACCTACCATAGTGAATAAGAATATTCCATTCTATGGATCTGATCTAAAGGACTAAATATGGACGACTAGATCTGATCAAGTGAAATGAAGACACACTGCACACATTTATTCACCCACAGCACAACATTTCGAAAGAAGAAGCTCAAAATCACCAATAAATGTGAAACTTCGATGCCTTCTATACTTTATTTATATCCCTTTACTATTCATAATAATCCATGGAATTGTCAACCAACAGACAAGACTAACTTAGCTACGCCTACTCCCTAACGCCATCTACATACCCCTAATACATTTTGTTTTTCGAATCAGATTATTAATAGTTGATAATGCCTTATTCCCCCCCCCCAAAAAAAAACAAAAAACAAAAAAAACAACAGCAACAGAGAAGCACAAGCTCTACAATGACCATCTTGGAATCGATTAAATATGTGAAATATTTAGACTTCGTCACTGCATTAGCCCGATCCCAATGTAAATTCCGAGCAGTCCAGCATTAAATTAAGTTCTAAATTTGCCTTTGAAATTTCAATGCATATTTTACAAACTGAAAAATTTTTTGAGTTGTTGCCAACTTTCAAAATAAGTCAGATGAGGAAATTGTAGGTCAAATAAGTCTTGAAAAGTCATTTCTGAAGAAAATAAAGATGAAGATTTTAAAACTAATGATAAAAATACACTATTACACCCAACGCTATAAATCAAATTGGATGGAAAGAAAGTGGTGATTTACCTAACAGTAGTTGCGTTTCTGGATAAATTGTCCTGTCAAGTGGATATCCTTCGAATTATCAAATAATTAAAGAGTAGGTATTTCAGAAGATAGCAAATCAAAAACAAAGGAAAAGGTTTCCAAAACCAAGGAAATAAGGATTCAATCTTATACTCCCGTTTTTTCTAGAATTTCGGCCGTTTGCTTTTCCTTTTTCATCATTTGCCCAAAGAGGGCTCCTTTTTTGGGAGCAAACCCAATTTTAAAAAGCTGGATGAACTCGAGGTCCAGCCCTCGGTCGTACAAGTATTTGAGGGCTTGATGCCCTTCATCGGTATGGAGGAGGTAGTAGTGGTAGAAGTCGGCGGCAAGCTGAAGTGCATGGCGCAATTCTTTTTTCCCTGGACCGGTTTGCTCCCGATCCCACTCCACTTGTTCTAAGGGAACTTGGAACCGCTCAGCTAGCGATTCGATGGCTTCGACAAACGACATTTTCATGTAACTCATCAAAAAAGCAATGGCATCACCATGCGCTCCACATCCGAAGCAGTGATAATGAGACTCACCTTTTTGAATCACAAATGAGGGGGATTTTTCGTCATGAAATGGGCAAAGCCCTTTATAAGAGCTTCCTGCTGATTTCATTTGGACATACGAAGAAACTACATCGACAAGGTCGATTTTTTCACGTAAGAGCTCGAGACTTTTTTTCGAATAGACACCCATACATATGAGTATATCGCACAAAATGCTTTTTTCAAACAGCTGAATGGAGTATCTTTTCATCTATGGAATCGGAGAAAACAAACACAACCTTTCGAAAAAAAGTTTACAGCAAGCTCGACTCATCCCCGCTTTCTGAGTCCATCCCTCCACCTTCCTCATTTGCTGCGCAATCTGCCCCAAAAAAAATCATTCCGACCTCTGCCACAAAAGGGCTCCGCGAAGATTTCAAAAAGACCTTTCTCCCTCTTTTGATCGATGTGTTCGAACTCAGGCAGATGATTGCAAACTACAAATCTCAAGCAGATTCACCTCTCCCTATGGGAAAAGTCACCAAATCCCCTCGTGAAATCTTAGAGCGTCTCATACAACTTCAAAATGACATTGAAGAGACTCAGCGGTGGTGTGAAGGAGTCATCCTCCAAATTGCTAAAGGGATTGAAGAAGCCACGGAAACTCTCGACATGTTCGAAGGAAACGAACCCGAACAAGGACTCCTGAAAAAACTACTCAAAAAATGGAAACGGTAAAACCTCAAACTCCCATGATGGCCCAGTGGTATGCGTGCAAAAAGCAGGCAAAAGATGCCCTGCTCTTCTTCCGCTTGGGAGATTTTTACGAAGCGTTTTATGAAGATGCCGCCATCTTGGCCAAAGAGCTCGATTTGACTCTCACTAAAAGGCAAAATATTCCCATGAGTGGCGTCCCAGCTCACGCTGCCGAAGGCTACATCGAAAAGCTCGTCGAAAAGGGATACTTAGTCGCCATCGCCGAGCAAATTGAAGACCCCAAGGAAGTCAAAGGACTCGTCAAACGGAAAGTGGTAAAAACGGTTTCGCCAGGAACCATCTTACATTCGTCTTTCCTCTCTGAAAAAGCCAACAATTTCTTTGTTTCAATCTCGCAAGTCAATGCCCTTTTTGCCCTAGCTCTCCTCGATCTTTCGACTGGAGAACTCCGCACACTTGAGCTCGAAAGTGAGCGGGACTTGCAGGATGAACTCTTTCGACGTGCCCCCTCTGAAATTCTCATTTCAGAAAAAAGCTTCAAATCGCTCAAGCCACTACTCGATGATCTCAAACAATCCCTCCGCTTCCGACTCAACGTGAAAGATGATTGGAATTTTGAACACCGCACTTGCTACAGCTGGCTTACAAACCACTTCCAAGTTCACAATCTCGATGGATTCGGCCGTTCCTAAGTGACCCAATCAGTCATGAAAGTGTGGGACGATCGGGTTGCGGTTGAAGTCGAACGTGATCTTGTTGACCGTCACCGAGCCGGGCGACGTCGAAGTGGTGTTGCCCCACTTCTGGTACGTCTGCACGTTGCAGTTGGCGTCGATCGAGATGCGGCCGAGTGCGTTGTTGTCGCAGAAGCCGAGCCAGATGTCGTCGGTGTGCGGGTCGATCTGGACCGCGTTGACGTTGGTCGAGCGCGCGCCGGCGGCGCTCAGGCCGAACACACAGTCCTTTTGCAGAAGCGCATCGTCCTCCAGCAGCGCGGGGAACATCAGGTCGGGGCTTGCGAAATAGTCTCGGTAGACGACACCGGAGCCATAGTTGCGACGAAAGCCCGTTTCCAGCGAGGTGACGGTCGTGTCGGGGTGGGTTTCCTTCCATGCGCCCCAGCTCGTCGTGACCATCGGCAACACTTCAAGCTCAATGTCCGAGCCGCGCAAAGGCCCCATCACAGGAACGCCGGCGAAATGGTCCCAGACCGTGTCGGTTTGGCGGTCGAACATCAGCTTGTTCGATCGGTAAAGCATGCCGGTTGACGAGAAGATCATCGGCTCGTCCAGCAATGGGTGGCTGACATCGGTCGCATAGAGCACGCCGGCCCCGCACAAGGTGCAATAGGCCAGGGCCACGGGCGTGCCGCCGACGACATCGTTCATCATCTCGTGCCAACCCATGATGCGCAGCGGATAGGCGCGTGTGTCACCGTTGATAGAGACACCGAAAACCAGATCGTCATCCAGCAGGTAGTCTGCTTCCGCTGCGGAAATCATCGGCGGTTTGTCGAGCGGCGGGATGCCATCGACCCGCACGCCGCCCCAGGCCATCTCCTCGATCCGAATATCGGCAATCTCGCGGATCGGGCCATCGGGGAAGAAGCGCAGAAATTCCGGGTCGATCTGCTCGTAAATACGCAGCTTGAATGGCAGGTAGGCGTCGTTCGGCACGACTTCCGGATTGGCCTGCAACCACAGCATCCAATTGAACCAATCGTCGCGCGAGCCGCTGCCGGGCACTTTTTCGCCGGTCAGCGTTTCCAGTGTTTCGTTGAGCTTAAGCGGGTCGAACCGGCCGTAACGCATGGAGGTGAGAATGGCAGCAACGGCATCGGGGTTGCCGCGTTCGGCAAACCAATCCAGCGCATCGCTTGAGGGCGTGAAACCGGCAAATAGCAGATCGGAGGTGCGCTGGGCGATTTCCTCGGGATCGTCGAAACCTTTGTCCTGCGCGGGCGCGGGCGTGCCAAGAAGGACCGCAGCCAGAAAACCGGTGAGGTAGAAGGATAAGCGGCGGCTAAGTCGACCCATGACAAGACCTTTGGTTTAACCTGGGGCCAAAGGTCGCCTGCCTGGGCGCAAGTTGCCAGGACCCATAGCGGGCATGTGTGTGCCTGTGATGGGTCTGGAAGCGTTTTAGCCGATGGTTGCGCTGCCTTTTTTGCGCAGCGTCGGACGACCCAGCATCGTCTCGCGATGCAGGATGTACAGGCCGCTGGCAATGACGACGGCACAGCCCACGGCAATGCGCGTGTCAGGCAAGTCGCCCCAAAGCAGGAAGCCGAACAAGACGCCCCAGATCATCTGGGTGTACTGGAAGGGCGCAACGACGGCGGCAGGCAGAGCCCGAAAAGCGGTGATGACGCAGATTAGCCCGGTACCGCCCAGCAGACCTACGGTTGCGAACAAGCCCATGTCGCTCTACTAATTTTTATCGTAAGATAAATGAAATGGAAATGAAATAATATAAAGAAATTTGCTTCTATCTTTCTATAAACATTTCATTCCTTTATCCTAAACCGCAAATGCGATAAATGGTCTAAAATTTGCAGAACTCCCACATGATTGCAGCAGTAGCTGCAACCAAGTTAAGAGCGAACTCGGTAAACGAGAATTTCAAATGTGCTGTGAAAAAAGAAAAAACTGTCCGGCGAGAAAAAACTTCCGTTTAAAAATTATTCAGGAATGGTAGCTATTACATCGGCTAATCTTATCTTAATATTAAAAGCTTGTTGCAAAATCAAATTTTCGAGAAATTTAAGATAGAATTGGAAACTCCTCAAAAATGGCAAAATATCGAAATGAGATGTGGTATCATTGGTATATAATTGGAACCACCATGGTATAAAACCTTAAACTGGAGGTTTAGAGACCTTCTCCTCTTGAAAACAAGAAAAATCATTTTTTGGCATTGGTATCCCAAAAAAAAAGAATCAGGGATCATAGAGCTCCCGACGGAACCTACAGGATCGAGGAGGAATAGTCATCCCAAAAACGCTGAATACTGTACACACCAGTCAGATTCGTGCGCTCTTAACACATTTCTGGCACTTTAGTGGGAAGACATACTGGTCGCACAGGAGGAAGACCTAAGGTCTAAGAAACCCAAAATATCGTTCAGGATCATTCCAAGAACACCATATACTTAACATGCCAGTCAGATCTGCACTCTCTTAATACACTCCTGGTACCCGAATGGGAAGATATACTGGTGGCACAGGAGGAAGGCCTAAGGTCTAAGAAACCCAAAACTATCCGTTCAGAGTCATCCCAAGTACACCGTATACTTAACATGCCAGTCAGACCTGCACTCTCTTAATACATTCCTGGTACCCGTATGCGAAGATATACTGATGGCACAGGTGGAAGACCTAATGTCTAAGGAATCCCAAAGTATCTTTCAAGGTCATCCCAAGAACACCGTTTACTTAACATGCCTGTCAGATTTGCGCTCTCTTAATACATTGCTGGTACCCTAATGGGAAGATATACTAATGGCACAGTAGGAGGATCTAATGTCTAAGGAATCCATAAGTATCGTTCAGTGCTGTCCTAAAAAACCATTTACTTCATATACCAGTCAGATCCGTGCGCTACATTTCTGGCACCCAATTGGGAAGATATGCTGACGGCACAAGAAGAGGGTCTAAGGAATCCATAAAAGTCGTTCAGGGTCGTCACAAGGACACCCTGTGCCACATATACCAGAGATCTGCACTCTCTCAACACGTTTCTGGCACCAGAGAGGGATGATATACTGGCGGCAACAGGATACTGCAAAGACTGGAGATTGTCCTAGGCGCCTCTGGACGCAGAGGAGGGTCCACGATCTAACGAATCCAAAAGATAACTAGTTCTGACTTTCGAAAAAGGATTGTTCACCTATAGTTAAAGATAACTATTAAGGGGAGTAAGTCAACTTACCCTAGAGTCCCACTCATTCAAAGCCTTGATATTAATGAACTGCATTTCTCCAGTAGGGCTAGTCATATAAGCATCATGTTCCGTTCTGGCAATCAAATTGACTCCTTTTCCTAATTCCCATTTTTTATATTTGTAAGCAATGGATCCAACTGAGTCTTTATCTTCTTCTTCAGCTATAAACGGATTAGGATTTTCGAATTTCACCTTCTCAGCGTCCTTAAAAGCAAATTAAAAACTTGATCCGCGACTTAACGCGAATGAACGCGAATGAACACGAGCGGGACCGCGACTCCCCCCGCTTAGCCACGGCCCAGGAACGGCATTTTTACCGGAAGTATCACACTTTCCAAAAGATTCACTTCCTTCGGCAAGGCTGCCATTGCCACGATCGACTCCGCGACCGTGGCGGGATCCATCGCGCCTTCTTGGGCCACCACGTCTCGCAGCTCATCCCAGATGGGCGTGTCCGTATTCCCGGGCTGAATCACGCACACAGAGACCCCGTAGGCGCGTGCGTCCAAGGCCATCGCGCGGGTCAACCCTTCCAAACCAAACTTGGACGCCGTATAAGGCGCAGAGCCCACCCGCGGCACCTTGGCGGAGACACTCCCGATGTTGATGATCCGGCCTTCTTGACGCGGTTTCATCCAACGCAGTGCTTCGCGACTGCACAGGAACGCACCGGTCAAATTGACATCGATCACCTGTTTCCAAACCTCAAAAGTAAGCTCGTCCGCGGGTCCCCCCAGCGCCAACCCGGCATTATTCACCAACACGTCCAGCGCCTCAAACTCGGCCCGTCCCTGTTGAAAGGCGCGCACGACCTGGCTTTCCTCGGTCACGTCAGCGGGTGTCACCAAGGCGCGACGTCCCTGTGCCGAGATCGCCTCCGCCACGGATCGCAAGCGTTCCTCGCGGCGGCCCACCAGGATGACATCGGCACCTTCGGCAGCAAAAGCCAGCGCCGTACTTTCCCCCAAGCCCCCGCCGGCCCCCGTGACCATGGCCACTCGATTTTCCAAACGTTTCATGAAGCAGACGCTAGCGTATCCGCCACCACCATCGAGAACAATCCCAACGTCCCCAATTCTCAGGAGCGATGGGGGGGCAATGCATGCGTCCCCCTCCCTTGCCCAACGGCTCGCGAGTACGCTCGCCCCACCAGAAATCCCGCCCCGTTTCTCAGGGCCGAAGGTCCGTCCCATAACAGCCCCGGGGCAACGACCTGGGAACCGTCAATGCATTCGTTTCCTTCACTTGCCCAACGGCTCGCGGGTACGCTCGCCCCACCAGAAATCTCGCCCCTTTCTCAGGGCCGAAGGTCCGTCCCATAACAGCCCGGGGCAACGCCCTGGGCTATCCCCAAAAAAATAGATCCCAAGCCCTGTAAGGGCGGCCCACCGACACACCCTACGCTCTCGCCATCGTAAAAATTCTGATTGTGTTCCGTCCGCGACCCTCCCACGCTCTGCGCGTTGTGTCGCCTTTTGACCTCAGCTTAAGCACCTATCTCGCCGCTTGTTTCGGCGCCTTTTGCCTCGGCTTTTCCAAGGCGGGTTTTCCCGGCTTGGCCCTCGTGAACGTGGTCATCATGGCCGAGCTCTTCGGCGGCAAGGCCTCCGTGGGATTGATCCTCCCCCTCCTCGTGACCTGTGATTTGATCATCTTCCCCCTCTTTCGAAAATACGCCTCCTGGAAAGACACGCTCCCGCTCCTCGCCATCACCACATTGGGCGTGTTTCTGGGCTACTTCATCATGGGCGCCATTCAGCCCAGCACCTGCCGCCACGTAATCGGGGGCCTCATCCTGCTTATGCTCGCCCTACAAGCCGTCCAGCGCATGGGCGTGGCGCTCATCCTTCAACTCAAAGGTGCCGCCTGGTTCCAATGGTGGTGCGGCGGTCTCATGGGGGTCTCGACCATGCTAGCCAACGCCGCCGCCCCCGCCTACTCCCTCTACGCCCTGGCCAACCAGTGGACGCTCCTTCTCCCTCTAGAGGGCCCTGACCTTTGATGACCTTTAAAAATATGTGTGTTATAAAAGTGAAACCTTGCAAAGTAGATCTTCTGCTTAATTGAAGTACAACAAAATTGTTTTCAGTTTCATAACTTTGCTTAATTCTATTTGAAAAGGTTTTAAAAATATGCAAATACATTTCCTAAATTTAGAAGAAGAAAAAACATTGATATGGCTCAAAATTCTACTCAAATAACAGGAATTGCAACCCAACCTCTTGTAACAAACTTTTCTATCAAAGAATGAAACTAAACAGTGTTTGAACATTTTCTTTTAGATATTTTGAATCATGGAATAATAAAACACAAGCAAAATCTCTGAGCCTTATTGGAGTAAGATTTTGCTTTACTGAATATTTTTGGTTACAAATTGTTTGCGGGAATAAACCCGCATTAAATAGATTTAGGCATAGTTGTTAAGGAGGAAACAGTTGGTTAAATCTGTCATTAATTTAGGCTGAATGGCAGATCTAAACTGTGAGGCTAAAATAAGCTGTGTTCTGCTCTTAGTTATTTCTTTTATAAGTTCTTTGTATTCATAATGTATAAAATGAATATGAATAATCATAATTTAAGTTTAGTTCTAAAGTTATATGGCAAAATGAGATTTGGAGCAACACATCAGACCCAATGTATTCACCACAGGTCAGGTCCCTTATTGAGCAAAGTCCTCCAACCCCCTTTCCCATCCCTAAATACTATATTTTTTTTACAACTATAATGATTTTAAATATATTTTATTCTGTTTAACTAATCTTTGTTATGTTTAAGGATTTCATGTCAACTTTTGAGGTGGCATGACTGACGAATATTTTAGCATTGGAAGCAGGGTCTCAATAAAAACTAGTCAAGGAAAAGATGTTATTGGAGAAGTCCTGGCATTTGACCCTATTTCAAAAATGCTAATACTGAGTGAGTAAGCCTCTGACTCTCTTTTTCTCTTTAGTTCAAAGAAGCTCAGAAATCTTTATATACTGTATTTGGCAAGAAATATTATCAATAAAACATCTGTTGAAGTTTTTGATTTAGATATGTCATGCTATATCCTAGATTGTTTTTAAATGATTAGAAATTAAAGTCTTTATGGCTTAAATGGCTTTATATGGCTATAAAACCGCTCTCTTAATGTTCATTGGTCAACAGGACTGCAACATGTTTATATGGTGACCTTTTTGCAGAGAGGGGGGATCTGATGGTGCAGAGGCCAGAGAGTCTAATTTGGCTGATTTATAATCAACTAATTCAGAAAACTTAATTGCCAGCTTTTACAGAGCTAAATACAGCAATTTATCAGATTTGTAGTCAACAAATTTCAGAAAACATCAAATTCTAGCATTTGTTGGAACATACCAAGTTGGATAATAGGGCTTAGAGGGAGTATGGCTCAAGGACCCTGCTTTTGACCTACAATCACGCAGTTTGAAAACTTCAATAGGTCATGACACCTCCATCATTTATGAAATATACATTCATTTTGGTTCTGGATATGAATGTTACAATACAAACCTTACGTTTGTTGTTATTTACCTCAGATTCCTTGTAAAGCCCATCCTTGGGAGCATACTAATTTTGGTGGAAATCCAACAAATTTTTTTCAGTTTGAGAATTGGGAAAAATTTCCTGGTTTTCCTAATTCTGACCAAGTTTTCTCATAAATGAAACTTATCAAAGTTCAACAAAACAAATGTGTATAAGCTATCTGTTTTTCCTACAATCCCTAGCAACATTAATTAATAAGAATTTCGTTGCAATTAACCTAATAATTAGTTAGATAATTAACAGATAGACAGCCAACTTAAAGGAAATTGTGACAGTTCTTTTCAATAAGAAATATTCAATTTTTACAATTTATAATTGGCATAATCGACAATCAGGTGATTAATGGTTTCTAGTGCTCAAAGGAATTGCCATAGATATTATAGTTCCTGGCAGCATTTACGCATCCTGTAAAGCGGCCATTGGTGGCTGAACTTTGAGACAATAGCACACGTTTTGTGCTATTGTCTCAGAACTTGAAATTATGACATTTCTAACTTTAGGCTCCAATTAACAGCAAGATCAATGGCTAGTAATATGAGGACGTTAGATAACATGCACACGAGGAACTAAATCATCATTCCATTGAGGATTGAAACAGGGAAAAGAAAGTGAATCAAAGTAGAACTATAAATACGGTTTGAAAAAAAAGAAGACGAGGTGACTGGAATAAGCTGCAAAAAGTGAGGTGAGGTGACGAGTGAAGTGAGGGGTAAAAAGAAGCATGCAGTAACGTAGCAATATAAAAACGATATTAAAAAAAAGAAAACAAGGCAACAGGAATGAATTACAAAACAAATACATTTTTAAGCAAAAAGCCTTTTAATGTTCATCTTGTTCCAGTTACAAAGGAAAGCTTACACAGTTTTCCACAACAATACCTTTTTTGTATAATAATGAATGAATGAATGATGAATGAATGAATGAACTTTATTACTCGTAAAAGTATAAAAAACACAAAGTACGGAGTATTATAAATAAACAAAAACGATAAACAGCGGAGAAAAAATTATTCTCGTACATGACATTTATCAGTTTAATACACTTATACAAGGATAGAACATTCTCTAAAGTGGTTCTATTAGCTGAATCAAATGTATGTTCATAATCTATAAAATAAAATAGGGACTATGGGCCTTTGATGATTCAAGAACTTCTAAATTAATGCATCTAGAGTGAAATTTTAGTCAATACATTCTCTCCCTTTCTAAAACCGTACTATTCTTCTGATAAAACTGTCTACACCATGTCTTAGTCTAATAAGTATCTTCAAGCTGAGTAATTTGATTGCTAAAAAAATCAAAGCAGTACCTCTTCACTTCACTTACTCTTGTCAGCTTTTTATAAAGGGTTCTACTTAAAGTTCTTTTAAAATCCCTAGATACTTCCGCTTTTTCAAAAATTATACCCGTAATCTTTAGTATCGGAATTCTAGCTTTGTAACCACCGTGTTTTAAGAATCCATTCACCATGCTATCAACACCTGAACTGTCATTATTTTTCAATTCTTTTACTACTGTTTCTGACTCCTCCTTGCTAAAATATGTTTCTTCATTCAAATCCAAAAAATTATTGAATGTTTTTAGATTCTTTTTTGTAATTTCCTGCGACTTAATCACGGTTTAACACGTTCTCAAAATGTTCTACATGTTTCTTCTTACATTGAGTTTATCGCTAAAAGAGATCCTGTTCCTGTGTTTAGCTGGAGTAAGCCCCTAAAGCAATTTCCCTGCTGTCCTCAAAAAGCAGTGATTACTTCAGATATCTTTACATCCTTCGGTTTGTTTTTCATAGATCTTCAACAACTTTATCTTTAGCCTTCATTAACTTTCGTCTCCAAAATATCTACTGCTACTTCGCAAACTATTCTCCTACAGTTATTCCATCTATTCACTATATTATCAAATTATGAAAAAATTGAAGCACATGGAAACTTGAGCTATCTCACATTTCCAGTATAATTTTCCTAGCGAACGACACGAGGAGGGGCATTGCGTTTCCTAAGATTGATTAGTTTTTCATTCATAGTGTTATTGGTTGCCTGTGGTGGCGGGGACCCCAAGGCAGAGATTCAAACCCTGGTGGACCAAGGGAAAATTGTCGAAGCCAAATCCAAGTACCGCGAAGTGATTGCTGCAGGGAAAACGGCTGGGATCGAACGAGAGTACATTCGTTTTCTTTTCGAGCAAAAGCAGTATTTGGATTTTCGTAAGGAAGTTAAAAAATTCTTGGCCGCGAACCCCGATGACCAAGAAATAAGAACACTGCAATTCGACTATTACGCGAAACTGGCAACCGATGCAGAAAAAACTGAGAATTACCGTACTGCACTAAATTACATCGTCACACGCCTACTTTCCCCTGATTACCCAGAATACAGAAAGTGGGAGTCTCGGCAGACTACCGTTCTGAAAAAATGGTACGAAAAAGCGAAATCCGACGAGGACCCCAATTTACAAAAAGAGGTCATGGTCCAAATGAAGAATTTGGGCTTTGATAATTTGGCCCTCAGTCTCGATCCCAAGTTGTATAAAAGTATCGAAGAACAGGCCAGTTCTTCGACGAACTAAGGGAATAAGCCTCGGGCTTTTTCTCATAACATTAACGGTCTAACAAGGGCGATCCGAATGGGTCGCCTTTATTTTTCTTTAACCCAACCTTTCACCTTAAAGGCTTTGGACAATTCATTGTTCACCTGGTTGGCCCTGTTTCGGTTGGCGTAAGGCCCGACTTGGACCTTGTGGTATTTGCCTTCAAAAATAAGTGCAACCGGGTAACCTTTTGCACCGATCTCCGATGCAAACCGCTGGGCCTTGGCTTTGTCTGTGGTTGCGGAAACTTGAATCCAAAACCCACTTTGGGTTGGGGCGGGTTCCACGGGTCTGGTTTGAGGCCGTTGGTCTGTCGTGGGAGGTGTTCGGGTTGGTTCGGGTTCACGGCTGACGGGCGCTGGCTGCGACGCCGAAGGCTTACTGCTCACTGCGCCTGTGTCCGGATCTAGATAATCAACGGCAATAGGTTCAGATCGTTCGATTTGTCGTTCTGACTCAAAAGCCGCCAAATCTCGTTCCAAACCTTCGGTGGAACTGGTTGGATTGGTTTCGCCAACCTCCTCTGTTGGTTCCTGGGCCACTTCTTTAGACCATTTCAAGTCTTCTTTACCAATCAAGATCCCCATTAACAAAAAGAAAATATTGACGAACAGTGAAATAAAAATGAGGATAAAGATCAAACGGCGAGGTACATAAACACCGTCTTTTTGGGATTTCATGAACCACTCCTTTGCCGGCCCGAATCCTTTGCAGGGAAAGTCCGTCGGCCATGTACAGACTAGGATGTTTTATTCTAACCGAAGGCAAACCCAAGCTTGACTTGGAAATCGCAAAAATCCACCACCATCAGCTGAATTTCTCACTGTAGGGACGAAAGCTCATGCTGTAGGAATGATCGAAATGCCGCTGAATCGGGGCCAAGAAATCAAACTTCCCATCAAAAAAGAGGATGTGGGCACGACGCTTGAGGATTATCTCGTTCGTCATGCTGATTGGTTTCGGGGGCGGTCATTTGCAGAAGATTTGGCAAATAAACGATTCTCCATCAATGGCAGGGTTGCGGAACCCAGCCAAAAACTGGAAACCGGGATGGGCTTAATTTTCGGAGCAGTTGCAAACGGAGACGTTTCCTTTGACACTCCCGATCAAATACGCGTTATACAATCGACAGTAGAAGTAACCTGGAGCGATATGAAGGGGCAATCAAAAAGCGTTCAACTTGCGACGCTTTTACACCGTAGACAATTTATCTAAAATTAAAATAGGTGTTGAGGTGAATATCAAATCAAAACAAGAAAAATTGTGGCGGTCAGTTTTAGCCAATGAGAGCGGAATTTCTCTCATTATGTTTTTGGCGATTGTATCTCTATTAGCTGTTTTAGCTTTAGGAGCTTTGCAATCGGCCAATCTAAATATTTTAAGTTCCGATTCGCATAAGAAAATAAAAAGAGCTTTTTACTCTGCCGAAGTGGGATTAGATTTGGCGGTAGACGCTATTATCACAGAATTTGAAAATCTGAGTAACTATACCCAATCCGCTGATTATGCTGGAGCCGATAGCGGTACCGTCTGAAGTGCCCATGTTAAATCAGCTTTGTCACTGGACTTCGATTTGAATCGTGCTTTACAAAAATCTTGAATCACTAATCAAAGCATGAACAATTTCAAAACAAAATTGCAAAAAGAAAAATGAGATGAACACGTTCTGAATATTTAAAGAAAAAATTATGAAACATAATTCATCAATCAGGACACATGTACTTCCCGACAAATATCAATGGGGAAAAAATTTAGAATTATTTTTGAGAAAGTTATCTTAAAGGAAATTGTGTTTTTATTTCAAAGTTATGATTTCATAAAACATCGACCTAAATTATGCAATAATAAATCATAAAGAAATATATCTTCCAATAGATTTCAATAAAAAAATTCTATTAAAAAATGGATGAACTCGAGAAGAAAGAATAGTAATAGCCTTAAAAATCAGATAAATTTGAGAAGAAATGATAGTAACAGCCTAAATATTTTCT
Organism: Alatinidae sp. Z8VKAUB7J3; assembly: GCA_010016025.2. Taxonomy (NCBI): domain Eukaryota; kingdom Metazoa; phylum Cnidaria; class Cubozoa; order Carybdeida; family Alatinidae; species Alatinidae sp. Z8VKAUB7J3. The sequence continues at coordinate 30,126,640 of JAAAKM020073195.1, read as the reverse complement.
ACCCCTTCCCGAACGACATTTAAATTTATTGCCTGATTTTTCTGTACTGATAAAAAAAGGAAAAAATTAAGTTTACCAAATTTGCCAAAGCTTTAAATGAATATAGTTGTCTACTTTTAACTACTGGTATTTTCCTTATCCAAGGCCGTATTCAGGAAAGGGGTTAGGGTATTTGAAGCCCCCTCCCCACAAACTGTATGGCCGACAGTTTGTAAAATTTTTATTGTATGTCCCCGATCAAAATCCTGGATAAGACCCTGTCCTTACATAATTATTTTGAAATCTTTGTTTATAAATAAATTAACATTATAAATAAATTTTGGTACTTGGCTGTTAAACGAAACACCCTCAAAATTACGCTGTGTAAGATCTGACAAAACCGGTTTGCCTCTCTGGAATCGGTAACGATTTGCTTATTTTGAGTGAAAAAAAAACTACGATGAATGTACATTTTTCTTAAATATTTAATACATAGAGGTGGTTAGGGGTTAGGCATTTAGTATAATGCGTTCTGTATGGCCTGCTTTCGATAATTCTTTGTCGCAGTTTCCATAATTTGGTTTCAACAGCCTAATATTATCATCATGTTTTGGTATATTTCATTAGGATTAATCTAACATCATTTCTTGGGTGTTTCGTTTGACAGAAAAGTACATAAAATTTTCAATTGAATTTAGGCCTCCCTTCCGTAATCCTTAGTTATAATTTTGTTAATAAACTATTATATTTTCATCATATCAAACTATTAATGCAATTTCCCATCAAATATACGCAGAAATTCAACTTACAACTTAATATCAAATAATCCTATTTAGGGGGGTGATTGGACTCGGTGGGCTCGGACACCTGGCGTTGAAGTTCAGTCGGGCTTGGGGCTGCGAGGTGACGGCGTTCACCTCCAGTGAGTCCAAGGCTGCGGAAGCCGTGTCGTTGGGGGCGCACCAGACGATCAACTCCCGGGATGCGGATGCGATCCAAGCCGCGGCTCGGAGTTTCGATCTGATCCTATCGACCGTCAATGTGCCGCTGGATTGGAACCACTATATCGCAGCACTGAAGCCACGGGGTCGTCTGCATATGTTGGGAGCCGTGACGCAGCCCTTAGATATCAATCTAATCCCGATGATGTTCAATCAGCTTTCGCTCAGTTCGTCGCCAGTGGGCAGTCCGGCCACGATCCGAAAGATGCTGGCCTTTGCGGCCCGTCATGAAATTGCCCCCGTTACAGAGCACTTCCCGATGAGCCAGGCCAACGAAGCGATTGAGCATCTGGAGTCCGGGAAAGCGCGCTATCGCATCATTCTCGACCAAGACTAAACACCGAATCCACTAAGCACGATGATCAGCAAAACAGAACACCTGAAACTGCGAGCCGTTGACGTCCTCAACGAGCGAATCGAACGCCGAGTCACACCGGTTGGCGATGTCCTGCCAGATGTGAACGTGACCACCTTTGAGGGGCGTCAGTTGCCCATTCGAGACTTCTACCGGGACAAGCCGCTGCTGTTGTCGTTCATGCGTGCGTCTTGGTGCCCGTATTGTCGAGCCCAGATGGAAATGCTGAACGGGATGGCCGAATCGTTCAAAGAAATCGGCTGTGAAATGGTCGTTGTGAGTCGTGAAGAGCCCGACGAATCCACTTTTGAATCGCAAGAGATTACCTTGGTTACGGACACGTCGAATGCGTTTGGGAAGCGTCTTTCGATGACTTATTTTGCCACGGAGGAAATCACTCGGATTTACCAAGATTTGGGAATCGGGGAGCCGGTTGAAGGTTACTTTGATACCAGTGAGCTAAATGTGCCGGCCACGTTTATTGTAGGGGCGGGGAGCGGTCGGATTCTCTATAAGCATGCGAAGCGCGATTATACGCAGCGGGCCACGGGGTTGGAGATTATCCGTGAGCTGGGTCGGATTAATCAGGCTGGCTGACGCGAGCCGGTGGGGGCGAGTCGGGTTCGCATACGCCATCGACTCTGGAGGGCACTAGTCTTGCCCAACGGCTCGCGGGTACGCTCGCCCTACCAACTTGGGGAGCTTATTTGCAGCTTAGTCTGGCAAGGGGCGAACGAATCTTTACAATTTTCCTCAAAGAGCTAAAACCTCGCCCTTAGACTCGCAACACAGCCATGCCAAAATCGTCCCTTCGCGCCCCATTCAAGAAGCTACTGGCCGCCAACCGGTCGGAAATTGCCGTTCGTATCTTTCGCGCCGCGACGGAGATGCGTCTGCGGACGGTGGCAGTGTTCGCGCAAGAGGATCGATTCTGCATGCATCGATTCAAGGCGGACGAGTCGTACCAGGTCGGCGAAGGGAAGGGGCCGGTTGCGGCTTATTTGGACATTCCTGGGATTGTCGCCCTGGCTAAGGAGAAAGGGGTCGATGCGATTCATCCCGGATATGGCTTTCTCAGTGAGAACCCGGATTTTGCCCGAGCGTGCGAGGCGGCTGGCGTGACCTTTGTTGGGCCGCGTGCGGAGTTGCTCGACATGATGGGGGACAAGACCGCGGCCCGTAATGTGTGTCAGCGCATTGGCGTGCCTACCTTGCCCGGAACACCAGTCGCATCGCCTTGGCGGACTCCTGCGCGAGCCGCCCGTATTCGGCCGCGGTCTTGCCTCCGATCTGCCAGGGGCCGTCGAGCTCGTTGCCGAGGCACCACAGCCTGATGTCGAACGGCTGCTCCGCCCCGTTCCTGCGACGCAGGTCCGACCAGTACGTGCCGCCGGGGTGGTTCGCGTACTCGACGAGGGCCCGAGCCTCCTCGACGCCGCGGGTGCCGAGGTTCACGGCCTCCATGACCTCGACGTCGGCCTCTTTCGCCCAGGCCATGAACTCGTGCAGGCCGAACGCGTTCGTCTCGACGGTGTGCCAGGCGCCGTCGAGACGCACCGGCCGGTCCTCTGCGGGGCCGACACCGTCTTCCCAGCGGTATCCGGACACGAAGTTGCCGCCGGGGTAGCGCACCACGGTCGGTCCCATCTCCTTCACCAGAGCCAGGACGTCGCGGCGGAAGCCGCGCTCATCGGCCTGAGGATGACCGGGCTCGTAGATGCCGGTGTAGACGCAGCGACCCATGTGCTCGACGAACGAACCGAAGAGTCTCCGGGGGACGTCGGCGATCGTGAAGTCGCGGTCGATGGTTTCAGCACCCAACCCCCGCAATGCGGCGAGTGCTTCGACGAAGGCATCCTTCTGGGCACCATCGCCGAAAAACCGCACGGAACCCGGCCCAGGCACGCCGATACGGCATCCGGGCATTGGCTGTCGCAGTGCCTCCGCCGGAAAGGAACGCGCGTAGGAGTCGGCTGCATCGAAAGCATTCAGGGTTTCGAATACGCGATAGGCATCGTCGACCGTCAAGGCGAAGATGGAGATGGTGTCGAGTGTTCGGCAGGCCGGAACGAGGCCTGTGGCGGACAGCGTCCCGAGCGTCGGTTTCAATCCGACAATGTTGTTCATCGCCGCCGGAACACGACCCGAACCCGCCGTATCGGTCCCGAGAGAAAAAGCGGCGATGCCCTGTGCAACCGCGACCGCGGATCCGGACGATGAACCGCCCGGCACCAGGGTTGGATCGAGGGCGTTGCGCGGTGGCGGAAATGGGGATCGGACTCCGACGAGGCCGGTTGCGAATTGATCGAGATTGGTCTTGCCGATCAGCAGCGCGCCGGCAGCCCGCAGAAGGTCCACGACGAAGGCGTTATTTTCAGCCATATAGGCGAATTCCGGGCAGGCCGCCGTCGTCGGCAGGCCGGCCACGTCGATGTTGTCCTTGAGAACATAGGGGACACCCCAGAGCGGTTTCGAGGGATCGAATGGACCCAGGGCGGCAGCCGCGTCCAGTGCATCCCGCTTCTCGACCCGGTGGATAAAGATGCCAGGATCATCGACCGTTTCGATCCGGTTGTAGACCTGATCGATAACCTCGGCAGGTGTCGTACCGCCGGCATAGGCAGCGTGCAGCGCGGAGAGGGTTAAGGGGATTGCAGTCATTTCGTATTCCTTTGCACTAAGCGGCGGCATCGAGAACCGGTGGTTTCGGTGCCGCCGCAATCAGCGCCTGTGTATATGGATGTTGGGGTCGATCCATCACCTGCTCGGCAGGGCCCTGTTCAATGATTTCACCGCCTTTCATAACCAGGATCCGGTCGCATAGCAGCCGCACGACCTGCAGGTCGTGGCTGACAAAGAGATAGGACATTCCGAGCCGCGCCTGAAGATCGACCAACAGATTGAGCACGATTGCCTGGATCGAGACATCCAACGCGGCTGTTGGCTCGTCGAGGATCAGAAGTTGTTCAGGCTCTAAAATGTCTGCAATTTTGCCATCTCGAATGAGTAGATGTTTGTTTGCGAGTATTTCGCCTGATTTCACATCGACTATATTTATGTTCTTCAATGCTATCGGTTTGACCACTTTGAGAGGCGTCATTGGTGACGTGCCACAAGCAGTTAAGAAAAATAACGAAAGACTAAAAACTATTTTTATTACATGAGATTTTACTATCAGAGTTATCATGTCATTCATCCCCTTGGTTAATGCTTGGATGAATTAAACCCCGTTTGTTTCTATGTATCGTCCAGAATCAAGATATTGGACGGAATTATCAATTTATTTTAAATACTGACCAGGGGTCATTCCCGTAATTTGCTTGAAGGTTTGGTTAAAGGAAGATTTTGAATTGAAGCCATTTTCGAGCGCAACTTCTAAAATGGTTTTGTGTTGAGCTTGCGACAATTGAGATTTGATTGCATCAATCCTAAGCCCATTGACCAGGTCGTTAAAGTTGCTTCCACTGACTAAGTTAACCGCTCTTGAAACGTCTCTT
>JAAAKM020073195.1:30076550-30121798 GCA_010016025.2 Alatinidae sp. Z8VKAUB7J3 | reverse complement strand
CTTTCTGACAGCCCGGTGATATTTGCGACGTCTCTCAAACTAAGACGTGGTGTTTTATATAGTTTTTGTGCAACTAACTGCTGCTTTATTTCTTGAAAAATAATGGTTTCCGTCTCTAGTTCGTTCGCACCATCTTCGGTGTGGAGATGAGCCTCGATTCTTGGGATGTCTTCCACCCAGCCTTCTTGCTGTAACAACTTAACAATCAGGTAGCTATATATTGCTATTCCAATTGTGGTAGTAGCGAATTGTCCAATTACATTCCATTCATGGCCAATAAAAGGTTGGGCATTCAGGCGAATGATGTTGATTCCGCCAACTACCAATACCAAAACAAAAACTTTAATAATCCATCTAATATCGAAATAGTCTGGATCAGACTGGGTGTTTATGGCCGCTTGTTTATGTCTTAAGGCAGCGTGAATCAGGACGCCGGTGTAGACAAATTGACTGAATGTCGCGATAGCTATGATGGTCTGGGTCCATGCTGTGAATGGCAACGCCATAAGACAAGGGATAAAGTGAAACAGCTGGTTCAGCTTAAATTGCTCTCCTAAGACAGTACCTTTAGTAAAAAGATAAAATGAAGGGCCATGAGCAAGCAGAAAAACAGGGGTAACCAAATGCCAATTTCGGGTTATTTCTAACTCTTCTAGTAAGTTAAAAATAGCACCTAAAAAAGCGACACCGACAATCCACAGTACACTTCGGATACGCTTGTTTTTCCAAACTAATGCAGTTGTGAATAGGCAGAAGTAAATAACCACAAAATGCAAAATTTGATTGGGAATTAAGGTGAGGTGCATAAATTATTGTTTTTGTTTGCTTGCTATAAAGGAAGTAGGATAACAATAAGACGAAGCAAGTGAAAATCATAAGGAAAACATATGAATAGGGTTTTTATTGCAACGAGTTTAGATGGCTACATTGCCGATAAAGATGATGATGTTGAATGGCTGCACTCGTATCCCAACCCTGACAATTCCGATCTAGGCTATCAACAGCATATTGCCAACATCGATGCCATTGTTATGGGCAGAAAGACCATGGAGCTGGTAAATAGTTTCGATTGTGATTGGCCTTACGAGATTCCGGTTATTGTGTTGAGTGAAACCCTGTCAAAGGTGCCGGAAAATCTGATAGCTCAGGTTGAATTAATGTCAGGTTCGCCAAAAAGCATATGTGAACGCTTAGCCAATCTTGCCGGCGCTGCCAGGGTCGCTAAGCAAAGTGTGCAGCACCAGCCCGGCCGCGCCGGGGTTCCAGCTGTCGCGGGACGGATGATTTTCGAGCGCGGTATTCTTCTGCCATGTCCTGCCGCCATCCGCGCTGGACAATAGTTCGGCGGGATTGGTGCCCGCGTAGAGTACCCCATGCGCGGTGTGCAGCGACCAGACGGCCTTGAGGTTTTCAAAGGGAACCTCGGTGGGCTCCCAATTGAAGAAAGCCGCCGTTTCCGGGTCCGAGGCGGCCCATTCGTCGATCTGGCCGTTTGAAAGCTTGGACAGCTCCCAGGCCACGCCATCCTCGGAGCGCCAGACCCCTGCCCCTTGCCACTCGCCGCCCCCGCCCGCCCAAAGTGTGCCGCTGTCCGGGTCACCGATGACGTGGTTGATGCTCCATCCATCGCAGTGGGGGCCTGAAACGGACCAGTCCTTGCCCCGCGGGGTCAGAATAAAGGCGCCTTTGGTCGTGCCGAGAAGAATGCGTGCGGATGCGGTCATAGCTGGCCTCCAAGCGCAAGGATACCACAACCTATCAGAGATGTCGCATGTGCAAGGGCGGCAGGGCGGAAACTGGCTGTTCCAGGGCTTCGCGGCCTTACGGCCGGGCAGGTGCCGGTGGCGGCCAGACGAAAAAAGGGCCGCCCGCAGGCAGCCCCTTCGATCTTCTTCTAAAACCCGGTCCGGCTTATTCGCCGCCGCCCAGCTGGTGGACATAGGCCGAGACGGCGCGGATTTGCGCTTCGGTCAGGCGGGTATTCCAGGCCGGCATCACGCCATAGCGCGAGTTGCTCACGGTCTCGGTCAGAGTGGCGTAGTCGCCGCCATAGAGCCAGATCGCATCGGCCAGGTTCGGCGCGCCCTGCGAGCGGTCGCCGGTGCCGTCTTCCATGTGGCAGGAGGCACAATTGTCCGCAAAGACAACCGAACCGGCCTCTACCTTTGACGCATCCTGCGGCTCACCCGACAGGGACATCACGTAGTTGACCACTTGGCTGATCTCTTCTTTTTCAAGAAGCTCATCGCGGCCGAAGGCAGGCATCTCGGAGTAGCGCGCGTCGTCGCTGTCCTCGTTGCGGATGCCGTGCGCGATGGTGGCATGGATGTCCTCCACCGAGCCGCCCCAGAGCCAGTCGTCGTCCAGGAGGTTCGGGTAGCCCTTAGCACCGGCCGCGCCGGAGCCGTGGCACTGGGCGCACCAGGTCTTGAACACGGCGGAGCCTGCAGACACTGCGTATGTGTTCAGTTCCGTGTCACCCGCGATAGCAGTCAGCTCAGCCGCTTCCAGCTTGGCGTTGACCGGCGCGTTGGCTTCTTCCACCGCGGTGATCTCGGCCGCCACGTCGCCGCGGGTCGACCAGCCCAGGATGCCTGCGGTGGCCGAGTTGACCAGCGGCCAGGCCGGATAGGCGATGGTGTAGAGGACGCCCCAGATGATGGTGGCGTAGAAGGTCCACAGCCACCAGCGCGGCATCGGGTTGTCGAATTCCTCGATCCCGTCCCACTCATGGCCGGTGGTGTTCGGATCGCCCTCGAACTTTTTCGATTTTTTGCTCATGCCCTCGCCTCCTTAGTCGCGGCGGGTTTGTCGTCGCCCTTGCGGGGCGCTGCTGCATCGGCTCCCCGGCGGGGCGCCGGTGCATCAACGTGGCGGAACGGGATGTTTGCGGTATCCTCGTAGGCCTTGGTGCTGCCTGGGCGGAACGCCCAGACAATGAGAAGAACTTGATAATTTCTTTGCTGAACGTCTCACTGTCGGTCGTTAATGATGGGAAATTCGTCACCTCGCTCGAGCACTCTTTCAGGTCTTTTATGGGGGTTGGTGGCCTTTATTGCGGTAACCTTTTTATTTGATGGCTGGATCAAGAAAATGTCTCCCCAGATCCCTCCACCTCAAGAAATTGAGGAGCCTGATCGAGGAGCGACACAAACACCACTAACAGAGGACTCTGCTGTTCCGGTGTCTTCAAAAAAAGAAGAAACAGCTGACCAAAATACAGCGCCAACGGATGCAGGTGCCCAAAAGGTTGTTGTTCATGAAGAAGAAGTTTTATTGACCTTAGAAGATGAAACACGTCGCCTCATTCTCAGTAATCGGGGAGCCGTCGTTACCCAGGCCGTTTTGAAAGTCAACCCGCAAGCAGGTATTCGAGGGAACGACTTGGAGATTCTTAACTCATTTAACCGTCAACGGCCCCATTTTGGAATTGATCTGGAGGGAATCCCGGGTGACTTGCTCACGTGGGTTTGGAAGGTGGTCTCTCAATCAGAGCGTGAAGTTGTTTTTTCTTTAAATCATGAAAATGGGCAAAAGTTTGAAAAGACGATTCGCTTGGAAGATCACTACACGATTGACATGACAGTAAAGATCTGGAGCTCTGGTTCTATGTCGGTGACGCCTCAAAGGTTAACGTTATGGGGGCCTTGTGGGTTAGAAGAAGACATTAGTTCTTTTGGTGAAGCCTATCATGCGGAAGGTTTGGTTTGGGGCAAGAGAAAAAAAGTGCCTTCGGCCTATCTTGATGTGAGTTTGAGCGATTTGCAGTCTCGTCTTGAAGACGGTCAACCACAAGTCTTTTATGATGATTCAGAATTAGGTGCTCAAGGGATGCCCCTGGATTGGATTGGCTGTCGTAGCAAATATTTGATGGGAGTGATGCGCTCTGCCCGAGAAGGGTCTTCGGGTTATCTTGAAGCGATTGCCCGTGATGGGCAGTCTGATCCCACGGCGATTGCGGTTGCCGTGACACATCAGATAGATATTTCACCTGAAGTGCATCAGGCCGAAGTGTTGGTTTATTTGGGGCCTCGTCATGAAAAAACTCTTGCCCAAGTTGATGACGTCTTGCTACAAACTTTTAAAGGGGGCCTACTGGGGCCGATTAAGTTTTTGCTGTTGGCGATTCTTGAGTTTTTTTATCGTATTTTTAATAGCTACGGTTTTTCAATTATTTTGTTAACTCTTTGTGTGAGGCTGGCTATCCACCCCTTGACGCGTCGTAGCCAGATAAAGATGCAAGAGTATCAAGGAAAAATGCAACAACTCAAACCAAAACTAGATGCCCTTAAAAAGAAACATGAAGGTGACAAACAGGCTTTTGCCCAGGCTCAAATGAAACTGATGAGAGAATCCAAGATCACAGGAGGGATGCTGGGGGGGTGTTTGCCTCTCTTTTTGCAAATGCCAGTCTTTTTTAGTTTGTATTTTATGCTACAAGAGTTAATCGAATTAAGAGGAACGACTTTTTTGTGGATTACTGATCTCAGCCAACCAGACAAACTTTTCCCGATAGATTTTATCGTTTCTCACTTCAATATTTTGCCGATTCTCAATGGCCTGGTAATGTATGTTCAATTTAAAAGAAACATGAAGCGCCAAGCTTCGATGACTCCTGAGCAAGAAATGCAACAAAAAATGATGATGTATATGATGCCTGGCGTGATGCTGTTTATTTTTTATGCGACGAGCGGGTTGTCGCGCACGAGGTGCACGTCGTCGAGCACCCAGCCATGGTTGCGGACCGTGCCGTGGGCGATCCACGCCACGGCCACGAGCAGCAGCGGCGCCCAGCGCCACGCGCCGGCAGACGGACCGGCCTCGGCGTCGATCGGAGGAGGGGTCGGGTGCGGTTCGCTCATGCGGGCAGGGCCTCGGGGACGACCATGGAACGCAACGGGAGCGCGAGGGTTCGCATTCCGCGGCGGCCGGTCGGCCGTCCCACCTCGGCGGTGGTGGACGGCCCGCAAGTGTACCGGAGCCCTACTTGGCCTCGTCCTCCGCACCGGGGGCGCGGATGGTGCCGCGCGGCGGCGGGTTGTAGTCGAACTTGGACGGGTTCATCTTCATGATGACGTCGTCGAGGTACTCGTGGAACTCGTCGTTGAGGTCCTCCCAGTCATCCTCGTCGCGGATGCGGAAGGCCTCCTTGAAGGCCGCGGCGCCCTTGCTGACGCCCGTCTCGCGGTGCAGCACGAGGTCGAAGAACTTCTCGAAGCGCTCCTTGTAGCGACCGTCCTTGTAGTTGTTGAGGAAGTAGGTGAAGGCCCACGACTGCTCGTAGAACATCAGCAGCACGAGGTTCGGGTTGATCTGCCACTCGGTGGCACCCCACGCCTGCACCTCGCCGTAGCTGCCGAAGCTGACCAGGCGCTCGACCGGGAACTTGCGATACTTCTGGCCCTGGGCCTCGAAGCGCTTGGCGCCCTGCTGCATGCTCTTGAGGCGCGGCACGTTGATGCCGATGAAGTCGAGCTTGCCCTCGCTGTCCATCTTGACCGAGCCGATGTACTCGGCGATGCCCTCGCCGAACCAGTCCTGGCCGGGGAGCGGCTTGCGCCAGCGGTTGCGCTGACGGGTGAACCAGAACTCGAGCTGGTGCGTGCCCTCGTGGACGTTCTTGTTGATCTCGAAGACGCGGTTGCCGCCCTGGCCCTCTTCGTTGCCCTCGTCGTAGAGGTACACGTACGTCGTGCGGGGGCTGAAGTAGCCGGCCACGTTGTGGGGCATCATCTCGCCCTTGACCTTCGAGTGGTACTCGTTGAAGGCCTTCTTGCTGTCGAAGATCCACACGACCATCGGCGCGCCGTTCTGGAAGCTGCGCACGCCGATCGGGTAGTCGGGACGACCGCCGTACTCATCCATGATCGGCTTGAGCTGGAGGCTGTCCTTGTAGCGGTTGTAGAACTCCTTGTAGAGCTGCTGGAAGATCAGCGCCTTCTCGTCGAGGATGCGCTCGAACTTCTCGCGCTTCTTCGCGAGTTCCTTGAGCTTGAGGCGGCGCTCGTCCTTGTCCTCGATGGCGAGCAGCTCGTACTCCGAGAGTCGGTCCGTGGACGCGTAGCAGATCAGGTAGGGCTCGGCCCAGCGCGCGGCGTAGTTGTAGTCCTTGAAGAACTTGTCCTTCGCGATGTTGGCGCGGATCGAGTCGGCGGCCTCGAAGCTCGGATCGTTGACCAGGCGGTCGTAGTGCTCCTGGGTCTTCTTCCAGGCGCGCATGGCGATCTCGTACTCCTCCTGCTCGTCGGGGCCGTACCAGTGGTGGTTGTAGGCCGCGGTGACGGCCTTGAGGTACGGGTACTCGCGGTTGGAGATGTCCTCGGGGATCTCGTGCGGGAACTGGCGGTAGCCGAGGAACTTGCGCGCCTCGGCGTCATCGCGACCGGGGCCGTCGATGAAGTCCTTGTAGACGTTGCCCAGCGCCTAGGGATTTCTCTTTCTTCTGGATAAATCACTTCCCGCAGATTAAGGCCAATCAGCGATTCATTGAAAGCCTCCTGAGAGACTTCGTGAAGCCCCACTTCTCCCGTACTCACATCACACCAGGCTAGATAAACATAATCTTTTCCCGGGACTAATGACAACAGATGACAAGCTTTGTCAGATAAAAAATCTTCTGTCAAAGTGCCTGGCGTCACGACTCTAACAACACCTCTTTTGACAAGCTTTTTACTTTGCTGAGGGTCTTCGAGTTGCTCACAAATAGCAACTCGCTTGCCAGATTCAACCAGCCTTTTGATATAGTCATCAACACTGTGTACCGGCACCCCCGCCATCGGAATCGCATCGGGACCTTTACTGCGCGCCGTGAGAGTTATACTTAAAAGCCGACTGGCTTCAACAGCATCCTCCTCAAAGAGTTCGTAAAAATCTCCCATGCGGTAAAAAAGTAAAACATCGGGATATTCGTCTTTGATTTGACGATACTGCAACATCATAGGGGTTTCCCGGGGTGAAGACGCCTTAACCATGAAGCCCTTTCAAAATTTCTTGGGCAGCCCTGTGGGCGGCCCCTGGCTTGCCTAAAATTTTTTGCACCTCTGAAAATGATTCCCGCTGTTTGCCTGCGGCTTCTCCTCTAAGTAACTGAATCATTTCATCGACAAGATTTTTAATTGTACATCGGTCACCGACAAGTTCCGGGACCACTTCTTTTTGTAAGAGAATATTAGCCATATGAAAAAAGCGTGTTTTCATTAAAGGAGAATAAATCCATTTTTGCAGACGTGTCACTGCATACGAAGAAACATGGGGACAAGACATCAGCATGGCTTCCGTCGTGGCTGTTCCATTAACGACCATGGCCGCTTCAGCCTTTTGCAGACAAGCCAAGGCCCCTCCTTCTTGAATAAAAACCCATTCTCCCAATTCGCTTATTGGGGCGAACAAAGAATCGCTCAAGCCGGGTGCACGAGGCAAGATAAAGGCGAGTTGATCAAATTCTTTTAAAAGTTCCTGGGCAGCCTTCACAAAAAGAGGCAAATTGAGTTTGACCTCCAGCGGACGACTCCCGGGCAATAAGGCCACAGGCCGGCACCCTTGAGGGAGTTGAGGAAATTTTTGTTGATGAAGATCTTCTTTGAGATGATCTAAAACAGGCAACCCCACCCAACTGACCTCAGCACCACAACCCTGGTAAAATTCCTCTTCAAAAGGCCAGATCACCAGCACCTGATCAAAAAGGCGACCAACAATTTCGCGCCGAGACGACCGCCAAGCCCAGGCTTGAGGAGCGATATAATCAATCGTTTTCAGCTTTCCACGGAGACCTTTGGCCACCCGTAAATTAAAATCAGGGCTATCGACACAGATCAACACCTGAGGCAAATTATTAAATAAACGCTGCCGAGTTTCTTTGATCCGTCGCCACCATGTTTTGACAGAACCCAGAGAGCTGACTCCCATTTCGCTGGAAGCTGTTGGGTCTTCCCAAATTTTGACCCCTTGTGACTCTAAATGGCGCCCTCCGAGACCTTCAAACTCCCACGGTTCACTTGTCTGTTGGCGCAAAGCTTTCACCAAAGCCGCCGCATGCAAATCAGCTGAGGGCTCCACAGCCAAAATCACGGCACGCATCAATCACTCAAATAAGAACGTGCGATGACCTGCCGCTGAATTTCAGAAGTGCCTTCATAGATTTCTGTGACCCGCCCATCTCGAAAGAACCTAATGTAAGTGTTCATTACCGATGTAGATCGACTGACGAGAATCGGCGAAAAGCTTTTCGATCAAAATGAGTTGCCTACTTATACAGGAACACAAATTTGTTAGAGATACTTAGGCTATTACAGTTAACATCTATGTATTCAACTTTAAACATGTATATATATATATATATACACACACACACGCTATAATCAACCGTATGTAAGTTAATCATATAGTTCAACATACTCGTTTCTCCTTCTTCTCAAAGCTATCAGGATAAGAATGATGATGAGGATGATGCAAAGTACAATCAGAAATGGAATAAGCCATTCATGACTTTTATCTTCTAAAACAAAAGCACAAGAGATTGAAGTTAAGTCTGTACCCATTGGGGACATAATAAAATTACAAAAAGTGCCAAACGTAATTTGTTTCAGGGAATTTTCAGATTATTGTATCTGTGCCTCGGTTTAAAGCCGCAACTCTTATAACTGAAATTTAACAATTCACTACACTTATCATCACTGACATCACTGTAAATGCTACACTCTGAATCTCAGGCCCATGGGAAGCCTGAGGCCCACTTGAAGAGAAAGCCCCTTTCCAACTCCTCCTATGTTATACACTATAGAGTATTAAGCTATATCTTAGTAGGTTAATTTTTGATAAGAAATACTGAAAGGGGACAATTCTTCCAATTTGTAGTTTGCAAAACACAGGATGAAATGAACCCAGGTTGTACTTATAGAATTTATTTACAAAGAAGAGTAATTCAGTTACAATTATTTAATTTTTCATAAAATTTATATTATAATAATAAATAGACATGATTAATTGCAGAGTTATGGTTTGAGTTATGTATTTTTCTCTTACGTTACAATGCCCGGAACTGTAAATATTGGCTGCAGCTTCTTGTCTGCAGACAACATCGTTTACGCTTTCAGGCCAGCTTTGCCTGACGAGTTCAAACTGTAACCCTACATTGGTGGGAGGTCACCCCTTAGTGGGTGGCCCAGGATCCCAGCCCCTTGGGCTTTGCCCATAATCCGGTCCTGCCTTTGATTGATTCCTGCTTGGGTTATGTGGTGGTTAGTTATGCAGCTACTGTCGTTCAAAAGAAGATCGGTGTCAATTTCTGTATTAGATTACCTCGGGTAAGCAGATATTGACGTTTTATAAGATATAATTTATGTTTCTGAGCTGTTTTTGATAATAACATGATAATAGATTATCCTCTCACAATACAAATACATAATCGCGCTATTCATAAACATCTTCTCTGCTCAGATTCCTGTTAATCATGTATCGAAAAGAGTTCTACTACCATGTCTTCCTCATCGGCGCACGGCCAAAGGGTTTGAGGGGGGCTGCAGCCCCCCCGTTTGTTCAAATGTTATATTATTTCCGGCAAAAAATGTTTTCAGGCCCTTTTATAATTCCTTAATAAGAAATAGAAATTAAATAATTTTAAGTCTTACCAGCCCTGTGAATTAGAGTCGACATTCCTACAGAACTGAAGTGCTTTTAGTCTATTCATGTCCCAATAATTTTTGGGCAAATGTATAGTTTTTCTGGAAAATAATCCACAGCCCCCCTCCCCCCAATATTTTTCGTCCGTTGCGCCTATGGTCTTCCCAGTCACTTTTCAGAGAGACCACCCTATATGGAGAAAACCTACTTACAACCAAGAAGTAATTGTAACAAGAAAATTGACCTGCTGTGTCAATATGCTTATGAAAAACGAAAATTATGGAAATTGTACTGACAAGTGTTAGGTTACAATGCTTTTGAGACAACTCACACTCTTCTTCATTTTCACTACGGATTGTGTATCATAAATAAGAGAAGACAAGGACCTACTGATCTCAACAGCAACGTCATTGCAGCTACTCATTAGGCTCTCCCATAATAATGATACGAGTACTTGCCACTTGTATAGCCATCTACAAGGATGACTATAACCCACGAATCTGCGTTTGTCGTTACATTTATCAGATCTTTTATTTGTGCTGTGTCGATTAACTGTTCTTTCGTCGACAATAAAGATTCTTACTCTCGTGTAACTGAGATGTAGCTTTCTTAGTTTCAACAATGGACTTTTATCACAATAAAATCCAAAACGAAGTCGGTTCCAAACCGTGCTCATTAGGACGTAGATTTACCTTAATATGTAGGCATATAAAGGATGGCATCATTTATATTTGCGATTAACATCATTGAAAGGGATATATATTTTTTAGTAGTTCAAATATATACTCAATCTTTCGTGGACATCTCCTAAGGGAACAAGGATTTATAGTCCTTTCAACGTCTAGAAGTGTTTGCCTCGAATTGACAGTTTAGCAACATTAAACTCGTCTCATCGGTCGATATACGCTGAAGAGGAGAGAGGTTTACATGCGAAGGACCGAAAATATATTAATATGCAAACTATTGCAGTCAGTTGGAGCCAGCCTTGTAGCCACGGGGAGATATAGGGGTCTAAGGCGCTGTAAATATAAAGTTAGCCCCCCCCCCCCAACTCTCCTGTCAAGTTTCAAGTTTGTTTTTTTTCCGAAAATATTCGCAATGTCAGTCCCCAAACTCAGAAAAGTCCTTCAAAGTTCAGAATAGCTCATTTAAATGTCCAATTTTGGCTACGTTCTTGGTTGGAGCGTATACAGGCAATTGGAAACATACATGTTATGGAAAAATTGAGTATGAAGTGTCATATCAGGTAGGATCAAACCTTGAAAAATATTTAAAAATCGTTAGGAAGGATTGGCTCTCAAACGTTTTTGATTTTCCTTATTTGTTAAAATATAACGATCGAGAGAGGATAGCACTTTACCTCTTTAAACCTATATCAGTACAGATACACTTCAGCTACCAACCGGGAATATTTGTGGTATAAATTTCACTTTCCAACAGTCGAACAGACCTTTAGATAAGAGGAGCCTAAAAGCAACTTCTGTTCTGAAACATACTTGGACCACACACGACAAATTGCTTAAAACTTTCCTGTCTTCTTAAACTGCCCGAAATTTTATATACTTAAATTTGCTGTTCCTTTTGAGACAGCATCACTGCTAGGCACTGTCGGCAATGATTTCCTGTGCGCATTAAGTAACGAAGCTGGACAAAGGAATACAATATTAATTCAAGCACGACTTTGAATTGCTACTCCTTCCCCTAAATGGGCCTCTAACATGAATGAAAACGTTGCTACCAAGAAATGTTTGGACTTGAACCATCAGTCCCCGTCGGACTAAATCTGTGCCGTTTTATTTATTCGCTTTTCAGAAAAACTCAATCTTCGCAAAAAGTTAATTATCTTTGGTTCTTTGAGAGTACATAATTATTGTTTGTTCTGAAGAACTCCCCCCCCCCGCCCCCCTGTAGCGGCTGCACCCACTACTCCATGAATAGTCATATGAAATAGGGAAAATGTCCCAGACACTTTAAGAAAATAAAACCAGTACGACCAATTAAAGATAACTACGAAACAAACTATTGTCAATATTGGGGAATTTCAACATGTTGTGTGACTTAATTTGTATGGGATTGCAACCAATTGAATTTACAGTTTGTGGACATTGTCGCTTGAACTCCAGCTAACCACTGCTTTATGTTTTTGGGCAACCAGGAATTTTATGCAAAGCATCGAAGACTCAGGTACTTAGTAAGTCAATTGCAGTCAATTGTAAACAAAGCAACCTAAAATGCAGAGACTGTTACTACTTCACACCCAGATGAATTCATTGTAGTGTTTCATATAGTTTCATCATTTCTTTAACTACTGAAATTTTTCATAGAAAATTTACTGAAACCTGTCAGTAGGCATTGAAAAGTGAACGAAGTTTCAAATTTCTAGAACTTGTTGATAGGCATCCATCAATCAGGTAAGAGAAAAGAATAGGAATGTCTGTGTCATCATTGCGATTTTTCCGCATTTTGAGATGGCTGCTCACCTAAGTTGACTTGCGTAGGCACCTAATTAAGTGATTTGATGAGAAACTCAATTTAGTTGTCTACTGACATAGGTGCCCAACTAAATTATCTAGGGAATCACCCAAGCAGTTTGGTGCTCACTTAAAGATAGAAGAAACCGAAAAACAGGGCCCTGGCTTAGTTTATGCCAATAAAATGCTTGAGAACAAGATATCAATTAACATCAAGAAACAGCAAAAGTTCAGAGGCTTTCTAAAACTACCAATATAGCACCAAAATAACTTTTTGTTTAACACAGCACAGAACGAGCTTGACTAACGTGTTAAAGAAAATCTTCTCCAAACCCTTTCTTTGATAAAACCTCTAATTAGTGCCATTAACAAAATCACAGTAAAAGAAATCATTTCGAGTACTCACCAAGACTCTGGAACAATTGATGATAATTTTCCAGACAAGTGGAACACTATTGGGGGAAAAAACATTGATTTTTAGGTGTATGTGAAGTCATGGAATTTGAAAAATTATATAATTATATAATATAATTAATCAATGAGCTAAACCCTACCAGTTTACCAGATATATATGTATATATATATATGTATATATATTGCATAAAATCACAGTTTCATGAATTTTGTAAGGAAAGGCGTGGTGAGAGAAAAACAGTCCCTCAAATATAAGCTTATATTGATGAGGCTGAGACAGAAACTAGTGTTCGAAAAAAAAGAAGCATTTTGCATAATATAAGCTGGACAAATTGTAACCTAGCAGCCTAAATTAAGAAGATGCACCAACATGAGAAAGGAATAATGTTTGGAATGGTTTACACTGGCTTCTGACCTCTGATGAAAAAAGCCAATAAGATACTTTGCTTTATATGTTAAAATATAGTGACTTTGATTCATGATACATAATTTTTGTATATATTGGCTATGCACCTACCATTAAACTCTGGCACACATATACACTATTTATTTCTATAAATTTATTCTTCCTATTTCAAGGGCTAAAATTATGCCTCTCATTCGCTTTTCATGAACATTTACATTAAAGGTCATTTAGATGAAAGAATTATGCCAAAAATTACTTTTCCACCATAAATTCTACATATGTATTGTAATTAATTTGTGCATAAGTGGATAGAATTATATCATTTGTTTGTTGAACAAAAGAAATGTTTCTGTTATTATGTCCCATTTTTGGTGCAACTGTCATATTCTCCAAATTAGACCACTTAATAACATAATATAATGTAACAATTAATGGCATCTACGTAAAACAATTGTTAACTAGTATCTGGTAGGAAAACCAGAGCTTTTTCGGTGATTTCATGATTCGGTATCATAGAGAAAAAAATAACTTTAGCAACCTGTTAAGCAACTTTAGCCCTAAAAATGTATCATAGCCTTAGCAACCTTAGCCCTGACCCTGAAAATCGAGTTGCTTATAAACAGAGGTATATACGTACATATTAAAATCCATGCCACTTGAGGTCTCTGGATGATAGACACAGCCAGAGATCACACGTTTGCATGTTTTGGTTGGTGGGTACTGTGCCACCCCGTTAACCCCGATCCCACTTTTTTTTCGCCAATTGGTAAGAGGCACAAGGAAATCATAAAATCCTTACCACTTGATGTATCTAGATGATAAACACAGCCAGGGATCACCAAAACCTCACCTTTGATCGACCAGACTGATTGAGCCAGATTGAGCTCCAATCTCTCAAATTGGCAAAATATTTATGCTTGGGATGAATACTTTACTCTTGTTTACTTCAAAGGGACTGTCACCACTTAATTAATTTCAATCCACATATTATTCTGCACAAGAACCACCCACTGACTTGGCAACAGTATTTACATTCAAACTCTTTTTCAGAGAAACCCGCTCACTTACTATACCAATTTGTTCCTGTCACTTCCTTTTTGTGAGATACCCACTCATTTACTACACAGTAGTAACTGGGAAGTATTTTCATTTGGGACTACCCCACCCCAACAGTGGGCCTTCCCATTTACCACCGAGCCCCCCTGGTTGAATTGGCAAGTGTCAACCTCACCAAGACTATTTACCTTGCTCAACTAACAAGAGGAAAAAGGATGGAATTTCGTAGTAGGTGATGGAGAGATGGAGAGATGGAAAGACTGCAAAGGCTTAAAAGCACTGTGTAAGTTGAGGAGGTCGATGTGCTTGGCAGGAGATTGGTGTGCTTTTACAGCATAATTACTTAGTCAACTTTCAGAAATATACCGTTTATTGACTATATTTGTCACGTTAGTGTTTGAATTAGGCTCCACGATGGTTGGTGGTGCCGAAGATGATATTTTAAAAATATTATCTCCAAATGGTGATTAAATCTGATCTTTGGGGTGGGAGATGCCTTGACGTCAAATAGACATTATCTTTATCATTCTACTGTATTACGCTTATTAACAGACTGCATTACAAAACAGAACATAAAGTAAGGCCTAAAGCAAGTGTGTGCATAAAAATGACATTTTGCAGGTAAAGGGGTTCTTTACTTCTAGTCCAATTAATTTGAGCTAAGTTTATAACCTATTGGCGGCAGTTGATACAAGCAAATAAAGGATACAGTGTCATTACCACTATAGTGCCGAGAAACATTTTATATGCTGTGAATTTAATCCCCTCAAGGTGTTATCGGTTACTGAGTAGTTCTTTATTGTTGTATGCACACCGTTATATTATAACTTCGATCAGGAACGTCTTTTGCTATTCTTTGATTTTGGTGACAGGCCTGATGATTCCTGGCAAGTTTTTGTCTCTTTGTGAACTAGTTCTTTGTCGGTATGCCATAACGTCTCTTCTTACTTAGCTGTTACCACATGCCAGTGGAAGTGGACTATTCTGTTGATAACTTCGTCACTTAAAAATCTAGAACCTTACTTACTTGGTCTCCCAGAAGCGAGCGACTACATGCTTCTCCTCGTGACCCGGTCATCCATTGGAGAAGCTATCTCTTCTCTGGTAACACTGCCACTATCCTCGTTGAATACATTCAGTGAGGTCTGCCGCTCTGTGTCGGTAATCTCGGCGATCGACCATGAAAAATCAAAATGTTAATCTGAAACGTTTTATCAAAATGAATTCTGGAGTTAAAGGCAGATTTTCATTTTCACTTAGCCAAAAATATTTTCTCTTCAAGGACAAATAGATTGTTACACTTCCAAATCCTTCATGTAGCTACGAATGTATATAATATGACTTTCAAAAAAGGAAAGCAATGCAGCCTAGTCCATGCACCATTTGGAAAAATGACGTACACACCACAGTCAAAAAATTTGTAAACAAATGGAGCAAAGTGTGATGCAAGCAGCTTTTGGTCTTTTAAGACCCCTAAGAGTTAATATATACAAACATGTCCCTATTAAATCTGACGTCGGAGAGTGGTGGGTTCTGAAAGTGCAGTAGACATGCTTCCCTTAACGAAAACCCTAGAAGGGTAACGGCGCGCCCACTCACAAGACGCAACGGATGCCAGGCAGACTGCTAAAATCCCCCCCCTCCTAAGCTAAAAGATGTGAGGTGGGGTGGGGTGGTATTGGACTTTTGTATATAAAACCATTCTGCGATTCACCTTGTTGTTGACCTGATGACAACAAAATTACTCCTGCCTGCCTCATTTTGGGAATTTTTATTTTGTAAGGCTTCACATATGTGTCGTTGTTCATCAGCAGTAATACCAGGGGATCCAAATAAGTGGTTGGGGCATGATGAGGTGTTTTTGGGACAAATTACAATTCCTCTGTCAAACGATATTAATTAATACAGCTGATAAAGTTAATTCTCATTTCGACAGAGGACTGGATATTTTGCAATGTAGTACAACAAGAAGTACTCTTAATGTACAAACATTTCATACTTAAGAGTGCAAGGGTCCTGCAGGGATGGGAATAAAAAAGTATAACCCTTTCACTCTCTTTAGAGAAAGTGACTTTGATATCCTGTTGCCTTTGGATAAAGAAATCATCGTCGAATAGAGGTCTCCGTTACATCGTACTAGTGTTTTTCAAGAGTTTTCTTAAAAGTCGAGTGACATACGTTGATTTTGTACTCAGCAATCTCTTATTGCAGTTTTCTGGTAAATCATTAAACACGACCTTGCGTCCTTTAGGTATGCCTCAAGGGGTATAAAAGAGGCCGGGAGAGCACTGGAAGAAAATGAAGAGTTTGAGACTGCAGAGGCGCAACGAACATGATTCTTGTTTTTTGGTCGGACAAAAATATTCCTGCAATCCCCTGTACTGAAAACAACCTGTAGAGGAGTTTTGTGATTAGAGAATACAAAAGTTATTTGAGCATTCAAATCTAATAGTCTAACATAAATTCCGATCATTCCATTTATTGATTTTGTCATGTCGTGCGTTTTTCCGGGAAATCTGTTTACAAGACAATTTTTTTAACTCCGTATGTCCAGTCGACAAAAAATTTTGAAGGGGAAATACTTCATGGACTCAACTACAATACGTGCATCTTTTCAAAATCGTAGGTCACCCTCACCAATCGAGATAATAACGTATGAAATGGAAGTGGACAAGGGCAAAGGGGAAAAGCAATTCCATTTCCTTGAATATGAAGCAAAAAAGATCGATATGAGAATTTTTTCCAGCCAACACCAAAATCTTAAAAGATTATTGTTCATGGTACATAAAGGAAAATACAGTTCTAGTCAGTTACAGTCGGCTACCCTTTTAGCTATTAAGTGTGTCCTGGTGAACATATTTATTTAACAATTCTCCATGTGTTTCAATGCGGATAGATTTGCTGCCTTGCAAACTTGGTTAATCATGGTCATAATTCAAAGTAAACGTGAAATAGGTTGGTAGATGACTCATGGTTCTGCAATAACTTGTGAGAGACAAGTTCATGTCAAGTGGTGGTATAAGATTACAAGAAGGACCAGCTTCCGTTTGTTTTGTAGGACGATGCACAGATTAAATGTAGTGCAACTTTGATTTCTATTGCGTGATTAGTATTACAGATGTCAATAGATTTGATGTAATTGGGTTCTTCAAACTCTTTGGAGCTTCTCATTTTTGTAACTTTGTATTTGGTAAATTAGCAATTTGATTGCCATTTCTTTCGGCAAAGGAAATGCCTACATGCCATTCTCGAGTTCTTCTCCAGTCTAGACAAGACAGATAGCTTATTCTTTATCTTGACAATTTTCTCTAGTCCTTGTAGATATATGAATTCACTTTGTATATACCTAGCCTTGCTGAAATGTGATGAACTGTAAATTTACTGACAAGTAGCTGCCAATGGGGTTTTTTATTTTGATACCCTCATCAATATCAATAAAATAGACTGGAATGTTGTAGTTCAATAATCACTGCTAAACAAGTATCACTTGGTGCAGTACAGTACATGACCACAAGAAAATTGATGAAACTGAAAGCTGTGTGAGCGTAAATGTTAGGAAGTAAATTACCAGCCCTAATAATTATAACCCACAGTAAATACTAAAATTCAGCAAAAATTAATGACTGGGGGATTTTGAGGGATTTCTATATCCCCTCCCTTTGTCTAAAGATACACAATGGGTTTTCTACTTCTTCACGTCAATTGTAATACCCCAATTTAACAAGTGCTGCCAGAAAATCCACCACAATTGTTATTTATACCCCCTCTACACACAAAAAGATAATTGAGGATTTTACTACTGTATCAGAGTTACTGAAATATCTATCTTCCTTCTTAGGATTCTTGTAGATTTTTGTCAACCCCTCCTCAACAATTCCCATCTCAAGATTCTACTATATATGGCTTTACTAACTTTACTAAGACAATTGCTTTGTCATGCTCCCCAAATTTGAAGAATAGCTCCTCCAACTTTCGATTTCACTTTGTAAACACTGCTAGTGGTTGCTTCGTCTGCCATTGTATTTTTTCTACCATGCGCCATCACATTGTTCTTTTGCGTGATTATTGTGGGCAACAGCAACAACAAGACCTAGCTTTCGTTGTCCCTTGTGACGTAATTTTGTACCATGAGATGTTAAAAGTAGCCTCTTTCAAGGAGAACTCTGTTAAAGAATCACGTATATTGACTTACAGGTGCACGTACCAAAGTAACTGTTGGATTCCTCAAGAAGACCAAAGTGACAGTTCGATTCCTCAAGAGAAAACGAACAAAATAACAAAAAATTTCTGACCAATGGAGGTACACTTTAAAGCCCTTGCATTTAATGTATGCTTATTCAAAGCAGTCAGGTACTGGTACAGCATGTCTGTAGTTAACAGCACTACAAACCCATGGTATCTGAACTCTATGTGGATTTGTTCTGAGGGGGCACTGTTTGGAAAACATATCAAACTCCACGATTTTACTGAAGTTAGGTATGGATAAAAGGACACCTGGTATCTTGCCAAAAAAGTGTGCTCATCAAAAAAAAGTTTTTATTTAAAAGTTTGCCCCCCCCGCCCCCCCCCCCCCACCACACACCACCCCGTGACATACACAACACTCGCTGTAATAACTTGCTAGATACTCCCCACACTCTATCGTCTTACCACAGAGCGCACGCCGCGAAAGCGTGGGTCACGGGTTCGATCCCCGGTGGTGACATGCTTTTCTATTTCTCTAGTGTTCTACTCAAAACTAACATTTCAAATCCTCTCTTCTCGATGATACTAACTTATTTGTAAACACTAGCAACACGTCAATCAAAGACCCCTGATGAGCAGCGAGTCCGATTTTTACATTACCCTATATGAACAGCAAAACCACGAAACAGGCTAACTAATAAATACAAGCCAGCTGGGGCGCCCAAGGGCAATGCCCCTCATTTTAGGCTGCTAAACTGAGAGGCAAGTCACAAGGCAACCCGAACAGCCCAACAGGACCGCCTCTCACTGGTTATGGAAAATTCCGTCATCAATTAGAACAGATACTACATCCAGTCCTTGCCAAAAGGCAGAATAACATTGGAAACATGTCTTAAAAACATGCAGCCTAGGCCACAGTTTTTAGGTACGAATAAGTAAATATTTAAATATGTAAATAGATTAATAATCATGTACTTAGATAAACAATCAAATAAATAAATAATCAAATAAAAATATATAAATACTCAAATAAATAAAGGATCAAATAAAAATATATAAATACTCAAATATATAAATAAATACTCAGATAAATAAATAAATAATAAAATAAATAAATAAATACTCAAATTCAAAAATAAAAAATTGAATTAATACATAAAGAATCAGATAAATAAATACTCAAAGAAATAAACAAATACTCAAAGAAATAAATAAATAATCAAATACATAAATAAAGGATCGAATAAATAAATAAATGATCAAATAAATAATTACATAACAAAATAAATAAACAAATAATCAAATAAATACATGTTAAGGGATCAAAACTAAGTCATATGCTGATCGCTCTAACAACCGTCAAGTGGATATTTACGTCATTCTGACTATTGACCTTGCAGAGATCTGCTCGAAAGCCCTAATTCTAAATCAGCATCATCAATTGCATCAAATTGTTCCATCGCCTCTTTAATATCAAGCTATCAACCTTTAAAACCACTGGTTATGTTAGTTCCTCAGGATGCAGTCATTCAATATTAAGCTACCTGTTACATAAGTATTTCTACTGCTTCATTTCCAAAGCTTGGATTCGTCAACCGAGTTTACACAGAAAGAAAACAAGGAAACGTACCTTAAAATATTCCGATAGTAACTAAAAAGAAGAAAAATAATTTCAAATGTATTACACTGTACTTTAAAATGTCTAATTATATATATAAAAAAGAAAAGACATTTCAGGATAGAATTCAGGACAGAATTAATATTCGACAACTCAATCTAGAAAGACAAGTCCCGTAATCACATCTGTTAATCATACACAACCAAGTAAAGCGCATGCTTAATCAACGTCAGCCATGCTATTTTTCTTATTCTTTCTGCCTTGCTCTTCGAAGGCTTGACGAACTTTATAGATTATGCTTCTTTGATGATGTTTGTCTTTTGGGGCTTTGTCCCATATTGTTCTTATGTCCTGGGGATGTCCAAAGATCATTATCAATGTCCTTCTTTGGCTGCTCCTTGCTCGTTTTCCTGGCAGATTCCCACTTCAGCTGAGAGCCTCTCCATTAGTTCTCTAATCCGTTTCCATGCTATCTGCATGACGGGCATTTGCTTCCGTTACCTCTAATTGCTGCCCAAAACGTTTCTGTGTTTTTAACGAAACGCTTCATCAAACTGGAAAGCGGAACCAAACAGAACCAAACAGAACCAAACGGTATACAAGAAAAAAGGGCCTTGCAAACCCAAAGAATATAAGTCAGAGCGTTGTCTTACTTAAAATCATTATTGAATGACTAAATGATAAAAGAAATGAGGCATCCTACATATATTTGACTTGACTGTCCCATGCTGGTAAAAATTACAAATCAATTATTTCAAAGGTGTCGCAAATAGTAAGAATTCATTAATGCATGTTACAGAATGCAAAGTGTGAATCGTAAGGTGAAAATTCGTTAATGAGATGGTAACAACAAAGACATCTTCCGGATCTACATGTAATTCTATAAATGAAATACGTTCACAGTTGTAAGCTTTTAACAGATAAATACAAATAGGTTAGCAAATATATTACCATACAAAGTAACAGTTTATCATTTACACAATTTTTTTCGATACGCAACTTAGAATTTGGACTCGAAGTCAGGTTGCATATTTAGATAGTACTGAAGTTGCTTAATTGGTTGCTTTAATTTTAAATTCCTGTGCCATACTCGGAGGGATATGAAAGTGGATAAGCAATAATACAAATGAGCTGTTATATTTAAAGTGTAATAATGTTTTCTTCTTGCAAGCAAAAAGGTATTTATCATAGGGAGATATAATTAACAGTTCATAACTTCATGAAGTCGTAGCATTTTCAGTCATTAAAAATAGAAATTTGTACGTTGTTTATTGCTTAAATGCAAAGTTGGGTAAGGGTCACTAGAACTGGAGTTGCTTGATAATATTTCAAAATCGACTTGTTTCTATGCAAGTCTTTTAATTTGTTTTTGTACTTTATTCTGCTCTATAGGGCCCTGGTTTTTAGCAATTCATTAAACAGGAAGGCCCAACTGCTTTTTGCGTATTCTAGAGCTTTGCAGGAGCAATACAACCAATCGAAAAGTGTGTGTGTGACTGACATATAAAGATATGATTAAAAGCGTTGGTTTTTTAACTCCAAACGATCGTCAGAAAATATCCTTCCACTATTTGCCAGAGATAAAAACTAATTGGGGAAAACAGGGAAGGGCTTACGCCCCACAGCCTATCAGGAGTGTTGCCATTCCTTTGTTGCTGACTCCCAGAATAATCTTGCTTTGACAGTCGACAAACAGGAAAGGAAGATTCTTGATTTATTATATACTGGTGCTACAACAAATATAAAGATCTGGCATTTCATCATTTATTGGAGAGAATCAACATGTTTCTTGTTTTTTGTTGTGTTTTGTGTTTGCTTGAAAACGGTTTATTCCAAAACCACTTAAGATCATTTCTGTTTCATTAAAACACTTTTGTTGGCTTTGTCCCGCTTTTGAGGTGA
Source organism: Alatinidae sp. Z8VKAUB7J3 (assembly GCA_010016025.2). Classification (NCBI taxonomy): domain Eukaryota; kingdom Metazoa; phylum Cnidaria; class Cubozoa; order Carybdeida; family Alatinidae; species Alatinidae sp. Z8VKAUB7J3. The sequence continues at coordinate 30,100,128 of JAAAKM020073195.1, read as the reverse complement.
TATTTATCAGAACAAAGAGGTCTACTCCTTATCAACAAAAGGCATCTGTGAATATTTTTATACATTTTAATGATAATGAGCTTAATTGCGTTTTTAAAAGCATTGATTATCACAGAAAGATGTTAGCGTTTGCAGCTGCACAACAAGTACTCGTGATAAGTGATGTGTGTGTGTGTTTGCAGGGAGTAAAGGAAATGGAATATTATCATGGCATTATGTTCTCCCAAAGAGTATCACAGGGCTTTGGTCAATAGGCTATGAGCCTTGTCACTTTTCTCTTTTTTTTCTTTTTCTTTTTTTTTCTTTTTTCTTTCTTTCTTTATTTACATCTACATTTATTTATTAAGGGAGATGAAGAGCCAATCTGATTTGGAAAGCTTATTATTATTATTATTATTATTATTATTATTATTATTATTGTTGTTGCACGTATTTCCAAAACAAGGGAAAAATTGCCTTTATTTCAAGGGAAAAAAACCATTCTATTTGTCAAAAACAAATTACATCCATTTCTTTACTGGCACTGCATTTTGTTTGGGATTGTTTACACAGGTACTCTTGGGTGTGTAATAGACGTCCCCCCCCGCCTACTAATTTTTACGTAATCTCCCACCCATGACAATTTTTTGAAGAGGCACTTTGATGGTTAAGTAGAAAATGTCTATTAAAATATGAAAATCACACATTAAAAAGATGAAGGTGGCTTTTTACGATGCTTGAAGAAGATGCACATTACAGATGTTAGCAATAATGCTGTCATTAAGCAGGAGGATGAGGCATCATTTTTAAAATCTTGGAAGCCATGTAGGAGACTGCCGTGACTTCAAATAATTGACTATTGTTTGTATTGTATTATTTTACGTTTAGGAATTTGTAGTTGATTCTAAACATGGAATTCTTGGCTCCATTTTTTACACGTTTTGGTCCTTGTCCAATCTCTCAGTTTAGCCCCTTGATAAGCAGTGGGGCCTTTTCCAACCCCCTCGTCTATTCCACCCCCCGTCTATTAAGTTTTGGGGATTTTTCCAACCCCCAGTTTATTCCACCCCCCATTCCATTAGGCAACCAAGAGTATATATCCACAACTGGTACATGTGTTAGACAAAGTTGGACCCATTTGGATCCATACCTGTTTGGTTCTTAGCCTATGTGAACAGGGTCTGAAACCCTGGTACAATTATATAACACCTTCATTTCAATATCATTGACTATCAAACTGCCATTTGATTTTTTATATTATTGACTATCAAACTGCCCTTTGATTTTTTATATTATTGACTATCAAACTGCCCTTTGACACCGCCATCTTTCTGCACTACCAACTAACTGTATTAAAATGTTGTTGAAAATTGTTTAGACCGACAATTATGTTGACAGGCCCCAAAGTTTTCGTAACACTTCTCTCCTGAATTCCAAGTTTAATCTGACAATAACTAAATACATAGACCATTTCTTCACATCTTCGGTCTCCTCATATTGTGGTGGCAATCCCTTCTCAGCTGTCTTTGTGTAGGAGTCAAAATTAAGCCTTACCAAAATGTACACTTATAATGTACAATGTACACTTAAATGTACACTTATATATTAGGCCTTACCCTTGTCCTGGAGACCTTTCCTTGTATTTGGGGTTAAAAATAACATGATTTTAATTGGGATTAACAATATCAAGGACATAGGTAGAAAGACAATGCAATAATGATTACAGTGTGTTTACAGTGTACGTTTCTTATGCAAGGTCCTCCAGACGGCACTTCTTTTACTGAATGGTTCTTTTTTACTTCCTAGAGACAAAGTAATACATTTCGAAATGCGTTTGCCGATGGCCGAGAAAGATGAAGATTCATAATAAAATCTGAAAGATGCCATTTAATTCATTCACGAGAAACACGGAATTCAAACAAAACTGGACAATGCTCTCGGAGGTCACTCTGTACTTCCTTGTGTATTAGTTGATCATGATGTAGAATTTTATCTGCTGGAGTGAAGTATTTCTACTGGGGATATTTTTCGTCTTCTTACTGTAGAATCCTTATGTTCAGTAGGAAAGTAATATACTATTAATTTACGTTTAAGTGCGAATTACATGTCCATACACGCTTTTTAAGTCCGGAGTAGACGGTGGGACTGGAATAGTAATCGCGGGTCGAAAATTGCTTAACAGTCATTATCAAGTCGATTAAAAACGAAACACCAGCCCTACATGATTCGATTTATGTTAAAGGGTTTATGTGGATACGTTATTGACTGGCGTTGATACTGAAACTGAGCCCATTCAATATTTTCAAGAAGTGCGTATGCTCCTTAAAGCTTGCAATTTTGTCTTACGTCAGTTGTGTAGTAATTCCTATGAACTGCAACAGCACATTGATATGCATCATGTTAGGCTGAAGGAATAATATGCCCCCCTCCCCCCTTCTCGTCTCGAAATGAAATTCGCATTCAGATACAATTAATTTTTAGAATCCCACACTCTTTTCCAACAGCAATAAACCAATCCCTAAACCAATAGCCCCGAGTACAGCTAGCGAGTTATTGAACCTACTGGGTTTCGTTACCCCAGTACTCATAAGGGCACGTATTTTTATTACAGAACCATGGAAGGAAAATTATGGGTGGAAAGAACACATTTCTTAATCTTTGATGCCTTGCTAGTATGGGTTTACACGTGATAAAGAAACACTCCGTCACGTATTTACAGATATCAGTAAAGTTGCCATAGGTGCTGTAGCGTATCTTGTTCAAGGTGATCGTAGTGTTTTGTTGGGATCAAAATTGACGTTAGCCCAACGAGGTTCAAAATCCTTCAATGTTTCCAAACTAGAGCTAAGTGTGATGTTATTAGGGGCTCAGTGCAGTCATACGTTATTCAGTATTTTGAGGAAGGATCTTGCACCTATTTGTACTAACCTATGGAATGATTCTAAGATAGCTCTTTGTTGGCTTACTTTTAGTCATAATTTAAAACAATTTGTTCAAAATAAAGTCAACGTCACAACAATCTAAATCCATCAACTGTATCGGGTCACACCCCGTCCAGTAAAAACTAAGCTGATCTTGTTTCTAGGGGTGCACTGCCCGCTCCCTAGAGTTGTAGTAATTCTTCTCATTGGCCCATTTGGCCAAAGCAGGTGCCCTCCTCAGCGGTTGTTCTTGCAGCTGCATCTGAGGAAGTTGTTTCTAAATTCAACTGTACTGCTTCCAGGTTTGCTAATCACAACGATTTGAAACGCTTTAAGAGTTATTCTTGTCTGCTCAACATATCTTTGTAGGTACTTTGCTTTTGTCGCCGCACCGGCATTAAAGGTTCACCAGCCTTAGATAAACTTGAAGTTATTGAGAAGGAATGAATACAACAGCAGCAAGCACAACATTTCCAAGAGGCTCTACTATATCTTAAATTGTTCAAGGCAATTCAACACAGAACGACTCGACCATCAATTGTTTCGCCAACTTAATATTATTCTTGACAATCAAGGCATTATTCGTTCTAAGGGTCTATTTGATATTCAAACATCTTTAATTTTGCTACCTCAGCGTTCTCACTTTACAGATATGCTTATTCTTGACTTTCAAAATCGCATAAAGCAAATAGATATCAGTGGTACACTTGTTGCCTTATGTAATCGTTTTTCGATACCCTCCGGACGTTCAACCGCTCACCATTTATTTGTGTGATCCCTGTAAGAAGATAACTGGACGCCCCTTTACACACCCTGATTCCCCTAAATTCCCTAGTCACAGGGTGGATAGTCCGTCTCGTCCCTATTCACTTATTGGTATGGATTTCACTGGTCATCTCCTCGTGAAGTATTCGAATGGAACGCTCCGGAAAGTTTATATTTGCCTGTTTACTTGCTGCACACAAGCGATGAATTTGGAGGTCGTTGAGGACGTCTTAGTTGCGTCATTTCTACTAAAATCATACAATGATTAATCATTGTTCACACTGTGGTTAATCATACAATGATTAATCATTGTTCACACTGTGTTTAATCATATAATGATTAATCATTGTTCACGCTGTGGTTAATAATACAATGATTAATCATTGTTCACGCTGTGGTTAATAATACAATGATTAATCATTGTTCACGCTGTCCTTAAATGTTATTCGCACTATGATTAATTGTTGTTAATACAATCGTTGTTCGCAAGTTCATTCTTCACACAATTGTTGTTTACACAGTTGCTGTTCACACTATAATAAATCATTGTTCACACAATTGTTGCTTACACTTAGTTGTTGTTTAAAATATTTTATACATTTCTTATGTTGATTTGGTTGTAAAAGAGACAATTATACGTACCATTGCACTTCGAAAGACACTCCAGTTTGAATTCAATCAGATTACCCGTGCAGTTTCTACCATTATGCTTTGGAACTGGATAAGTACATGATCTAGTACGATGGACCATTGATCCACCGCATGGTGTAAGGCATGCACTCCACTGGGACCATTCACTGAGGCCACCATGAACTGAAACAAAAGAATGGGCACAAGAAATCGTGTAATATAGTGCTCGATACAAAATGGTTTAGAACATATATAGATTGCAGTCAAAAGAAATTACTAGGATATATGAACTACTCTTGGGTGCCTAATAGATGCCCCCCCTCCGCTAATTAATTTTTCAACAATTTTCCACCAAGGACATTCTTATTCCATCTCCCCCTCCCGCCTATTAATTTTTAAGTAATCTCCCACCAATGACATTTTCTTGAGGAGTCACTTTGGCGAGCAAGTAGAAAATACTTTATCAAAGTATAAAAACCACGCATTAAAATGATGAAGGTGGCTTTTTACCAGGCTCGAAGAAGTGTCAAGACGTACATTACAGATATTAGCGGTAACAGAGGACGAGAACGGGTACATTTTTTTAAAACCTTGGAGGGCATGTAGGAGACTACCATGACTTCGAATAACTGACTATTGTTTGTGTTTTATTACCCTACGTATAGGAAGTTGCAGTTGATTCTAAACATTGACTCTTGACATTTTTTATCATTTTCCAACCCCCCGGCTATTCCAACCCCCCGTTTCTTATGTTTTTAAGATTTTTCAAACCCTCCCGTTTATTCCACCCCCCCCTTCTATTAGGCACCAAACAGTACTTACAGGAGCAAAGAAACCACGTTTTTATAGAAGATGCCGAATCATTTACTGACACTGGAGACATAGTTTTCGTCAGCGGCATCGAACTTTGGCTAGACGAGAACTGGGTCTTTTTCTGCAGCATCGAATATTTGACCCAGTCTGAGACCCTGCTTATACACGGATACGGATCCAAACTGGTACTGATCCAAATAGGTACGGATCGGCCTCGCGTTTACACGGGACCTGGTGGATCCGAACTCGTTTTGAATTGCTATCCGTACCAGTTTGGATCCACTTATGAAAGTGGACCAGTTTGGATCCGTACCCGATGAGGTCTCATGTAAACGCTTGGGATCGGATCCAAACTGGTACTGGTCGAAAATGAGGTGAAAAAATACCACTACGAGGTAAATTTGACGTAATCTCTATTCAATTTCTATTTTCGCCCTTGTATTGACACGTTTATCCATAATCTCCTGTTGTTTGTATTTCAACCGTTGCCACATATCGCAGCTCGTATTTCAATACAGCAAACCGTTGATTTGCTAATTGGATTAGCATGCGAATAACATAGTAGACAAAGAATTGAGAGAAAGTGTTTGACGACAGTACATACAAAGCAGTGTGAGATTTCGAAGATAAAAAATGCCAAGCTTCCCAAGAATTTTTCCACACCAAAGTCCAAATATTAGAAAAACGTATCCCAGCTTTGTAGCTGATTCGGGAATTTATTCATATCCGTTTCCCTTGCCATCAAATAGTCTACAAAACTAGGTAAATTGCTGTAACCCTACCAATTGCTTTGCTTTTTCAGAATCTTTATCTTTATCTAAAATACTTTGTGACATGGATTTTGGACATGGATTGAAGATGTTGAAGAGATCAAATTTATGAGTGTACAAGAGTGAATTGCCTATCCAAAGTAAATTCTTTGAATAGTCTGAGGCTCCAACGGTTTGCATCCTATTAAAGATCATAGGAATTCGATATCCAATTGTTCAATGTAAAAACCACCTAACGTGTTTTAAGCGAGCCTAGTATATCAAAACAGAGGAAATGGTTAGCTCCTTTATTGTAAATCATGTTGAGTATAGACAAGTACAAATTAAAAAATATTAAGAACAAACACAAAATCTATACCTCTTCTGTGACATTGTCTCCATTCTTTTTACAATCATTCTCCTCTCGCTCCTGGCACTGCTGCGGGCGCGTCTGTATAAGCAAGAAGAGAAGATTTGAAATAATATAAATTTTAAAGGATGGTATAGAAATAAAAAGCATGCCAACAATGGGATTAAGACCTATAACTCACACATTCGTGCTGTGTGCTAGATAACAATTGCGTTACAGTGAAATCCTAACAACAACATGCTCAGTTTCTCTAATAACCACATTAGCTCCTAATCCCCTAACAGTGGATATGGACATCCCACCTCTACACCAATCTGTAATTAAGTCTCAGTGTCCATTTGACTTGACTATTGAAGGGCTGCCATACGGCTAATCAATCTTACCAAACTAAATAAAAATTTGCAAAGTATTATTGAGAAATGACCATTTAAATGAATACACTAGAAACATGGAATAGATGTCACCACCAGATTTCTGTATATTGGAAGCAATACTAGACACACTGATACATCTGCAAACTATATAGTCTTTTTCCTCCATCAATTTCAAAGATACATCTTTAACTACAATCATTGCCCAATAGAATTTCGCACCAATGCATACTGCAGCCTCTCAGTCAAATATGCCTGATGAACAGAGGGCCCAACATTGAAACTACCCTAAATAAACAGAAAACTACCAAACAGGCTAATTAATATGTAGGGGGCAGCTGGGGCATCCAAGTGCAACACCCCTTAAGTTAGGCTGCCTGGCAGAGAAGCAAGCCATGTAGCAGGCTCAACAGTACATATGCATACTGCACCTCTCCTTGGGACCGTTTCTGACCTTGATCATGAAAAAGCTCTTCTGTTTGGGATGCAACCGAATCCTTGGTTTGCAAACTGATTAATAGATAGCTGATCATGATGGGTGGTGACAATTGATGAAAGAGGGATTGGACAGTTCAGAAGCAAGGCACCAGCAGGTTGCTGATTACAAACAAGGTCAGAGAATGGGCAGGGTAGATAGCTCCTCGGAATACCCCATTTAGGTGTATTGTGTGCAATAGAGACCACCACTATCACTATCATATATGCTTGTAGAGTCACAGCAGGCACTGTTTGAACACAAACAAGGGCTTAACTTTTTGTGCACAGATCCATGTTCCCCCAAGATTGATGGACATGTTAGATAAAACCCGTGACCGACACGTTCGCGGCGTGTGCTCTACTAACTAAGCTAGGCGACCTACCGGTGTTAACATAGCCTACTCCTCTAGCCACCACATTAGCTCCCAGTCATTCACCAGTGGACGTCAACATCCAGCTCAGCGCAATTGGAGACCGGCCTCTCTGCACCTAGATCATGCCAATGTTAATAGAACTATATTACAATTCTTTTGTATTACCTTTGCTTCACACCTTACATTAAGCACTTATTTGTCAAATTTTAAACCTCACTTTCATTAAAGGATCTTGTTTTCAAAGTTTCTTGTATTAATCACCCCCCAAGTTCATATATTTCAGGACTGATATGTCTTGGGCAGGGGGGTGACAATGAAGTAGAGTAAAACTCTGGAAACCCAGAAGCTTTCCAATATACTCCTTCCTACGTTTACAGTAGGCCTACTTGTTCCTCCATACGAGCGAGTTCCTTGTGGCAGCTGACTACTGTTCCTGCCAGGGACATTGTAGCCGAAAAGGAGTGTAGCAAGTAAGTAGATTGGTCAGAAGTCAGTCGTGTAAGCATTCTACAGGGGAAATAGACAAGTTTTTGCCATAATCGATTTTAACTTATTATTATTAGTGAGAAGAGAAGGCACGGTGAGCGGTAGAGTTTCACTTCGTTGTATTTTAGAATCGCATTTTAAGAATGAGGCCATATCGTTGACAGAAATTTATATTTACATATACATGAATTCTGAAACAATATTCTCTAATCTAACATTTTAAAGAAGACAAACTACAAACAGGATTAGAAATTGGAGACCAAAGTGTTATGTGTGAAGGAATTAATATATGATACTGGAGAGAAGTTTGATTTTTATCGGAAGCCAGTCTTTCCGATATCTAAGGCCTAACGTTGATCTTCAAAGTACATCTAATGTATCGCTCTGCATTATTCCGATAAATTTTAACAAAGAAATGAGACTATAATTGGCAAATAAATCAAAATACTCAGCCATACACGTAATTTTTTAAGGAGATTAGGAATAGTAAATGTTGAAATGTCCTTAGATATTTGAAAAAATCCTTGAAACGATCTTGATAGGACTCAGTTCTTAGTACTAGAAGTTCTTAGTACGACACAGAGTTATTATAACCGTAACATTCAAATTCCGAAATTAAGTATCTAGGTCAAATATTGATGAAAAGTGAGATCATAGAAAGATAGTAAAAGAAAACAACGTCCATTTCTACCCATTTACAATACTATTTTCATCATGACAAACTGTTTTATAATCTTACTAGTCACCCTACCCTAGCTTTCCCGTTTCTTATGCTACGTACGTTTCCCCATTTGTAAAGCTGACCTTCTTCTAAGCTAAGCTTTTTTTAAAAAAATACAAGCAGATATTACTGGAAATATTTACTCTATTTACTCGGTACGTGCGAAAAGCATTTTCAGGACACAATGGAGGATGTATGAACATGTTACAGGTGGCTGTAACTGTGATACACAACATGTACACAATAAATGTACGTAGTCTGCCCACTTCTTATGATTCTGCTAAACCCTTGTTCCTCTCATTGCTGTAAACAATAATACCGATAGGTCTAAATCTCAGGGTCACAGGTGTGTCGAGATGTTATATATTCCCATATGAAATTCCGTGGGTGTTTACCACTATTTTCACTATCCTTACAAAACATGTACAATGGATTGCGTAGATCATGTAGTTGAGAAGATCTCTGGAATTGGATTACCTAGGAGCCAACCAACTCCGTTATACCATTTTCTTTCAGTGAGGGGAGGTCATATTTGAAGACGCAGATATGGAGAACAATTTTGGATTAAATTTAATACATAGTTTCTTGTATATTACTTATTTACTTAAAGAAGAGAGCCTTTCTTCGTACACTGAAGTAGGGAATGATATGCTGGTTACAAGATAACGGGATCCTTCAAAATGGAGTGATTGCCATGAAATTAAACTTGAAGCTCTTGTCGACGAAAAAAAAAATTTATGAGAAAACTATTGCCAAGGAAATTCAGAGTTCCAGTTTTTCAGTTGCCGATAGTTTCCATTATCTATAATGGTTGGGATACCGCTTGCTCCCCTACTTGGATAAATATGAGATTTACGCCTAATGATGAACGATGATGATGAAGATTGCTGATCTAGTGACGAAGGAATGCAGAGAACATGGTTGAGCATCGTGCATATGACAGAGGGAATCTTCATTTCGCGGATAACGAAGAATCTGATCAATGGTGTTTGCTTCTTATACCTGTTTGGGACTTGTAGTATTTCTATACGTTCAAATACCAGATACATTCATGACGATTTGAGTTCTTTGCACGTAGTGGATTAGAATCAACGGACTTATTTAGCTTATCACGTTTTCGTTTATAGTTGCCGGGTGCTTTGCACCGGAGACTAAATTTTTCTGCTGGCATGGAAAAGGAAAAAGGAATTGCCATTCGTAGTCATACAACACGAAGCGCTTGTACATTTGCTCCGTTATAAGCTTTGAAGTAATTAATGTGTTTGATGTATTCCCTGTTGACGTATTCATGACGATCAGGTTAACTACAATTTTATAGGCTGTTCACAGTCAATGTTTGTCATGTTGATATTTCAGTCTGAATTATTACCGTCCATTTAAAAGTACAATGTAAATCATTTAATACATAAGGAATTTTCCTCCCCAAGTGGGGAGAGAGTTTATTTGATGATGAGTGCAACTTGCGCCCTAGGAATGTTAAGTAGGTTGGCGTTTTTGACATCTTGTATTTTTATTTACGTATTTTCTGATTTGTTCTGTCACTTTCACTCACTTGCATCTTTCATTTTTTGTTACCAAATATTCCAAGGCGTTATAGTCGTGGAAAGACCTAGTTATTTGTCAGTCGTTGATAAAATTCCGTATCGCTGCAGGCAAAGCATGAAGCCAAGCAAGAGCATAGGAAACATTTTAACATCACCAAACAAGGACGTTTGTCCATGGCCTCCCTCCATGCAGATGTTTGAGTGTATATTTCATCTTCGTTTCTTGTTGTTTTTTCGTGGGTGACAAAATTAAAATGTCTCATTTAAGAAAGGGCAATGGCAAAATTTTGTCCTTAAATCCTAATCAAATGGGGGTACAAAAAGGCCATAAGCCTCACTCTCTGAAATTTTGGCTTCGTGCTCGACGCAAGCTTTTTACATGCGCAAATAAGATTGCAGAGCCCAAAAGTAGGTAGTGCGCATTAAGTATAGTGGTTATCTCAAATTGCGAACAATTTACTAGAATTACATATATAAAGTCAACAAGGCAACTTTCCAGGCAATAACATGCCACCCCCCTTTTGTTCACTGTTGCAAAAATGCTTATGATATTGCGTAAGTGTAGTATTCTGAAGACAGTGGAGGAATGGGTCTCAGGGTAGATGTAGATACAAAGGTAGCGGTTAGATGCGGATAGATTGGTAAGTTGGTTGTAGGGTAGATAGATGCGGTACAGTAGGTAGGTGACATGATTCATTTTTTTGAACCTTTGCACGTTTTTGCACTTCAAGGGTGATTTACATGTCTATGCAGACATCCTTGGATACAGATCGCCGTGTATAATTACGTAGTGACCTGAAGAAGTATATTAGACGAAACGTTGTCAATAAAGTTTCCACATTTGGCGTTTTACTTATAATAACTTGTCGGTGGACTATTCACCTTACATTCATAATTACTAGAGACCAAAAAAGGGCAGGCATGCTGCTACACAAGGGTGTTTTTTGTACATTCTCAAACTTACAGTTGGTTATGAAAGTAATCTCTTGATTAATGCCAACAGGAAACGTCACAAACTCTGTACGCGATTGAGGTCGTGGTATTCTATTAAATTTGTGCAATCTTAAGCATGGATGCTATTGGTAAATTAGCTGAACAAGCAAAATCGTTTGAGCAATATTTGGTTTGCTTGATTTCCAAAAAATTGACTTGCTGTTGTATTCGTGCCACCTACTACTTGCTTTTTTGTAAGGATAAAGGATCGGACACTCCAGATCTGTTAACCTGGTAATAAAATCCTAGTTTGTAATGTTAGAGATATACTATATGTCTTAGGTCCGGTTTTTGTTTGTTTGTTTGTTTTCATTTTTTTAAAATTTTTCTCGTTTGGAGTTGAGTTTGTTTGTCTGTTGTTTGTTTTTTTCTTTCTGGTCAGTCAATACTTCAATAACTAGAATTCTTTGAACTTTTTTGTATTGTTTTAGTAGTTAATTTTGTCAGTTAATTATTTTACGATGAATATTGCCTGTACTGAGAATATTTAGATACGCCTGTAAAGTGATTATCTAAATTGTATATCAAAGTGAAGGAAAAAATACATCCGATGTTTTTAAAAAATTATTATGATTATAAAAGCAGTAGATATTCGACGTTAAAGAAAAAAAAATATACTAATGTTGTTTTTATCATCGAGAAGAGAGGATTTGAAATGTCAGTTGTTTTTGTTATACAGTATATATATTTCGCGGCCCAATGTATATCGTAACAGCTTTGATATGCCTTTTGTAAGACTGTGTATTTGTGTTATGTTGAAACAAAATCTTTAATAAAGATTTAATATGATTTTTTATAAAAAATTATTAATCGTTTAGTCGGTGAAGCTGTCAAACGCCTAACCAATAACCTTGTGATGTGGATTTCACGAACATGTGACTCCGTTACATGATATGATCTCATTTAGTCAAACACAGTTTTTATAATAACAGATTTTTTTGAAATTTATTTGCCTTCGTGTGGTATATTGTGTCTGCGTTGATACTAATCACACTCCTCTCTTCATAAGAACCAGTAAAATTAGAGTTGAAGCTGATGACTCATGATGATTTTTTCAGAATTTTAAGGCTAAATGTTCTTTATTTGACGTGTGAATAAAAGCAAGAAGAAAGAATTTGAAACAAGATGCTTGATAGGAAGCATAACAATTGCAAAAAGATACACAATAAGATACACATGTTTTATATATTTCTTTTAGATTGCCATATTGTCACCTGTTATTCTTATTTAAAAGAAATCTCGAGACTAGTGTTCTTAATGAATCAATTAAGGCAAGCCTAAGGTTGTTCTTCATATTTTTGCAACAGTTTGAGGATAGCTGTTCAACTTTTCTTTTGTATTTCTTTTGATAAGCAGTAGCAATCTCTCAGGGCAGCCCCCTGATAAGCAGTGGGGCCTTTCCACGCGGTCCGTACTTTCCAAAAGGGAAAGGGGGGGAGGGGTGGGGAGGTGTGGGGGGGGGGAGGGGGGAGTAGCAGAAGCCAATGATTCCCACCTGCCCTCATGGCACTACGACTGACAGATACCAGTTGTTGTGTTAGATTTGGTATGAACCCTTACCTCAGGCTTTTATTGTGCAACTACAACATTTCCTTTATTAATTGCATATAACAGACCTAGGGAATTCTTCTTTTTCATAAGTAGAATGGTATAAGTTTTATCAAGGTTGTAGATATTTTATTAATGCTCTTACGTAACACAATCTATTTTTGTTATCAACTTGCAAGGAGACTTCAAAGAACAGTGACCTCAATTCATGTTATCATGATTAATAGCTGTTGATCCATACCACTTGCTATTATTAGATGACATGTTAAAGGTCTTAGCACCAGCCAAGGCAGCTCTACTGACTTGTGTATCATTCCTTTTAATAAACCTGATAGAGGGCAAAATTGAGAAACCACAAATGATTAACCTAAATTACCTCACAACCATCAATGAAGTGATGGAGACAGGCAGTGAAGATGTGCTACACAGGAATCAGTAAACACATACTAGGATGTATTGATATTTAGTACAAGTACCTTTAATGAACAATTTGGCTATTTTTTTAGATACGTGATATATTTTTAGTCAAAGTATATGATCTACGTATATCATATATATTGTGTTACTTGCCCTGGGTCCTGGGGATGGTAAGGTAAGGTCAAAGCCACATCCCTACTAACATGGAATTGACCATATACATCAGTAGAATACATTGGAACTTATTATCTCTAGTGTTATTTGTGACATAAGCTATTTATTTCCTCATAGCTAGTAGTGGATGTTTAAGAAAATAGGGTAGATACTTTACTGTTTAACTCAATCGATGAATTCATTCATTTCTTCATGCGTTTAAAAGATTGTCTTTTACATATATAAAGAGTTTTTAATTTTTCTGCTAACAGAGCATTTGTTCCACTGAAGCATCCTCCCAAAAATATGACAAGGATTGATGATAAGCTAAACTTCCTAAAGTCGGAGTTGGAGATGTATTCAAGTATGTATATGAAGTACACTTTTATATAACCTTTACGCTATGTATCTGTTCAGATGATTGTATATATATATACCATACATGTGTAGATGCAGCAGAATTTGTTGAGCTCTCTACTTGCCAAAAATTTTATAATTTTAATCTTACTTGGGAAAGTTTGAAGGGTCATGGAGGGAAGCTTCCATTCAAACTTCATATTGCTTTTTTATGCAATGTTTTTCCGTGGTAGCCCTTGGAAATTTGTAGGATTAGTACACCCAAAGAAACTTGAAAGGCATAGCAATAAAGGACACTAAACTGCAGACAGATATAACTTAGAATTCAACAAATTCTGCTTTGACAATGACTTGATTCAATACATTTTTTATAAAAAGTAATGTAAAAATGATAGTAGCTGAAAATCTTTGGAAGTACAATTATGTTAAGCATGGCTATACTACTTATTGCCAACCCCTTCTTTTCCGATTGATTATTTATATTTCATGTACTACATTTAGCATTTAGGCCAATGTTGGTGGCAAGTTAACAGTATCAGTAGGGAATTATAATAAACTGCTCATATGCATATTCATGGCCTACACTGAAATTTTAAAGACAGCAGGAAACGTACCATTGTTTTGTAATGTACCCCAGCATCCTCACCTTATTGAACCCCGTTTGTGCCCCTAGCCAATGTACAGTGATGCCTTGAAGGATATGAGTTTATCGTAAATTAAATGATAGGCTATTAATATTCTTCTGATTGTAGTCCAAATTTGGGACTCATATATGTTGTTATTTCTTTAGTGTCACATTCTAATTCAAAACTTCTGACTCTTCCAATATCAAAATTAAGCACTAACTCTCAAAATAAGGGGATTTGGATATCATCTTAATATAAATAAGTACAAAATGATTACCTTTGTTGTTAATGAGCCCCTAAAGCATGCCTGCACCTTAGTGAAGTAAAAATCTCTTTAGTCAGTAGGCTACAAGCTGTATATTTTGACCAGATCCAAACGCGAGCCGCCTCTCTACACAAGGGAGAAAAACGCTTTTAAGTAAATTCTGATACTAGAATCGCGCTTATTAGTGTCATCATAGATTCCATGTTGCTCGAATACAACAAGTTTTTAAAACACTAATCTTTATGCGCAGCAATTTCTGTCGTTGTTTTCCAATGCATGGGACAATCATAGCGTCTTCTTAAGCTCGGCAGCAATTTTTCTGTCTGAAGATTAAGGAACCGCATTACAAACAGGAGACTGGGAACAGACAACTCTCGAATGTATGCATGCCTGAGTGTATTTTTCCAAATAAATTAACCCACAAAAAATTACAAAAGCCGAGTTCTATTTTTCATTAATTCTTAAGGAAGCCAGCATGAAGTTGCAAGCTCGTGAGATTTATGGATGTTCTACCGAAAATAACGAGAGTTACCCAAGAGACAGACAAAAAAGCTCTCAAAGTCAGTAGCACTGTGCTAGCGTAAGCTACATACAAAACTGAAACCGGGATATCATCAGTGTCCATCAATGTTGTTCTTTCAACTGCAACCTTAACATGAACGACTTTTACATATGACATGAAGTCAATTACTGTGCCAAAAGCTTGCAAGGCACTCAAACGGGGAAAGAATAATTGGGGTGTTTGCAGCACCATACCAATGCGAGATTTATAATTATGAGAAGCACACAGAGGGGAGCATAGTAACCGTTATTTCGGAGATACGTTTTGCTTATTGACTTTGCTTTTAAAAGGTGATAAGGCCTTACGTTTCCTGATTTATCTCCTTTTTCTTAGTTTATTCAATGTAAGCGCTCAAAACAAAGCTCAGGTGCCACTGAAAAGCTACGAGCTACAACAAAAGAGATACTAAGTAAGCTAATAAGGCGGAAGACTTAGTTTTGAGATACCTTCCACTAAGAGTTTTTAATCGATCAAGGTTCTAGTCGAACGCAAGAGGAAGTAGGAAATTGTAAGAGAGTAGCAGTGCGGGAAACAGACTCTTGAAGGAGACAGGATTACTGGACTTAGAAACCCCGACAGTGTATAGGTAAAGCTACGAATAAGAACAAGTAACAGAATTGAAGTCTTGTTGGTTCAAGAATTTATACTGAATTCTAGATCCAGCAAAATGCAGGACACGAATAAAACCAACTCGATATAAAGGTAACACCCATCAAATCCTCGACCGCAGGGAGCAACCAGGCCCGTCGCCAAGGGGAGGCCAGAAGGAACCCGCCCCACCGACGAGGAGTTCTTCCCTACTAAAATGCAAGTAGCCTCTCCATAACAGAGAGCCAATGTTGAAGCCTTCGGTAGCATTAGTAATTTGCTAATTGAAATATCGCCACATTTCTATTTCTTTCCGTGCTACTTTCCAAACTCACTTTTGACTTTGATATTTCTTCATCACCTCAATACTTTTTCGACCTAAAACGCTTTGCTAACAAGATTATGTGCGGCGCCGTTAGTGGCAGCATTGTCTTTACCATTATTTGCAATTAGAAAAAAACAGAATGACACTGTACTAGAAGCATTTAGGAATAATGCTTCTACGTCTGCTCAAAGCGGAAGATAAGGTGGTTAGTATGTATGATGAGATAGTTCCATTAGTTGTTGTACTAGGTATTAGTGCGATTTACTTGCTCAATTGGAGATCTTCGTTGAAAAAACGTGCTCAGCTCCAAGAAATGGTATTGGAAGTTATCGAGAATAAAGCACGTTCTCAAGCAGCTAAAGATTTAGCTGTAACATTTTTTGTTATGTCAGGAAAACATTTTGTAGTGTTCTCTTACTTGAATTGGATGTTAGCAGCTAAGTTTAGACGTATTGTTGGTCTAAAGTCGAACGTTGAAACATCCGCGAAAAAGAAAACGATGGAGAAGTCGTTAAAGAGAAATGAACTGAATAAAGTAGTATTTCCTATAATGAAAAAATCCCTAGAGATCAATGCAATGCTTTCTCCTGTTCAATATGTTTTAGCATTTTTGTTAATCGTAATCGGAAAAGTCTATACATTTTTTGCTTGTCCAAACTCAAAAAGTTCGAAGGTTAAAGCTAAAACTCATGTAGCTCATGCTCTTTTAAATTATTCTGAACGCAGAGTTTAGGTATAACAAAGCATTTAAGAGGGATTCAAAACGCGTGGCATTCGCGGCTTGAATCCCTTTTTGTGTTTAAGGTGTCTATATCTTGTTCTGAGGTAAGCGTTTTTCACCCCTTAATGCGGCGTTAGTTTGCAAGAGGAAAAACGCAGCTATCTCGCAAGATCTAACGGTAAAAGCTCAAAGTTGAAATTGTCGTATCGGTGTTCAATTTCTGTGTTAATTAGCGTGGTCAAAATCCAAAATTGTCATCGTTTCAAGGGTAAATTTGTTCTTTGGTGTTTTGAGTTTTGGGTTAACTGAGTTGAACTTTTTTGCTGAAACTCTGCTCGTTGAGTTTGTTGGTACAAAAGCCGGTTTACTCGCTGAAACGACGTTTTCTCTGGTGTGGTAAGTTCACGTGGTTTCAGTGACTTTGTTGAAAGTCCGCATTGTGAGATTGGTTTTTCAAAAGCGCTTTTTGGTGTTTGAGTTCGTTTTCTGCGGCGTTGCTTTTTCCACGTGGTTTCATTGAGTAGCCGCTTTGAGACTACGCCTGACTTAAGTGCGACAAAACACATAAAATTTATTGTTTGCAAAGTTTAAAACAACGTAAAATCAACGCTTTGGGTTTGCAAACTAACAAACTGTTCAAGAGGGATTCGCAACGCGTGGCATTTTTAATGTGCGTCGGCTTTAGTGATTAAGGTGGTTTGCAGAGGCATCGGTATTGCGTTGCTCACCCCTTAACAGGGCGTTATGTTTCAATCAGAGTTAGTATTTTTAAAGGACGTATGAGTAAAATTACTCAAGAACAAGTAGACGAGTTCAATCGTAAGCGCCGCGAGGAACAGCAACGACGGGCTGAAGAACGAGATTTTTGCAACAAAATAATGGAACTCTATGCTAAAGGTTCACTAGATCCTGTAAAGCCATGTTGGCATTTGGATAAAAAATATATCGATTTTGACAATCAAGATTTTCATCTCAGCGATGAATTATGTGAGCAAGGTTATAGACTAATTCCGTCAGTTGACGTCGAGACTTTGCTCGATGCTATGCAAAGTGGGAATCCCGAATTATATAGAAGTAAATCTCTATTCCATAAGGACTATCCAATATTTTATTTATTGTAAATTGGTATATATGATCGTGATTTTCAAAGTTTCAGTCAGTTGAACATGCTGATCGTCATCAGATGCGTTGCTTTGCTGTTTGGTTGAAATAGATTCGTGCTCCCGACGCTGAGTGTTGTAAAGGACATTTCGTTAATTATATCCAGTCTGTGTCGAGCGCCCCTCCCGCAAGCCACCCCTCACAATAACCTAAGACGGAACACCTTGTTAAAGTTGGCCCTTGAAGGCAGATTACATGGAAGAAGAACAAGAGGTTGACAAAGCAAAAGCATCCTAGATTGTATCAAGGGAATATGCTGACTTAAAACATGCAGCAGAAAAGAGGATTATCTTATTCTGGGCGTGCCTCAGGGCTGCGCACTAAGAAAACGCCTTTAAAAGGCCAGAAATCAGATACGGAAATGGGCTTGTTAGTTTGAAAAGAACATTAGAGAAATAGGAAATTTGTCGCCTACGGGGGTCGAACCCGTGACCTACGCTTTCTCGGCGTGCGTTCTACCAACTGAGCTAGCCTCCGATGTTAACATACTCTGTTATTCGCTGTTAAGATACTCTGTTATTCACTGTTAACATACTCTATTATTCGATGTTAACATACTCTGTTATTCACTGTTAACATACTCTATTATTCGATGTTAACATACTCTGTTATTCGATGTTAACATACTCTATTATTCGATGTTAAGATACTCTATTAACCGATGTTAATATACTCTATTACTCAATTATGCTTTCGAAAATAGTCTGTACTTGATAAGAAATTTGCTTGTATTAGGTCTGCAACGCAGCTTAGACACAGAACTGACTATTGTTGCCACCTGCATACTCGTATCTGTGATGAACTGGGAATTTTTTGCTTTAACAGGGAAACCTCTTAGCACCCTGTCGTATTCAGCTGTTCAGAGCACAGGACTGGAAATGACCTTCCCTTCGATGATTTTGACACCTTGTCTCGATTTTCTTCTAATTTGGAATTTTCTATTAATGAAAGTCTGCTCTTCTGTAAATTTAGCACAATTTTGAAATTGCCATTGTCGGAATCTATTCGACTATTGTTTTAATGCACATACTTGTTACCATCTACTTAACTACCTCGCACCTTTATTGTTCTCTTTGTTTCGTCAATTATTCTCATTAGACCCATTTTGTATAACTTTGTAAGTTCTATGCGAGAATAGATATTATATACCGAGATTTCTTTCAAATTACGTGTCATTTCCTGGGGTTTGTATTCCTTATTTTAACAGAACTAACTGTCATCAGATGGCTGGCAAAGCACGTTAGCCTTCCCCCTGCGCGAACCCTGACACTTAGCGTGACACTTCAGCTTCTTCTTTTTCAAGCTCTACCCATTTAGTATGGGGTCGGTGTGGCAGATTCATATGTCTTACAAATCTTTCTTTCTTTTGTATCTTCTTCTCTTGCAACAACGGATTGTATCTCTGCCGTAATGGTGTCCATCTATCGTTGCTTCGGGCATCCGC
Organism: Alatinidae sp. Z8VKAUB7J3; assembly: GCA_010016025.2. Lineage (NCBI taxonomy): Eukaryota > Metazoa > Cnidaria > Cubozoa > Carybdeida > Alatinidae > Alatinidae sp. Z8VKAUB7J3. The sequence goes on along the minus strand of JAAAKM020073195.1, from coordinate 30,080,768 downwards.
TTCCTCTCTCTCCAGGCAGGCTCATGTTCAGCATTTTCTGTCCCAGCTAGTTCTCTTTCATCGGGAAGAGAGGATATGAAATGTTAGTTTTGAAAAGAACACTTGAGAAATAGAAAAGCATGTCACCACCGGGGATCGAACCCGTGACCAGCGCTTAAGTCAAGTCACATGGCGCAGAGAGGCTGGTCTCCAATTGCATTGAGCTGGATGTCGATGTCCACCGGTGGATGATTGGGATCGGGCTTAACGATTATCGTCTAATTGGACAAATTACTCTTATGAGTGTGAGCATCTTCGGGGTGTATTTTTAACTCTCAAGTATCCTCCACATCTTTTGCATAATATCATCAAGAATTTTATAAACATCAAGGTTATAGATACAGAAGAACCAGCCACACCACAAGCTAAAGAGACCACACGTGGGGTAATCCACCCCTTCAAAGATCAGGATTTGGCCACTGCAGTTAAAAACATGTTAAAAGATCGTAGTTTCAAAATTAATAAAACCATCCACCCTGTGTTTGCCAGTCGCAAATTACATAGTGATCTCAAGATTAAAGAGATAAACCCCCCTATTATTAACCAACAATGCGTAGTTTATGAGTTTTAAATGTCACCAGTGCAATGCAGGGTACGTTGGCTACTCTCGTTGGCACCTGCAGAAGGCTACAAAAGAAAAGCGTCTTCTAACATTATGAATACAAATACAAAGGGGAGATTCAATTTTCTCGTGCTCGCTAAATGTGTTAGCAAGTTCGATTGCCTAAACAAAGAAGTGCTACACATTCGTAAGCGAAAGCCGGTCCTCAATGTGCAAACCGATTCAATTTGCGCAAAGGTATTTAGATAATTATTTAGGTATTTTCACTCGTTATTTGTTGTATAAATAGAGCTTGATTCATTGTAATACAATTTCCTTGAGAATGGTGTCAAGATGACTCCGAAACGTCGGAACCAAGTTATAATCGTAATTTTTGCGTGCTTATGTATTATGTTATGACGTAAAAAATATTAAAGGATAAAGATGATATAAACGTAACAGAAAAAGTAAATTTATGAGTTTATTTGACAAAATGTATTTGTACAAGAAGAAGATATAGTTGTCAGCTGAGGAGAAATGTTCATTATACATTTAACAGAATAATCTCAAAACTCTAGACAGAAATGAAGAAGAGGCCAAATGTTTGTTTATTATAAATCAAGAGATAGCGATAGGAAAAGAAAAGAAGTTGAGAAATGTTGATATTTTAAAGAAGATGAAAAACAGATAAAACGGCAGTCATACAAATTAAGAAATTAACAAGTAGATAGAGAAGGAGTTAATAAAGGAATGAATAGATGAATAAATAGGTTAGAAAGAAGATTAATGAAGACAATTTAGAAGACGTGAACCAATGAAATAAGAATCAATGGATACAAATAAATATACAAGTGAATAAATGATCAAATAAAGAGATATTTTAATGAATGACAAAATGCATAAATGAAATGTTTACAAAGTAAACCAATGACAAAATAAATCAACAATTAATGAAATGAATATATAAGAAAGTATATAAAAAATTAGGACATGAACAAACGTATGCTGAGATGAGTATACCAGTATACATTTCCCTTGACAAGCTATATTTTATTATGTTAAAAATCTTCCTTAACAATGACAAGCAGGATTTCATGTGTCTTGAAGACCATTTAGAAATCCTTCCCTCGATGACTATTCTCCAACGTAATGATTCATTGGTTTATTTTTGTTTATAAAAAGAAGTGTTGACAAATACCTCAGCATTGGGAAATTGAAAATGGTGGATTAGAAGTATGGCAGTACACATTCATTTTTACACGAAAAGAAAATATTTAAAAGGCTTATGGGTAAAATAAAATTTAAAGAAAAGCAACAAGATTCAAGGGTGGGGTGTTTATGGTGCAGACGTAGTTTGAAAGGATGGGACTATGAATGGCTGCTATATGACACTAACTAAAGTTATGAAATGATCATTTTTATTCTTTTATGCTCAGTTTATAAAAAGATCTCGACAATTTTTATTTTCATTTTTTTAAAAATTTGATTCAAAATAGTAATTATGATGTATCGACACTTATACAGGATGATGTGGAAATTTTGTGGGCGTGATATATGAAAAAACTGTATCAAAGTGACAATTTAAGGCATATGGAATACTGAAAATTGGAAAATATTACTCAAAAGTTTAACAAAGGCTCGTGCTTAATTAAGAAACCACCGATTCTATATCTGATACGAAATGTTCTGTACATTGATAAATTGGTTTGTTCATTTTCGTGATGAGCTGCATCTGGTAGATTTGTTGGGGTGATGCATGATACCCAATTAAAGTCCTCATTGTGAACTAGTTTTTCCTTAACACAACATGTCACTCTTGCAATTTAAACCAGATAATATTTACGTACGTTATGTCTTTTCTTCCATCGAAGTCTTAAAGTGCATTTTTATGAACGACATAACTTAAGCCGGGGTTTCTGAAGCTCGGAGGGTATATTACCCCCCTTGAGCTATTAAAATTCCTAAGTACCCCCCTGGGTCAGTGGGAATTCGGCATTGTTTGTCTTTATTTATATTAAACAAGTGTACTATGAAGTAAACAGTCAATAAATAGACGTAACTTGCTTTCCAGGTGCAAAACAAAAATAATTGCAACGTGGGAGTAAACAGAGGCAAGATTTTTTTATCCCTCTATTTGGTTTTGGAATATTGACGTAAGAAAGCTAGGCAATGCTATTAGCTGTTGGACCCCTTGCCTCAATTTACCCCCATTAAAATCTCATTTAAGAGTCGTAACTTGCTTTCCAGGTGCAAAACAAAAATAATTGCAACGTGGGAGTAAACAGAGGCAATATTTTTTATCCCTCTATTTGGTTATGGAATTTTGACGTAAAAGGGCTAGGCAACGCTATTAGCTGTTGGACCCCTTGCCTCAATTTACCCCCATTAAAATTTCAGATACCCCCAAAGGGGGTTTCTGAACCCCCGTTGAAAAATACCGAGTTAAGCCCCCTAATTAGCTTTCCTAGTACACCAGCCCAGACCCTAGTACTAGATATCAAACTTTTTATTGAAATGTAAGTTAAAAGAAATCGAACAAGAACTTCTACACGGAGTCCAAAAAGCAGATAGTTTTGAATGGGTAATACTGGTGTACAAATCACATGCAAAATTGATATTTTATTGCAACTTTCTACCAAGAACTCGAAGATACAGTCTCATAAATCGAACAAGATCGTGGCAGTATATTCTACCCGATATTTACCTCAAGATCGCATTTATCTTGGTGCATGGTGACCTCATTTTATATTTCATGGCCAGTTCTTCAACGGATTGATGTCTCTTTCTTCTTCTCATCAATGACTCTAGGTTTCCCAGTTTATGAGTTCACGTCAAGTGGAATGACTCATACATGCTCGTTTCCACCTCCTAAAAGATTCTGTGATTGGTCACTTAAGTAAGTTGTTAAATTCTCAGTGAGACACTATACAACTAAATATCATTTAATAACCATGCTCAGTCATGGTTTGTTTTAAATCAACTGCTACTGCTGCCTTCAGGTAATGTAAAATCTATACATCATTGCTGATGATATAATCCCTCCTGGATATACGTAATACAGAAGAATATCAAGGTGGAAGAATTACTATCAAATCAAGCATTGGAGTGGCTAGTATGAAATACCAGAATAGCTATGATCAGACTTTTAAAGAATTTTTATCTGTCAAAATCTTACACACATCTTGTATGTTACGTCCAGTAGTATAGACATGTTGCAATAGCATTTGGAAAGGACAGTATCGAGAAGTTTTGATCAGGGTTGATTCTGGTGCTGTGCAATACTTTTGAACTAGAGTTTAAGGGAAGTTTCAACCCCGGTTGTAAATTTTACAGCTCTCCGTCTGCCATGCGCCCTTTTCCCCCACTTTGAGTGCAGTCCTTCCAACTTTATCGGGCATCTACCCAGCTTGACCAATTCTTCCGCCGTCTTGGTGTGTGCATTGCAAGACAGCAGTAAGTGGTGAAGTACGACGAACAATGTTAGCAAGACTGTTAATCATGATAAAAGTGTTTAAGCAGAAATTGTTTTCTTGGCAAAGGTGAGACGGACTTGTTGAATAGGTCTACTCTTGGGTGCCTAATAGACGGGGGGGGGGGGGAAAAAAAGGGGGGGCGGGAAAAGCCCCCCAAACTAAAAA